>OZ018398.1:19034968-19085556 GCA_963969525.1 Ontholestes murinus
GTTAGACTCTGGTATAAAGGAGGCAGGGCTGGCAGACACTGTCACCTTTTTAGAGGAGGCTTCTTGGAAGGAAGACAGACAATTTTCCACCCTGCTACGTCTTCAATATGCCCTATAATGTATCGATAAAAAGAGGAACCGGAAGTGTAGAGGGTGGGGAAACCCTCCGAATTTACACCGATGGTTCTAAAACCAAAAGAGGATCCGGGGCGAGAATTTACTCGCAACAAATGAACCTCTCATTAGCTATACCCCTAGAGAAGCAAGCAGAGAACGTTGGCATCATCCAAGGGGCGAAAGAAATCCTACACCGAGACATCCATGATAGGAACATCCAAATCCTTACAGATAGTAGGGCAGCAATACTAGCAGTGAGTGGTCACAAGATCACCTGAAGACTAGTAAAAGAATGTCACAACACCCTTAAACAAGCAGTACAATCACACAGTATTGAGCTGCGCTGGGCCAAGGGACACAATAATGAAGAAGGCAACAGTCAGACGAGTTGGCGCGAGCTGGATCGGTTCTCAGTGATACCACGGGGGGGGGGGGGCGATCGCGCCAACACCGAAATGCCTCACTGATATCCTCAAACAGAATACTCTCAAGATGCTAAAACAACTTTGGGACAACACCTCAGGCTGCAGACAGGCCAAGGAAGCAATACGCTCACCTAATCTGAAAACAGCTGAATATTATTTGCGACTATCCCGGGGGAATCTGCGTCTTATCACAGGTATCCTTACTGGTCACTGTCAGCTAAGGAAACACTTGTTTACTATGGGACTGGTGGAAACCCCCTCATGTAGAGTATGTGAAGAAGAGGACGAGACAGTGGAACATGTGTTAACCACCTGCCCGGCTCTCGCCCACCTTAGAGAGTCCATGCTAGCGGAGCTCTGGCCGAACATGGTCAACATAAGGGATAACCCTCCAAGTGTTGTGCTGTCCTTTGAATGCCACCTTGGGTAGTTAAATGAGTGATAGAATGATCAATGATTTGATCACCCTTGGTAAACACAATCCAGATCCAGATCCAGACTGTCCAAATTTAATAGAATCATTGTCCAGTGAAAATAAGCAAAACATAAATAAAGACAAAACTGTTTTCATTCATTTTTTCTCGAAAATTGTCTCATCACTATTTCTGAAAATATTTAACAAATTCATTATAGCTGCAGACTCATTCAAATTTCCAGTATAACGTCTCTACCGCACAACTCAAAACGTGAATACGTTTCCAACGTTTCGATCACTTGCGTAGAAATTCCAGCAAACGGTACAAATTTTTTTGTAGACTTTCAACCTCTACCATGCATGTTGTAGCCTCTTTTAGACAACAAACGTTTTTTGGCAGTTATTAACTACATAACTAAAATATTTATTTAATTTCCCTTTTCAGTTATCAATACATTTGATAATCTGTATTTTAATGTAGATTAATTGTAGCTAGATTTAAATTAATATTATTATTTGGAATCTATTTTTAAATTTATTTTATGTTCAAACTTAAAGTTTGAAACTTAAAGACTCGAGTAAATCCATTTTAAGTCATTTCTCGGCGAAATGGATTATCTTGAGTGCATCTTCATCAAAGATATGTCGGTTCTTAATTAAATGTACGTAAGAGGACTTGCAGTCTGTTGGGTCTAAATTAATAAATAAATAAGTGTTTCGTGAATGTCGAATTTGTTTTATTTAATCGGAATGATGTTTTACGTTTGTTTAATCTAATCTTAAAGTTTCGACTAGTTTGCCTTTCGTAAATTCCTTGACAAGCTTTGCATATTAACTTATAGATACCTGATCAATTTATCAATAGGTGTTTTGCATTAAAAATACAGGTACAAATATTATTTCTTTTGAAGGCTACACCAATGCCCTGATTTTTTAGGATTTTATGTATATTTAAACTGACTTTACCAAAGAATGTTAATAATTTGGATGTTTTATTTCCTTCTTTTGGACCTTCGTATAAAATTTTGTAAATATTGTTATTCTGTTTTTTTTTAAATTATATTGTTTATTGTTCTCTTTGAATACTCATTTGCCTTTGCTAATGTGTGAATTATTTGAATTTCTTTTTGATAGCCAATTTCTGATAAAGGCATCATTATTGCTCTATGGATCGTCGCATTAAATGAAGCTAATTTATGTTTGAGAGGGTGTCTTGAATTGTACGGTATGAGGGAATCAGTGAAGGTTGGTTTAGTATAAATTAAAAATTAAATTGGATTTTTGTGTTGGTCATTGATCAAGGTATTTAATATTTTTGTTATGTTCTGTTTCTATTATGAATGTTAGAATGAATTGTATCTATAAAATTTAAGAAGTTATTTGATTAATTAATTCAAATCATTAACATTCTATAGTGAATTTAGTTTAAAAAAAGACGTAATATTCTAAAAAGACATTGATGTAACGTTCAAATAAATAATATTTGTTTTTTTCACCGTGAAAGGACTTAAAGTGGATTTACTCAAGTCACTGGAAATACATACAGCAAAATCTAATCCGGACTTCCCCATAATTAACGACCAGTTAGACCTAGTATCCTCCTCTTTATTTAACTGTATATAAATATGTGTTGAAATGTATTTAAATTACTTTAAGTTTGAAAATGATCAGCTGTTGATCGAAACTCAAGTCACTTTTTTAAATCAATACTGGGATATCAACAAAGTGAGTTTTTTACTTTATTTAAGTATTCAAGATGTATCACGAAGTGAACGCCTTAACCATTAATCAATTAGTAATTGTGTGGGATACAATTTTGTTTTGACATTCCCATGAGAAAACAAAAGGGAGAAGTAAAATTATTTGAATTTTTTTAAATTTTTTCACTAACATATAACAATAATTGTATATAATGTATAAAAATATGACGAAAGGAAAAACATATGACCCATTTTACTTTAAAATAAAGTCTTAGTGTTAGTCCAAATAAGTTTTGTAGGATTTGTCGGTTTGAGAATATTATATACAGAAATATATAAATTCTTTAAAAATAAATGGTTAAAGGTCTTTCTTATAATTTATTATAATTAATTTTAAATCTATGACAAATTAACAAATTATGATTTTCGAGAATTTCCCTAATTCAATATTTAATGGGTTGTTTTATTAAACATTCAAATACACAGTGTTATTCTTGAATCCTTTTACTTAAAAAAAAACAAATTTTCAATTTAATCTCCATTCAAAGCTACGGATTTACGCCACCTTGACGTGAAGGCCTGTATGCCTGTACGATACCAATCAACAGATCTATGTCGGAGAAAACATTATGCTGCATCAATAACGTCTTCATCATCCGTAGTGCTTCTCGCGGACTGCGTCCTTCATTGGGTCAAAATTCGATGGCGCGAGATCGTTACTGTAGGGTGTATGAGGAAGAACAGTCCACTAAAGTTTTCTGAGCTCCTCTCGGGTGCGAAGACTTGTGTGAGGTTGTCATGGAGAAAGAGAAGTTGGTTTGGCGCTTCGTGCCTACGAACTTGCTGAAGTCGTTTCTTCAATTTTCGGAGAGTAACACAATATACTTCAGAGTTGATCGTTTGACCATGGGAGAGGACATCAAATAGAATAACCCCTTCAGAATCACAAAAGACCTCAGCTATGACTTTACCAGCTGATGGTATGGCTTTAAACTTTTTCATGGTAGGGGAGTGGGTGTTCCGCCACTCTATTGATTGCCGATTTGTTTCGGGTTCAAATTGATTAACCCATAGTTCATAGCCTATAACAATGTTTGACAAAAAAAATGTGTTGCATTAATTATTGATCTGCCCTCGTACTTTATAGAATGTTATATATAGATATATTGTATGTTACATTAAAAATAATCATATCTACCCACGTAATTATATAAATACCAAATTCGGTTAATTTAGTAATTAAATGAACATCAAAAAAAGTCAAAAAGTACTCCCCGGCGGGGAATCGAACCCCGGTCTCCCGCGTGACAGGCGGGGATACTGACCACTATACTACCGAGGACTTGCCTTTCGAGTAAATTAAGCATATAAAATATAATTTTTCTACACGCCGATAGATAATAAATCAATTTAACTAAACAACTTTACAATGTTTTACAAAATACCAAATAAGTCTGATTAAATTAACACTAAACCAGTACCGGTCAAATTGACCGTTTTTAAAGTTTTTGCAAAAATCACACATTTTAAACCGTTATCAAACTATATCACAATTCTTAGAATATGCATATAATATTTTCTTCACTCTTTACTTTTAGTTATTTTTTCTATTTTCCAAAAAAAATTCGTTATGTGGCCTAACTACCGTGGTCGGTCAATATGACCGGTGGGAAAAAATGTTATACAGTTATCTCAGAGTAAAATTTTTTGCAGTTATTTTAGAGTCGCTTTCAATTGAAAAGCGTAAATAACATTAGTATTGATTACAGTCTCAAGTAGTGCACTTCTAAAGAGTTTCTTGTGCAATTTTTTTTACAATTGTTTATTTGAAGGAGATAAGGTAAAGTATCAAAACATGGATGGAAATTTGTCATTCCTTACATAGTGTAATAATCTGTTGTAGATATTTACCCTAAAATGTCAAAGCATTTGAAAATTACAAATTACCTAAGAAATATAACGGACATGGAAGAAGAATTTTCAGAATATGATAAACAAGAAACTTCTGGAATTGAAAAAAACATGGAAATAGATCAAGAGCTATTTACAAGTGAATTGGAATCAGAATGCGATAGTGAAGAGGAGAATATTATAAATAATCGTTCAGGACAAAAAAGAAAGAGGGTTTTATTGACATCCGAAAGTGAGACAGATTTAGAGAATCAACGCATCCAAACTGCTGCTGATGGAACAGTCTGGGAAGAAATAAACGGAAGACCTAAACCTGGTAGGTTACCAGTGCATCATATTTTTAGGGATATGTCAGGACCAACAGGCTACGCTAAACGACATATAATGAAAGGACAAATGAAGACGGCATTTACTCTTATCATTGATCAGCGCATAATGCAGCATATTATAAAATTCACAGAAGAAGAAGCATTTCGGGTGTTGGGGACTAAGTGGGAGCTAAATGCAACAAAACTAGACGCATTTATTTCTTTGCTATATGCTCGCGGCGCATATGAGGCAAAAAATTTGAATATCTCATATTTGTGGAATAAAACTTGGGGACCCGCTTTTTTTTCGAAAACAATGAGCCGAAACGACTTTACTGAAATTATGAAGTACATACGATTTGATAAGAAGAGCGAAAGAAGCCAGCGTTTACAAACCAATAAATTTGCTATGATATCTACAATATGGGATCGATTTATTAAGAATTCTCAAAATTGTTATAAACCTGGTGCATATATTGCTGTTGATGAGCAGTTATTTCCGCCGAAGACTAGGTGTAGATTTACACAATATATGCCAAACAAACCAGACAAATTTGGAATAAAGTTCTGGTTGGCGTGTGACGTCAATAGTAAGTATATTATAAATGGGTTTCCCTATTTGGGAAAGGATGAAAGGAGAGATTGTTCAATTCCACTTGGGGAGTTCGTTGTTCTAAAGCTAATGGATCCTTTCACAGGATGCGGAAGGAATGTAACAACAGATAATTTTTCACGAGTGTATCATTAGCCAAGAAATTACTTGCAAAAAAAAACTACAATTGTTGGAACAATTCGTGGAAACAAAAGAGAGTTGCCAAAGTTAGCCAAAGAAAGAAAAGATAAAATGGCTAGATTTTCAAGCAAATTGTATAAATCAAATTACATTACTCTTACAGTGTATAAAAGTAAGCCGAAAAAAAAGTGCTTCTCCTAAGTTCCAAACATAACTCAATAGAAATAGAAAAAAGCAGCAAACGTATAGCGGAAACTGTTAGATTTTATAATAGTACAAAATTTGGTGTAGATGTGGCAGACCAGATGGCAAGGAAATACAGCGTGAAGTCGAAAAGTTGTAGGTGGCCACTTCAAGTATTTTTCAACATTTTGGACCTAGCTGGAATAAATGCCTGGATTTTGTATAAAGAAACGACGGGTGAAAACATTTCCAGACAGGAATTTTTGTTCCAGTTAGCTTCAGAACTCGGCGATGCATATACAAAATCTCAAGAAAAAAAGCTTTTACCAACACCGTCCACAAGTTCTGATTTGTGCCTACGAAAAACTTGCCAAATAAAATTTTGTAAAGGTTATAAAACAACAAAAATCTGTTCGAAGTGCGAAAAATATGTTTGCGGGAAATGCACATTTCAGACTAAAATTATTTGTAAAAAATGTGAGGAAGCCGAATAAGGTATATTATGTATGCATAACATTCTGTATAAAAATTTAATTTTATTTGTTTTTTTATAAAGAATATTAGAAATTACAAAAAAAATAAATTTGGACGAAACTTCATGAAAATTCTTTATTTTATATACATTTAGCCACAAATATACCATTGTCTGCACTGAATAATAAAATCGATAACTTTTTTAATTATCGGTCAATTTGACCGCGCGCATTAGGAATAGGTATACAAGAATTGTCGGTAGGTTTAGTGTTAATATTTTATTTAATTTACACATTAAAATACCGAGAGCAGAATTTTTATCTTGTACTGATATCGTTTTTTAGACACGTCACGAAAAAACAATTCCATCGTAAATGTTTCGATTTCATTAAAATCGATTCATTTACGTGCGAGCCTTTCACTTGGAATAGCCCATCTAATAAGAGCATAGCTCCACTGAAATTACAGCGAAACACGTGTTTAGAGGTTGTCTACGTAATAATTATGTGACGTATCAAAAAAACGACCACAGCACAAAATACGTTGTGATTTAAGTCATGTGATGGCAGCTAATCGTTATGTAATATCTGGCGGTGCTTTAGTATTTAAGATAATAATAAAGAAAGTTAAAAATTGTGCAAGATTTACTATATAATGAAATCATATATGGAAATCTCTTAACCTAGGTATCTTTCTTTCGTGCTGGAAGTATAACACGTATTTACAACAGTGGCCTGAGAAACATTATCGATAATTATCGTCCCATATCAATTTTCTCCTATGCTGCAAAAATAGTTGAAGGAATTGTTACTTGTCACAATGACCATGGGTAGTATATCACTAGTGCCTTAGAAAATAGAAACTATGTTGACTCAGTCTACCCTGACTTCTAAAATACTTACACGCTTGATAAATAAATTGGCTCAATTTGGGTATCGATGTAGTATTTCTAGGGTAGTTGAAGTTATTTGCCAGATCAAACCTTTGCTAATATTGGTCCTACGGTATCTGCTGCTGTTAGAGTCACTTCTGGGGTTCCGCTGAGCTCCCATTTGGGGTCTCCTTTAACGTGCTTATCAACGACATCAGCAAATTTTTTAAACATTGTCATTATATTTTGCACGCTATAATATTAAGATATACTCGGCCTTTTTCGCGTGTTCTAAAATGCAGAAAGATCTTATTAAATTCGTTTATTGGTTCCGGTTTAATAGAATGAAGCTAAATATCACCAAACGTTGCGTAATGCAAAAATTAAGCCGCGTTTTTGCAACCAAAGATCTAGGTATTCTTCTCAATAGTAATTTATTAATTTTAAACATATTTCTATTATAGCATCAAACGCCGCGCATAAAGCGGGCTTCATTAGAAGGCATTCATACCAGTTCAGGGATATTTATACTTCAATCTATTTATATAAAACTCTCGTCCGCCGCTTATATGGAATACTACGGGCTGATATGGTCTTCTTATACTTTAAAGAACACATCGGTGCACTCGTTAAGCAGAAGAAATTTATTCAACAAGTTTGCTATAAATATAATTTGTAATTAAAACACTTTAACTTTGTTTGTATAACACTGTATTTATTTTGTGACTATAGTTTCGGTAACTAAACGTACCATTATCAAACATAAAGTAATTTTAAAAACGATTAAAACAGGTATATATATGGTGGAATGTTACATAAGCGCTTTAAAAATAGGGGAGTAAATTAGGTCCAGCTGCTCATTTAAGATTGGGATTTCCAGATTAGCGCGTGCTCGGTAAACTTCCAGGGATTCCAGCAGATCCATTTTTGGGCCCTTCTTGGAAATGTGGATGGTGGAAAGTACATCCTTCCCAAAAGAATGTTTCTCCTGTAATAGGTGTTTTGCAAACGTCGATTTATCTTCTTGTCCGAGACGAAAGGATCTCTGGTGTTCTTTAATTCTTGTAGAAAACTTCCTTCCGGTATGGCCTATGTATATTTTTTGGCAATCAGTGCACGTTAATTTGTATATTCCGGATTTTTCCGTTATCGGTAATTTTTCTTTAGGATTAAATGTGCAAAACTTGAGTTTAGTTGCTGGTTTATATGCAATGTTGATGTTGAGTTTCCTAAGCAAATTTCCTATTTGTGTACTAACCGAACCAAAAAATGTGATTGCTTTGAACTTATTTGGCTGTGTTAGTTGTTTGCCAGCATATAAATACTTTAAATATTTTTTCATTTGATGATTCGAAATTAGTTTGTTTATAGAGTGAATTGAATATCCATTATTTACTGCGATTTGTTTAATTGTATTTAATTCTTTGGATACGTTTTCTTCCGACAAAGGTATATTAAACACTTTATGTATCATCGAATTAAACGCGGCCATTTTATGTTTTATGGGGTGTCGTGAAGAGCTAGGAATTACAGAGTCGGTAAAAGAGGGTTTACGAAAAATATCAAAGGTTAACTTATTATTAGTTTTAGTGATAGAAAGGTCTAGGAAATTAATACTATGGTTCGTTTCTGTCTCTACCGTGAAATTAATTTTAGGGTGCAAGTTATTAATAAAATCAAGAAATTGGTGGAGTTGTCTGTCTGTACCTACAAAGCAAGCTAGTATATTATCGACGTATCGATGCCAGAGTTTTATATGTTTTTTACCTAAAGTTGAATTTAAAATTTTATCGATGAGGTTGTGCATGAAGATGTCTGCTAGCAACGGGCTTAATGGGGAACCCATTGCTAGACCTTCTGTCTGTTTATAAAATTTTCCGTTAAATGAAAAGTAGTTATTATTTAATAAAACTTGGAGTATTTCTAAAAATTCTGTTTTTACTGTTATATTTAAATTAATTTTATCAAATGATTCTTGAACTAATTTTATGCAGTCTTCTGGAGGGATTTGGGCAAACATATTTGATACGTCGAATGACACTAGCTTGGAGTTAGGTGGTATGTTAGTAGATGTTAATTTATTAGATAATTCTATGGATTTTTAACTCTGTGTGGGTCTCGAATTTCGGTTAGTTCTTTAAATAAGGAATTTAAGTGAGAGGAAAAGAAATGGGCTGGTGAATCTATATACGAAACTACTGGACGAATAGGAAGGGCTTCTTTATGAATTTTTACAAATCCATAAAACACCTATTACAGGAGAAACATTCTTTTGGGAAGGATGTACTTTCCACCATCCACATTTCCAAGAATGGCCCAAAAATGGATCTGCTGGAATCCCTGGAAGTTTACCGAGCACGCGCTAATCTGGAAATCCCAATCTTAAATGAGCAGCTGGACCTAATTTACTCCCCTATTTTTAAAGCGCTTATGTAACATTCCACCATATATATACCTGTTTTAATCGTTTTTAAAATTACTTTATGTTTGATAATGGTACGTTTAGTTACCGAAACTATAGTCACAAAATAAATACAGTGTTATACAAACAAAGTTAAAGTGTTTTAATTAGTGTTCAACATGTATAACGAAGTAGATGCCTTAAAAATAAATTTAAAAAAAATATAATTTGGCTTAGATTTATGAAACTGCACTTTATAATATTGGAATATGATCATTAAGGGAGCGTAAAATAGATGCGGATATTACCTTCTGGTACCAACTTGCCAAATACTAAATTTTCCTGAAATTTTCCTGAATTCATTTAGTTGCTTCGACTGCATGTTATATCCAGAGACGTAAAAACGATACAAACCTTTCAGGTCCCCTTCATGCGGATTGACCATGGTAGAAATTTTGGATTATGTACAATTACCACTTTTATTTTTTCGGCGACGACATTCATAATTTACGCTAAGATATTTTTTCCTTTTAATACTAATCATGTTGTGTTTTAACACTTAAAATGTCGTCATTAAATTGTTTTATCTGTTTAATATCTAGCTTTAATGTGTATATTTTTATTTTCTTGTGAATACTGCAACTATGTTATGATCTGGGTGAATCAGGAACTCAGTAAAAAGAGGTGATAATTACTGCATATAATACCTTTTAATCGATGATAATATAGTCAACGCCTAAATAAAAGCAATCAATGAAAAGCGTAAAGAAAAACCACTTGATTATAAGCATATGCAATAACGGCAGTGCAGTATCCGCCTGCATCTTGAACGCATTATAGGCATTTCACAGTTAAGTACCCATACAAATCAAAACAACCAAATTAATATAATCTAAAATTATATCTGAATGCAGCTCTCTATCGACAAACTGCATATAAATTGCATTATATCGAGCACACGCGCATTCAATATTTGCACACTTCAAAATGCATGCGTGCATTGTATGCACTTTTGCATCCAACATAAAAAAGAAGTATAATAATGCATCCCACGCCTTCGTACCTGTGACTATATGTTTTCCTTTTGCAACTACCCCCGGAGTAAAATGGATTTTTTATTTCGCTCGGTAACACAATACCGCAACCAAGGGGTTCCTTCCTTAATGATCGTGTTCAGAATGGACCGGTTCGTATCTGCAGATAAAACGTGAAATTTTATTAATTCGAAACAACTGTGAGCGGGATAGCGGCCTTTTTCACTTCTATAGGGATAATTTATTTTCAATTTGGTGAATTGTCATTGTTACGGTCTTTGAGATCCGCTCCTATTACTGGACAAAAACGTCGTTACGTTGAATACGACTCTTTTTTGTAGTAGTGCAGGTGCTCCTGTTAGTTGAAATTATTTCCGATATTTTGATTAGGTTGAAGCAAAAGATGTACTGAGGTATTTTCTGGTTTCTTGAATAATTCATTGAGTCATTTATTCACTAGAAGTGGTTTTTAATAGGTGCACATTTATCTGCTCACACTCCAAAGTAATTAGCTGATTTATAGAATAGGATTTTATTAGGTGTCTTTTTTATTACTTGAAATAATATAAAATTGCCGAGAAAAATGGAATCAGTTCTTGTAACAATGTTTTCTCTCGTATATTTTTTATTTCCCTTTGTTAGGGTTCACGAAATCATGTTGTTTTGATATTTAATGGAAAAGATTTTGCCTAATATTTGAAAATATGTGGATTTTTTATGAAAAAATACAAAATTTTTACATCTAAAGAGGTTAGAATGCTGGATAAAGATTAAGAATGTCATTTTGAAGATATATGCATTTCAAAATTAAAATGATAATGCATGTTTTCTTGTTTTCAGAAATGACACTTCTCTGTATACATACATGAGCATCAAACTTCAAAATATGTGCTTTCTAATTTTTAAACTTGCTCAATTAGAGTGATAAGGCATACTCTGTTGGTAGATGTTTAAAAAGGCATGTGGAAGTGTTAAAATTATGACAATATTGAAAGTCACGAATTTTTCCAAATAAATAATAACTGTAGTAACAGCTAATTTTGGTTTCTTTTCATGTGAATTTATATATTATATAGAAGACGGATTATAAAGAATTCAGTTGGCACCTTAATGGTTTTACTTCAAATATAAAAGTAGCCTTTTATCACTCAACCGTACTTATATGATTTTGAAAATTTTGGAGACAAGTCGTTCTTTTAATAATATTTATCGAAAGAAACTGAAAGTGTTATTAACATAATCATTTATATATGTTTCAGATATTGGTTATCACACTGTTTTTAGAATTATACAATATTTTTCCAAAATAATATTTTTTTTAATAAAGGTTGTTAAATAGTGTAACAATATCAGGCAATAAATAATAATAATAATAAAAACAATATTTAATAATATTAATAATATATTTATTCTCAACAGGCAAAGGCCTAATTACAGAGAAAATACAAAAAGAACTTAATCAATAATTTAAAATACAATACAATTTAGGTAATTAGAAACTAAATAATTAAATATAAAGCTAATATATAACGTAATACACATTTTTAATTTTTTATACCATACAAGATTTCAAATCAACTACAAATTTATTTAAATTAGGACAAACTATGTCAACAAAGTATTGCACGTTATGATAATTATAAATCATATTACACAGAGGTGAGAATAAATTGTGATTTGTACGAGGTATTCTATGAGAAAATGTGCGCTTGTCTCGTGAAGAACATCTAGGTATATTAATGTTGATTAAATCCAAGAAATTAGAGTTATCAGTTATGTATACATTTATACAGATCAGTGATAGATATAAAATTGTGTTTGCAGTGTTCTGTTTATATTTGAAACTCATTAAGTAGAGCCTTATAAGACAAACTGTAATCAGGATAAACCTAAGTTTAAATAAATACAGATGAACTTTTTCCAAAACGTTAATGTATTTTATATATCCTGGAGATCAGACCGTTGCACAATATGTAATTCGAGTAAGAATCGATGATTGATATAATTTAATCAAAGTATTTAAAGACTGAGTCACGGCAATTCCTGATTATGAAACCTTGAGTTTATAGCAATATAGTTTCTCAGCATTCAACTTAAAAGTCAGTTTACTATCGAAATAGATATCGAGGTCTTTGATAGAATTTACACGTGAGATAATGGTGGTATCCAAGACGTAATTATAAAGTATGGGAACATTTGATCTGGTGTAAAACATAACATTACAGATTAAAAATATTAATATTAACGAGATTTACAGAACACCACACATTAAAATTGGTTAGATTATTTTGTAATTTGAAAGCTTCTTCCAGATTATTTATTACTGCATAGAGCTTTAGGTCATCTGCCTACATGAGAAGCGTTGTTAATAAATATTAGAAACATCAATGGACCAAGGTTGAACCCTTGAGGAACACCACTAGTAGCTATATACGTATTAGACTTTATCCCCATGTATGAGACAAATTGAACCATATTTAATAAATACGAGGAAAGTACCGACACTATATTATGTACTTTTCCAATGATCTGGAAAAACGCCACTCGATAAAATTAAATTAAATTAATAAGTTAGTGGTTGAACAAAATAGACAGCACAGACTTTTAATTGAAATGCAGGTATAGAGTCCGAACCCATAGTTAATTTCGGTCGCAATCGGCGTAAACTGCACAAAACTTGTTCCTCACACATTAAGAAGTTTCCCAAGACATGTTGATTCAACTGCCGATTGACATCTTCGGCATCATCACGAATCAGATAAGAGGTCTAAAATTGTGAGGCAAAGCCTTCAACTATATCAGCAGGTGTCTTTAGAATGTCGTTATGGTGTTTCATGCATCTAGGTATTCTTGACTGATTATTAATGTAGCTCCAAAATGTAGTAGGGTCATTATTTATGTTTTCCTTAGCAGTTGAAATGTATGTGCAATAACTTAATTTAATTTTTTGTTTTATTAATCGACGAACCGATCTATATACCGACAAAGTTTCATTATTGTGTTTAATGCGTTTAAATAATTTATTTTTTAATTTGAATAACGCAATTATTTTCGCATTAAACCAGGGAAGATATCCCTTCCTACCAACTTTGTGATTCCGCTTTTTTTTATAAAATTAGTTGCAACATTCCTGAGCATCACATTGCAGTTTTATTTCGGACCAATCTATTCGAGAAATGGCTTCATACAGAAGAGGAATATTAGCCCTCCTGAAGTTATAAAAATCTTGGTTACGCTCAGAGGGCAAAAAATTTGAATTACTTAGGTAATATAATGTCTAATAGTAATGTTTATCCTCATCAACTAAACTACATTTGGATTTTTCTACAACACAAGATTCATAAGATGATAAGATGATAAGACCAAATCTAAAATTCTATTGTTAACGTTTCTTATAATATGTGCTGTTTTAGATCATTTAAAGAAATAAAATTCAAGAGTGGCAATATCGTGGAGTGACGTTCTGTATTAGATACAAAGTTTACATAGTTGGTTAAGTTGAAGTCGCCCAAAACAATGATATCATTTAAAGTGAAATGTTGCTCTATCATGTCAAATAACAAAGTGTAAGTATCAAGAGCAGTTTGCGGAGGTATATAAACACAAATAATAATAATTTTTACAAATATTAGCTTGAATTGCAACAATATCAATATTTTCAATATCAAAAGGTATTGGTAATGAAAAACACTTAAAGAAATTTTTCATTGCAATTAGAGCGCCACCACCTTTACGTGTCTTTCTGTCAGCTCTGAATGCGCTGTAGTTAGTGGAAAATAATTAACCGTCGTAAACTCCATCTTTGAGCCATATTTCAGTTAATACAATCGAATCATAATCATTTAATATTACGTTGTTATAGAATTCTTTAGTTTTGGTGTTTAAACCATTTACGTTTTGGTAATACATACTAAAATTAAAATTAACTGCCTGCTGAGAATTTTCTAGTTTTCCTGATTTACAACTGTAGGAACACCTCTAACGTATTTAATAGTAAGATTTGTTTCTCGAGATTCTAAGCGGCGTTTTAGTTCTGATTTCACAAACTTTAAATAGTTCTGTTGACAGCGTATCAAATCAGATTTTATATGAATACCACCCTTCAGTAATTTACTCTTGTTTAGTAACTTTCTCGCATCTTTTTCGTTGGAAAACACAAGTTTAATGGGGCGCGGTTTGTTAGTTAATTTACCAATGCGGAATAATTTTATCGGATTAACATCAACAATGTCTTTACATAACGCCTGCAGTGCAACATTATCATCATCAATTTTATCATCAATAAATCAAAATAAATAAAGCACTAATAACCTTTCTTCATAATTTTATTTGATTAACCAAATGTACATTTCGGAAACAAAGTAACCATTATCAATGGATTAGCACTCACAGTGTTTAGTTGTATAAAAGAAATTCCGGATTTTTGTTTTGTTTTGTAAAGAATATTACGTTTATTTCTTTTAATATTCGACGTACTAAAGAAATATCCAGAATTTCTATTAAATTTCTCTGAGCATAACATACCATACCCAAAAACTGGCCTTTTTTATTTTTTATTCTTTAAAACCCGTTATTATGTGGATCTAAACATAAAAATAACTTTTTGCGCTGCATACTCTGTTATGCATAGAAAATCCTATTTTTTATCAATCGTCATCCCTATTATGTTATTAAAGTTTTATAATATAAGCCAATACTATTTAAACTTCTACATTATGGTCAACAGACTTGAAGCTAAAAGTGGAACAGACAATTTGGATATCTCAAAATGTTTAAAATTACAAGTTTTTTTGAAACGTCAAAATTGCGTCCAAAATAAAATTAAAACATCTAACATGACAAGAACAAAGAAATATATCGTTCAACGTTCAACAATCATCAATGAGCGAAGATTTGTTGCCACAGTGATCCACAAATAAAATCGTAAATTAAACCGCCAATTAGAGGATATGGCAATATTAAATTTTCTAATTTGTATAATTGCAGTATACATATTTATAATAAAAATTAAGCAAATAAATAAACTAATTAAAATTCTTTCATTTCATTTTATCCGCCAATGTCAATCGTTTCGCTCGTTGTTGCATTAAGATCCTACTTTCGGTTCGGGGAAGCAGGGAAGCCTAGCATTTCCATATTTGTTGTACAAAACTGACCAAACAAAATGGTGATGTGACCATCATAGTACTTTCCCTATATTTTACTCGAAAACTATGAGGTTTACGCAAAAAAACTATTCTTTATAATTTGTTCAGTCTTGAATTCTCTACAACTATTTGTTATATAAATTTCATGTACCTTCAATAGTTTCTTAGCAATTGCCAAAAAATGCCAAAATTTTCAATTTTTAATTTTTTTCTCGAAAGTTATGAATTTTATGAAAAACATGTTTTTTACGCCCTTTAACTTTTGTTTGAGAAGTTTCATAATATTTTGTATATTTAGAAAAATATCGGTAAAAAACAAAAAAACGCCTCGAGTAAACATCCACTTCCGGTTTATGAATCACTACCAAAAGCTTTTCAGCTTCAGTTTCTAATGATAAAACCTTAAGTTTAAAGTTTCATCTCAATTGGATTATTCGTTTTTGAGATACAGCGCCCACCGACAGACAGACAGACAGAGACACACACACACACACAGACACAGAATTTTTTTTTCCAGAAAATACTTTTTTGGGTTCAGGGGACCCCAAAACGGATATTTCCGCAAAAAAAAATTTTCAAAAAAAAATCACGAAAACAATACTCCCCCTATATATACTACGTATATAGGGAAAGTAATAACAAATAGAAATGGAATTTAATACCTTAGTAATATAATTATTATCTAGATATACAATCAAATAAAACTTTATTTGAGTATCTCTGTTTTATGAATTTATTTTTCGTACTTTGTACTAATTTTATTATAGGAAGTATTTTATAACTCAAATTACTATCATCTTTTTACTATAGTGATAAATAAATAATTTAAATGATATATAATTATTACTTTCCCTATATAGTATATATAGGGGAAGTATTGTTTTTCGTGCGTAATAATGTCTGTGGGCGCTGTATCTCAAAAACGAATGATCCGATTGAGATAAAACTTTAAACTTAAGGTTTTATCGTTAAAAACTGGAGCTGAAAAGCTTTTGGTAAATATTCATAAACCGGAAGTGGATGTTTACTCAAGGCGTTTTTTTGTTTTTTCCTGGTATTTTTCTAATTATGAAAAACTTTAAAAAACGATTCAAACAAAAGTTAAAGGGAATAAAAAACTGAACAAGTTTTATTCGAACATGTTTTTCATAAAAATTTTAACTTTTAAGAAAAAAAAAATAAAAATTGAAAATTTTGACATTTTTTGCCAATTGCTAATAAACTATTGTAGTTACATAAAATTTTTACTACAAATAATTGTAGAGAATTGAAAAGTGCACAAATTATTAAGAGTAACATTTTTGCGTAAACCTCATACTTTTCAAGTAAAATATAGGGAAAGTACTATGATGGCCACATCACCATTTTTATAATATACCTGAAGCTATAAACCAGACAGTCGACGAAGTACTTATCAATGCAGACAAATTAGCCGTAAATAGTATAATTAAAAGTGTCAATATTGATACTTCTCCACTTAAGTTAAAACAAATTTGGAGAAAATCTGATACACCAAGTCCATTGAAAGTGATTCTACCATGTAAAAATTACGCCACTTCGATATTAAAAAACAGTAATAAAATTGCTAAAAACTATAACGATGAATCCGAGACCACCAAAATTGTACGGACAAATTAAACTCCACAAAAATCCCCACTCAATAAGACCCGTTGTATCTTACCTTGCTGCACCTTGCACAAAACTATCAAAATCATTAATTAACATTATTTTACAATTTACCAACTTCAACTCAAAATACGCCATCAAAAACTCCACCGAACTAATAAACAAAATTTCAAATATTAGAATTCCAGCTAATTGCTCATTAATATCTTTTGACGTATCAAACATGTTTCCAAGCATACCGCCAAGGGAGGTAATCGATATAATAAAAGAGAGGCTTACCGCCAATGGTACTAATCCTATTATTACATCCGAAATTCTCTTATTCTTGGAGGTATGCTTAACCCAAAATTATTTCCAATTTAACGATCGGTTTTACCAACAAACCGAAGGATTAGCAATGGGTAATCCGCTAAGCCCTCTTCTCGCCGAAATCTTCATTTCAAAAATTGAATCAATAATCGAAAAACATAGTTTATTCAAAAATTGTTTATATTGGCATAGATATGTAGATGACATTTTGGTCTGCTTCACAGGCACTAATAGACAACTACAATCTCTTTTAAATTACATAAATTCAATACATAGTAACATTAAATTCACGCTAGAAGTTGAAACAAATAACGCAATTAATTTCCTAGACCTAACAATTACCCGAATAAACAATAAACATGAATTCAATATATTCCATAAACCCACACAGACCGATACAACGATACATATGCAATCATTTCATCCAAAATCCCACAAATTCGCCTCCTTTAATTCCATGCTGCACCGTCTTATTAACACCCCCATATCAAAAACTAATTTTAACATAGAACTCAACAGAATTTACAAAATCGCCGAAAACAATGGCTTCCCAATCTCCTCTATCAAAAACCTACTGCACAAAAAAACAACAACAACAAATTATTTCATTAATATTTCCCCAACCTCAAAACAAACCTCAGAATCCTTACACATCAATAGTTTACCTAGGAAAATCATCAGAAGATATCGCGAAAATCCTAAAAAACCTTAACATTACCACATCCTTTAGAACTAATAATTCCCTATCCAAGTTTATAAATAATTCCAAAGATAAAACAAATAAAAATAAAGAATCAGGAGTGTATCTATTAAGTTGTGGAGATTGTCCAAAAGTGTACGTTCGTCAAACTGGCAGAAATTTCGAGCAACGAATAAAAGAACATAAAAATTGTTTCATTCAGGGAAAATCCAACTCAACCTACGCTGATCATTTAACAGAATACGGACATTCATTTAATGATAACTTCAAAATATTACACAGACAAAATAAAGGCCTCAAACTCAATCTATTAGAATCAATGGAAATAAATAAATATAACAAACGCGGTATTCTGTTAAATGATCAACTAGAAGTCAATAACTCACCTTTGTTAAACATTGAATAACAATACATTCATTTAACACAATTATTATTGCATATTTATATTAATAGTATCTTACATTTATATTAGGAAAATCAAAAATTATAATTTGTTTGGACCTCGACATTACCCCCCTCCCCTATTTTGTTCGCCTAGTTGTACAATATATAAGTAATGACTGTAAATTGTAAAAACCATATTTGTCATCTACCTGATGAAGCCACTGTGTGGCGAAACAATTGTTGTAGAACAATAAAACGATTTTTTGAAACCTTACATTACGTCAGTGTTTTATTAAGTGATAAAAACTATTTAACTACGGGAGGAGATGCAAGAGAGAATCAAAAGGGCGAAGAAAATATTACTATTGCTCTGCTTTGTCCAGCACGAAATCTCAAGGAGGTGGGGTATTAATCACTAGTAATACCATAAGTGATGGCAATTTACTCGAATAAATTTTGTTTTTGCATGAAAGTTTGTTGCTTAGCCATTTTAATGAGAGCAACTGTCACGAAAAAATCACGAGCCGCCAGGCGAGTGATTTTTTCTATCAGTTGCTCGAATAAAAATCGCGAACAAGCAACAAACTTGAATGCGCTAAAAACAAAATTTATTCCGATTTAATTGTCATCACGAATGGTATTTGGAAAGACTATTCCACGACTTGAAACGAATATCGGTGAATGGTTCAATATTTATATTAAAATTTTTATGATATATCTCCTGCAGTATTTTGGTCGAAAAATTCGACATTGATTAAATAACACCTCCCTTATAATCATTTGCATTTACCTTCTTTATACTATACGCCCGGTCATCATAATCGCGGCAAGAGTTTCCATTGAAGTTTTGCTAACAACTGGTAGTTTTTATCGGCGCAGAATTCTTCAAATCGTTTTCAAACACACGATCTCGTTTAAGTTTTATTTTTTGGTGCAGAACTTGCCACCGTCGCATTTATTATGGATGATGAAGTGTTACCAAACCTTTTGATTTTATAACCTACTTGCAACTGACATACGTAGAAACAACGTTTTTCGCTTCTTTATCAAGGCTAATTGATTTTTTTTGTCGGGAAATAGCTAACTTCAGGTTATTTAGGTGAATAAACAGCAACTTGGTGTTTATTCACTTATAAATTGACGTGATTGGCTAAAAAATATCACATGCCTCATTTTCATTGGCTACATGCAATAGGAGTGGAATAGTCGGAGTAAAAAAATCATTAAATGCATGTAAACTTAATATAACACAAACACTGGTTGAACAAGTGATGATTAAAATTATTTTTAACAGGAAAACCTACGTTGTAGGAAGTGTTTACATTCCACCAAAGAGCCCCATCGAGTATTATTCAACCCACTGCGAGACTCTAGAGGAAATTGCAACTTTATGTGATCGTTATAAGCTCTTAATTTGTGGCGACTACAATATACCGGAAACTAATTGGGATGGTGAGGATTTTGAAGAACACGCTACATTTTAATTGACCGAAAAACTCTTAATGGAATCAGCATCGTTTCTTAATATGCGTCAATTGAACAAGTATCTGAATTATCGGGGGGTATTTTTATCATTTATAGATTGGCTGGATTATTTTGGATTATGCCTAGATATAAACCAAGACGTAGAGTATTTTTATTTGTTGTTATTTATTTTGGAATGTATTTATCCATTCCATATAAGAATAGACATAGTAGTAATTACCCAGAACGGTTTAACAGACAGCTAATTAATTTAGTCTCCGAAAAGAAAATTGCTCATAATAAATATAAATTAATTTCTGAATACTCTGATTACTTAATATTTGAGAATTTGAGAACTCAATGCTAGGAATTAAGTAATATAGTGTACTCTGAATATATTTTGAGTATTGAATTAAATATAAAAAGTACTTCCAATAATGTCTGGTCATACGTAAAAGAGAAAAGGAAAATAAATGGAATTCTCATTTCCATCAAATTTAATGGTAGCTCTAGTAATATTATCCAAGAATCTGTAAACTTTTTTGCTGAACATTTTGCTGCAGCATTTACAAGTGACATCGATGAAGTACCGATATTTGCTTCTGACAAACTAGTAAACTTTAATTTCCAATTTACAATAAATTCTTCTGAGGTATTTGAAGCTATTGACAATTTAAAAAGTAGTTCTACTTTAGGAATTCCTAGCTCTTATTAAAGAATTCCATATATTCAGTAACTTCTCCAATTACATATATTTTTAACTTATCCATCAAAGAGACAATATTACCATTTTTTGTAAACGGAGCTACATAACTCCAATTTTTAAATCAGGTAAGACTGATGAGATAACAGATTATAGGATAGTTTGCATAGAATCGGTGATTCCTAAAATGCTCAATTGTCTTCTATCACAACAACTTCAATGGTTAGGTATTAATATTATCACAGACAGCAGCATGGGTTTCAGCGAGGAATGTCTACAACAACCAATCTGATTCTATTGGAATCTCTTTATTGGAAGCTTTGGAAAAGCAGCATCAAGTTGGTGTAATTTATACCTGATTTCTCCAAAACTTTCGATAGAGTGAGTCATAAGATCTTGATAAATAATCTTCGCCTTCTTGGATTTAATGGTGATATTATGAACTTGATTGATAGCTTTACTTCAGATAGGAAACATTGTGTGAGAATTAATGGAGTGATATCTAAGAATTCACCGCTACTTCAGGCATGCCCCAAGGATCTCACTTAGGCTCAATTTTATTTTATTTATTTCTAAATGATATTGTAGACCAATTATTCTCACATATTACTATATGCTGATGATATTAAATTATTCAAAATTATACTCAATCAAATGGATAGTACGCTGCTTCAGTCAGACATAAACGTTATTTTTAACTGATGTTCTAGTAATAATTTGCATCTTAACATTAATAAATGCAAATATACATCATTTTTCAAAAATAACACTTGCATTAATACTATATATGCCGTAAATAATATACCCTTAGAACAAGTTAGTGAAATGAAGGATCTTGGGGTTACATTCAATACTAAAATGAACTTTCAGAACCACATCACCAGTATTACAAGTAGAGCCATGAAGATGTTGGGGTTTATTCCAAAAGTGGGCAAGGAATTTGTCTACTGGAACTTTAAAACTGCTCTACAGTACACTTGTTAGAGGAGTATGCACATGTTGTTGGGAATCCTCATCAGTCATACTAAAAAAATTGAAACAGTCCAGAAGACGTTCTTAAGGATTATTGCTTACAAGATGAGAATAGCAGTAGTGAATATTAACTACAATCATTTGTTGTCCTTACTTAATATACAGCAATTAACTATAAACGACCTTTTTGTTTCTTGATTTTTGTTTTCTTTATAAAATATTAAATTCTCAAATAATTTGCCATGAGTTACTGGGTAAAATAACTATTTGGGTCTTGGGTATGCAAACTAAAAGTAGAGTTATTTTTTGGAAATCATTTCATAGAACAAATTATGGTCAAAATAATCCAATTTGTATAATTATGTGACATTGTAACAAATTAAATGGAATTTCATTCTCTTATTTTCTCATACAGTTATGAAAGTTTTAGATTGTACTTATTGAGAATAGATTGGGATACTGTTTTAGTTAATTAATTGCAATAATAGTTTAGTTTCATATTAGTTCATATTAGTTAATTAGTTATAAGTACGTTTTTTTTTTTAAATTTTTTTGGAAATCTTTATATTTAAGTCATTGTTCATGTATAACAATATTGTATATCATTTGTAAAAAAAGGTTTCGCCCGTTAATAAATTTTAAAAAAATATTGTTTTCTTGTCACAGGTCTGTTTTAATGTAATTAAATTCTAATTCTCATTAGAATTAACTAATTTTACTATAGAAATACAATTCCAGATGTATAAAAAATGTAGATATTATTTTAAAAAGTCACCACATATGACAAATGCAATCAAAATAAAGATAAATAAGACAAAGTTTAGAATTCACATGTTTAAATGAAATTCTTTTTACGTCACTCAAAAAAAAATTGCAGAATGGCGTCACGCCCTAATGTTCACAAATTTCGTACGTAGTTTTCCTTTTAATTATGATTTTGTAATGTTTGATACACTATTGATTATCTACTTTTTTTAAATGTTCTGTTTGTTACTTTAAAAATAGAGGTTTTCTTCGCCGCTATTTTACAGATAACAAACTCTATAGCTTCTATAGAAGTTTTAGTTATTTGTTCAAGATTGGACAATCGACCCAGCAATTTTCCAACTTCCGTCAATATTTTATCTGGTTTTGCTTTTAATCACATTTATTTATAACGTTTTGCATTGTTTCTCTTCGACATTCTAAATTGGAAAGCATATTTATAGTGGACAAGGGCTTTTTTTAAAACTTGTACAGGTCAAAAATTGTATAGTTTCTATATATTTTATATAAGGCAATGGGCTAATTCGTTGCAGTAATTTTAGTCACTATGTTAATCTTCTCCAAATATTATATTTATAACGACTATTTTACTTGATAAGTGACTGATACGTGTCTTTGTTACACTGTTCCCAACTTTCTTTACCTATATATATACCATTCATGATTTTTGTTTACACTAGAAATAATGAAGGACATTTTTACAAGCTGAACAACTTTATGTTTCTGCACGTAACACAATCGAAGGGTATGTAAAAAAATTAGTAATTTTTATAAAAAATATTTTTTGTCAAATAATTCGAATAGGAACTATTAATTTTTTACTAAAATTCACGTTACCATACCCTAGGAAGATCATAATTCATACTTCATATTATAGCGATAGTTGATTTGTACCTTTAACAAAATTAGAAAATTCATACGTCATCTGCAGCAATGCTTTGTTTTTGCAGGAAGTTTAAATACAACTATGCACAGTATACAACTGGATAAAGAAAAATAATTGGGGTGGCACCTTTTGTCCGAAACGTTGTACTAGATTCCCCTGAATTGAGTAGATAACAACCAACAATTACAGGTATGATCCTTTGACATCTTTTGGGTAAAACTATGATATAAGTCTCAAAGAACTTCCGGTCTTTCCCAGCAAAAAATGAAACAACATTGTCTGAATTGAATTGTTAAGTTTTGCAAAGATCGATACAAATAGTAGTCGGTAGATGGTAGAAGATCTGGTGAGTATCCAAGCTCCATCAACTTCTCCTGCTTCACTAAACTTGTGTGTGGTCGAGACCACCGTTGTAACGGTATACCACAACACGATTTGTCAACTCTGACCGCTTTTCGTTGATAACTTCATTCAATTTGTCCAATTGACAACACAACACAGCCGCATTGATGGTTTCGTTCTGTAATAGCAGTTCAAAGTAGACGACGTCTTTGTAATCCCACCAAATAGAGAACGTAACCTTGTTATGTAGGATATTTGCTTTCGAAGTTATTGCAGCTTATTTACAGTAACAATACTTTTGAGGAATTGATCCTTTTGGTTTTCAAGAGCTTGTCGCAGGTTGCGCTTTGTTAAATGATTTTTTTTGGGTTTCTTCTATTCATGTATTATTTTATCGTCTTCGGCTTTAGCTGGCGTTTCTGAATATGGCGCACCTTTGACGTTAAAATTACCAGAACGGAATTTGGCAAACCAATTTTGATGCTAGCGTTCTGTTAAGCAATTTTTACCGTAGACAAGCTTACACAGCATATAACTTGGTGTGCTTTTCCATATTTTTCCATATTTCGACCACTGCTTTACAATGACTACTGAATCGAATCACTTACTTTTAATATAATTGATACTTGTTAAGCTACCCTCTTGATGGAACCAGATATGTAATTTTAATTAACCTTTGAAAATGATTAGGTATAATCGGAGTGTTTTTCTTCGCCAAAATTACGTACATTTTAAAATTACAACTGAAGTGTCTCGTATCAAATGATATACCGGGTGTGGCACTTAAGACGCCTCGGACCATAGCTCCCTTACGATAAAAGCTATCGAAAAAAATCTAAGAACAAAGTGGTGCATAATTACCGTCGCTATGTTTCAAAAATATTTCTAATCATCAGTGGCGTGCCGTGCTCTAGTGGCGTACCAAACTTATGTTTTTTTTTAAATGGAATGCCCTATTTTTTATTGCAGATTTGGAAAGTGCTCGGAGAGTACTTATTTTTTTATCTAACATGTTATACCCTTCACTTTAGTGGTTTCGCTGTTATAGCCCCTTCTTTCAAAATTGCGCCCCATTTTTGAGATTCTTTTGTAGAGAAACTAATTGACGCCGGCGCCTAAATTTTGAATTGTGGTACAGGTTAAGACCTCGTATACCTTCACATATTTTTTTTTTTCGGGTAATTTATGAAAAAAAAAAAATTTTTGATTGATCTTCGCATGTTGTCATTTTTTTCGAAAATTTTAAATGGCACCCCCCTAAAAAAATTACGGCGTTGTACAGCCAAAACTCTAAATTTTTCATTGGTACAAAAAAAATTACACATTGCATAACAAAATTTCGGAGAAAAAAGGAATTTCATCGCAAATGTCGGGAAACGTTTTCCGTTCCTAATTGTGCCATGAGAAAACAAAAGATTGGTAATTGTCAAAGTAAATTATTCGACGCCAGTAGCAGCCATAAGTCATTTTTGATAAACGTTCTAAAAATGTTCCGAACTCAAGTGGAAATGGTTGATATGATATTTATTCTTGGAGAATGTAACAAGAATTGTTTCTTGGCGTCACGAGTGTACGCTGCGAGATATCCGCACAGGGCACATCCAAATGAACGTGCGTTTCAAAAAGTGTTGGAGAGATTTACTACTACGGGAAGTGTGAAACGACCAAGGAGAGTTAGAAAGAAGGCAGTTTTTACCGAAAATAATGAATTGCAGGTTATGGAGGCAGTTATTGAAGATCCTCATACCAGTATCCGTGATATTAGTAGGAATCACGATAGTTCAACGCGATACATCGTGTTCTTCAAAAGTACAAATTCCGTCCATTTAAGATTCAACTGCACCAAGAATTGCAACCTCAAGATTTTCATGCGAGGCAAGATTTCTGCATGTGGGCTATCAACAAAATTGAGCAGGAGGAATCATTTCTTATGCGCGTATTATTTTCTGATGAAGCGACGTTCCTTAGAAGGGCAGTGTCTAGAGCCTGTGAGTCGAAGTTGCGGTTATGCCTCCAGCAGGAAGGTCGTCATTTCGAACATTTAGTTTAAGTTGTTAAATTTTCTTTATCTGCATTTTTCATATCATGTTGAATAAATAGGTACATACTATTATGTTGAGCGTATTTGTGTTTTTGTTTTCTCATGGCACACTTGGGAAAACAAAAAACGTTTCCCGACATTTGCGATGAAATTCCTTTTTTCTCCGAAATTTTGTTATGCAATATGTATTTTTTTTGTAACAATGAAAAATTTAGAGTTTTGGCTGTACAACGCCGTATTTTTTTAGGGGAGTGCCATTTGAAATTTCCTAAAAAATGACAACATGCGAAGATCAATCAAAAATTATTTTTTTTCCATAAATTACCCGAAAAAAAATTATGTGAAGGTATACGAGGTCTTAACCTGTACCTCAATTCAAAATTTAGGCGCCGGCGTCAATTAGTTTCTCTACAAAAATTCTCAAAAATGGGGCGCAGTTTTGAAAGAAGGGGTTATAACAGCGAAACCGCTAAAGTGAAGGGTATAACATGTTAGATAAAAAAATAAGTACTCTCCGAGCACTTTCCAAATCTGCAATAAAAATAGGGCATTCCATTTAAAAAAACATAAGTTTGGTACGCCACTGGAGTACGGCACGGCACTGATGATTAGAAATATTTTTGAAACATAGCGACGGTAATTATGCACCACTTTGCTCTTAGATTTTTTTCGATAACTTTTATTGTAAGGGAGCTATGGTCCGAGGCGTCTTAAGTGCTACACCCGGTATAGGTTAGAAAATTGGACTGAAGTTATTTGGTTAAAATACAAATGCAGACATCTATTAGCGTATCATTTTCAAACCGAAAGCACTTTGGGTTTCATTTGTGATTACATATGTATAACGAAGTAGAAGCCTCCATCGTCAATGAGAAATGACTTAAGACTCAATCCATTAATAATAATAATGAAAAAACGTTGTTATATTGTTCTCCTGTCAATAATATATCTACATATCTAATTTGGATCTTATCAGTATGGCAGAGTTGGAAAAAAAACTCCAAACCAAACCGTAGCTGTTGCTAACAGGGAAATAATAGTTTAAGTAACTAGATATTTACTCGAGGAACGAGACTTTTTAGATTACAGATTTTTATTCAATTTTAATTATTCAAGATCTTCCAAGTCTATGCGTAATTGTAAAAGATTTTTTCTTTTTTACAGATACAAGTCATCAGACTTGAGTGGAGGAAATACAAGAGATATCATAGTATATCTTAATTTAACGCATACCACTGACATGGGTCTGAATGGAAGAACATTTAATGCAAGTTCCTTCAGCATGCTGACAAAATTTTTTTTTTTACATGTATATACTTTTTTGTGCCAATTTTTGTTTTGTTAATATTCTATAAAGCATGTATGATAAAGACAAATATAATAATATATTAAAAGTATAATTACAACCAAATCTAAACCTAATTGTTTTATTTTATTAATAAGTAAAGCTTAAACTTATCTAAAAACTTTTTGAATAACAACAATATGAAACAACCAGACCATTTTTATATGGAGAATAATAAGTAATTCACACAAATTTGCTATTCATATTAATATTTTAGGCCTGTTTAATTAAATACTATTTACGGATTCTAGGGGTTATAAAACTTCAAAGCAAAACTCGCCTTTCTATCTTCAACTGCGCTACGCTGGTCCAAAATCCAAAAAGGTCAAAATAGGAAAATAAAAACTAATTGCTTAATTAATGTAAATGTGCAACAATTCGCGTTTATTATTTTTTTAAAAATTAATTTAGGGCTTTCGTCAAAAATTTCTAATAATATTATAAATGAACTAATTGACATGAAACTTCGTTGAAAATCCATATTTCATTTAATTAATAATAAGTTTTAGATTTTCAATGTTTTATTTACCTCACTAAAATTATTTCGCTACAATTTGGCTTCTTCAGGTGAAGGTTACAGTGTGACGAAATAATTGTAGAGAGTTAAATTTGCAAATCACACTTATTGTTAATTAAATATAATATTATAAATTCTAGTTTGAATTTAAAACCCGAACTGTCCCCAACAAAAATATTATTTTTATAACTATAACATCTTTGCATATTTGAAACTCATAAACAAATATGGCAATTTAATTAAAATAAGTTTTGTTGTGACAAATATGATTTACCAATTTATGTCGGCGTTTCATTTCATATTTTGATACCGCCTTTACATCAGTAGCGGTGATTTATAATGTATAACAAGAACCAATAAAATCCCAATAATACCCAGAGATGATAGATTATACATAAACCGCTTTTCTCAATCTTTCATATAACTTCTATTACTGTCAGATTGATTGATGTGGGTCGATCGATTGTTTGATAAAAACATTACGACTAAAATCTCCATTAAGTGGAGATATCTGTTGGATCTTTTAATATAAAGGGCAATCATTATTTTTGTTTCGTAATTATAAATACAATTTTAGTTATGGCTTTTTTATTCCACTGGCTACGGATATTTTCCTCTGTGAGTTCATGTGAGCAGGAAGGGGCATTAATGAATGACATGATCGGAATTGATTTGTATTATCGTACGTGATTAGTTGATTGCGGTTGGAATGCATGAAAGGTAGTCATGCCACAAGTCAAAGAACGTGTACCGGCGTTGGCTCGCGCAACACGTTCCGGTGTGCTAACCGTTTTCAAGATTAATATTGGCTGATAAAACTTTCGATTGATTTATATTGGGGTTTTTTTATACTCGCCAATACCGGATATCTTAAGGTACACGAGTTCGACGATAATTAATAATTATAATAATATACAGAAACAACAATACGTATAATAATAGTAGTAGTAGATGTTATTTATATAGACTTCTCCCATGCTGGTGATCATACAATGTTTTTAGTTAAGCTTGAACTGTTTCAGTTGTGTATTTATATATTCGTGTAAATTATATTAAGTACAGTACAAAAATTACAGGTCTATGTCTGGGGTCCCTCAGGGCTTAAACCTGGAGCCTCTATTATTTGTATTATATATTAATAATTCATTCGTTATCATGTAATGTGTTAGCATACGTTGATAACTTTTACTTAAGACAAATTTGGACAATATTACTAATTGGTATGAGTCAAATTAAGATTAAACACTATAAAGTGCTCTATTGTTACCTACAGTAGTAAATGTTCTTATTTAATGTTGTTTATAACGTGAATGGTATTCTATTACATAAAATTTATCGAAGATACTCGAATATGGATCTGTTATCTGACCGCCCAGATATATCTAATTTTAATAGTTCAGCGAAATCAGAGAATTTTTGAAATATCTGTCATTTATAATCGATGGAACATACCACATAAGAAATGCAGAGTATACCCTTTCATTGATGCGCCATACTAATGAATCACTTTTCAATCGTCGGTCGGAATTATAGTAGTGCTGAAATGAAATGTTTAAATTCTTACGCAGCATTATTTACTGTCTATATCTACTTGCAAGGTGCAACTTGCTCTCCCTAGATACTCTAATGCACTTCTGATGTCTGCAATACGCCAATGAACTTCTAGAAAATATTAAGCATTCCCTTAAACTTAAGCTTAATTGATTCTGTGGTGTAAGCATATATTTTTTGGGACTGTTTATTTTTATTAAGTTTCTTATTCATTCATTATCCTTTCTAATTCATAACTATTCATATTCATATTCATTTATTTGGTGCACATACATTAGTTTACACAAGTCAACGGTACTCAGGCGTGAATTAATCTTATATCTAAAAGGTACGGGATTATAATATAAGTGAAATTAAACATTAAAATATGGAAATGAGTTAAAGCTATAAATTGCAGCTGACCATCCACATACAGAATAAAATATACATAAACACCTAAAAGTAGGGATAAAATATACTTAGGTCTAAATAGATATACACAATTAAAAAAAAAACAAAAATAGGTAAGATGCAGTAGTAAAACATGTTAAAACATACAAATGTGATCGAATTATAAGGTTGCACATGACAAATTATATCCAGATTAAAATATAAATAAACACAACGAGGATATAAAATATGAATGTTAGCAATAAAATATAAGTGTAAGTAACTAAAATTTATAACACAATATTGAAATCAGCAAAACTATTGGATAGGCATTGATTAAATTGCTGGTTATTGAGCAACTTTATCGTGTCAGGAAGCGCATTGAATAATTGAGGTCCATAATAATTTGTACCATTTCTGCACTTCGACAGGCGTTGTGGTTGCAGGCAAATGTTGTTTTTTTGCCTAGTATCGTGATCGTGTACTTGAGAGTGGGTGCAGTACGACGATAAATTTCTTTTTACATGCATCACACATTCTAATATGTATACACTTGGCAAGGTCATTATTATAAGAAATAACCCGGATTGCACGCCTTTGGAGTCCAAATAGTCTACTACTAATGGTAGAATGAACAGTGCAAAATACGCAGACTTTACTGCTGGCTGAGGCAGACAAGTTTGCAAGTTCCTTAGTAGATATATGACTTTGCAAAGCTCATCTGCAGTATTGTCACCGTGTGCATGCCAATTAAGTTTGCTGTCAAGTGTTATTCCGAGAAATTTTGTTGATGAAACTTCACTGTCTCCTTTGAGAGAGAATATAACTTTAACAGTCTTGTCATCATTTAGTGACAGCTTATTTGACACAAACCACTCAGAGATTTTTTTGTTTGTGTTTTCACTGATAACTTTTGCCGATTTAAGGTCATGAGATTTGTTTATGCAGGTTGTGTCGTCCGCGTATAAAATAATATCGGAAATGTTAACAAAACTTGGTAAGTCATTGACATAGATCAAGAAAAGTAAGGGTCCGAGTATGGAGCCCTGTGGTACGCCATGTGTAGTGATCGATTGAGATGAAAGTATTTTCTCGCTGAGATCTGTTTACTAGGTAAGAATTTAATAACCGGCAACTTTTCGGGCTAAAGGTATAAAAGTACAGTTTCCTCAAAAGGATGTCATGCGAAACACAGTCAAACGCCTTTGTAAGGTCTAAGAAGGAAGCGACAGTGTACACGCCTGAAGTGAACCCTTCATGGACCGCCTCCACAAAAGCGATGACCGCATCACCAGTAGACCTCCCTCTGCGGAAACCGTACTGACTGTTAGTTAATATTTTGTGCAATTCCAGGTATTCCACCATTTGTTTAAGCATGATCATTTCTACTACCTTTGAGATGATGGGCAGTAGAGCAATTGGCCTATAGTTGTTGGGATCGGATTCGATACCCTTCTTAAAAATCGGTATGATGCATCCTATCTTTAGAACACAAGGAAAGATGCCTGAATTAATACAGTTATTTATCAATTTGGTTAATGGCTGAATAATTGTATTTAAGATACTTTTCAATATGCCGGTGGTCATTTCATATATATCGCAGGATTGAGAGTTTTTCAGATTGCGTATTACATTCCTAACTTCATTCTGACCGACTTCGTGGAAATTGAAATATGTATTCTTAGCATAGTTTGCTCCAGAGCACATCATTTCCACAGGATCGATGGAAGGGGCAGGCAACTGGTCCACTAATGTTTGAGCTACTGTATTAAAAAAAAGTTAAGTTCATCAGCATTTATGTCGCAGGAATGATTGTTTAAAGGCTTATTACTTGCAATGTGGTCTCTTGCCCTCGGCTTGTTTTTACTATTTATAATGAAATTATTTGCTGCATTTTTCCTAGTTTCTTTTAGGGCTGCACTATAATCTCGTTTGTAGTTTAAGTAGTTAACTCTGAGATTAGGTAGTCGTTCACTAGCTGCCTTTAAAAGCAAGAGAGTTTCGCGCATTTGGCGTAAGTTATTGTTATACCAGTTAAATTTTTGTTTGCTGTTGGCAGGAATGATTTTTTCTGGAAAACATAAGAGGGTACACCTTTCTAATATGTTAACATCACCCATTATTACTGCTTTAGTTTCCTGAAAATCACCTAAGTGTTAGTGTTATTATTAAAGAATAATGAAGCGGGGTTTTAGCTTGAATTTATTTGTATATTTAGGGTGGGTGGGTGGCCACTATCCCACCTTCCAGTTATTATAACATTAACGACGTTTTTGACAAAAAAATAAAAGTGCTGAAAGGAATATCATCACTTTTTACACTTGTACCTTAAATAACTCTTAAGGTACAAGTGTAAAAAGTGATACTTTAGTGCACGAACTGGCGTTTAAAAACACGAGCGAGGAACGAGCGAGTTTTTTTAAAGCCAGGAGTGCAATAAAGAAACTGTTTACATGTGTGCCTTACAAAATTTTATCTTCGATCGTGCAGCAATTTTCAAAGAATATATTCTTATGAGTAATATTTTAATGTCATTTCAATAATTCAATTAATGAAAACATATTTTACCCGCAGTGCACTAATGAACGCGTTACTTAGCAACCAGTAAACAAGTTGCACAAATGTCGGCCGCCATTATTATTTATGAAAAAATGTTCGCTTTATTGTAATCGCTTCGACTTGCAGTAAATGAAATCTTCAGAGTTCTTAAATCTGCCATTTGGTTTGTATTATATATTTTATTTATAGTTTATTAGTTATTTGTATCAATTAATAAAAAAATTAGTTTTTCTTCGAACATTTGTGCTATGATATATTCATCTGTCAAATTTGACATTTCTGTGCAATAAAACAGTTTGACATTACCGTGCAATAAAAACGTAAAAAAGCACTAGTGCTTTAAAAAGCCACTTTTGCAATGAAAAATGATGCAAAAAGCGTCTACTTTCTGTACGATCGTAGATAAATAAAATTTATTTGGTATATATTGCAACCGGTTTCGACCTAGGCCATCATCAGCCAAAACTGCGAAATTAACATATGTTTGTATGAAGATATAACTTAACTTATATGTTATAAAATTGTTGTTAATTTTGTTACAATATAAAATAATATATAATGTTATGGTGTATATTTAAGTGTAACGTGTTTATGAATAATATATTTTTTGTGTATGGGTGGGTGTATGTATTTGTGTGTGGTTGTTGTGTGTCTATTTGCTAATGTATATGTGTGTGATAATGCTGCTATAATGATGGCCGTGTCATCAGCAAAGTTGATTACGTGTCCTGTTATTATATGCTCACTGAGGTCATTAATATATAGTAGAAATAAAAGGAGGCCAACTGTTGACCCCTACTCTACACCTTTAGTTAGATCACATTTTCTCGAGGCACTGTTGTTTATTTGCATGAATAGTTTTCGATTTGATATAAACGAAACAATGAGATTAAGCACATTTACACGTATTCCAAGAGCATTTAACTTGTCATATACGAACTTCAAATCGGTAGTGTCAAATGCCCGCGAAAAATCGTAGAAGTTGCCCGCCACATTCTTCCCGGAGTCTAAATGTAGAGCAATATTTTCCATCAAATCGACGCTTGCTGTTTCTATGGGTCTATTAATTCAAAAGCCATGTTGAGCATCACTGAGCAATTGGAACTTGGTAATATATTTTTCCAGTTTTTTTACTAGACTTTTTTCGAGTAATTTTGAAAAGGTATCTAGTAGCGCAATTGGACGATAGTTGCTTACATCAGTCTTAGAACCATTTTTATGAATGGGAATTATTTTTGACATTTTAAATGAGTTGGTCAAAATCCCAGAAATAAACGATAGGTTGGCTATGTAATTTAATGGCTTTAGTATTTAGATATGATGTTGGAGTACAATGATTGCATAGCATTATTAGATGTCGTGCACGTTTCTGATATATTATCACCAAAACGATCATTTAAAGATAGGTCAGTAATGGAAGAAAAATAGTCTACGAAGGTATTTGCTACATCTTCGTCCTTATGCATTGTTTCTCCATCTTTATTCGTAATGCTGATGGAGACATCTTCCTTTATTTCGCCTTGCAAATCTTGTCGCATTAAATGCCACAATTGCTTGTTTGTTTAATGCACTATCTAATAATTCATTATAATGGTTAATATCTTGTGGTCCTTTTTATCCTACGAATATTTGCGCTTCATTTCTTCGGACTTTGTAATTTGCTTTTCTCTTTTGCTTATTATGGATCCACCCCTCCATTTTTTTGAGCATGGTGATCAGATAAGTGCAAATTCATATTAATACTCGTCCAGTTTTGTGTTGGCATGTTACTTACAATATAGTTGATTTGAGATTCTGTCATACCTCTCGTTGTTAACTCCATCCGGGTGGATTCATTCAATGTATTTTTTAAATTAAATGACGAAAATACATCACATAAATTTTTTTCGAAAGGGTGCAACCTAAGTAGTCGATATTTAGGTCTCCACAGAAAATAAAGCATTCGTGAGTCTGATCTAGGTCGTTTAGAAGATCTGTGATTCGTTCTAGAAATATATGTATGTTACTAGAGGGTTACGGTAGACCCGGAGCATTCGATTTCTAATTCCACTCAAAAATTGGAAATATTTTTTAGTTCTGTGCATTTATGGCTTTTGTCGACTAATATCATGCACCCGTCATGATCTCGATTTTTACGTGTGTAATCTTTTACTTTAGTGTAGCCTGCAAGTTGGAGTAGGTTTACGTTGCTTTTTTACACCACGTTTTTGTTAGGCATATTACATTTGGTTTCATTGCTTCAATGGCGACGGATATTTCGTCGGATTTGTTAAACACGCTTCTAATATTTTGGTGCAAGATACTAAAACGATTTTTGTATTTTTCTTGCGTAACTTTGCTGGTTATTTCCTGCGGGTTTTGATATTGGACGATGAGTCGATCTCCGAAAAAACTTATATTCACTGATTTCAATGCCAGCGGGCCATATATTACATTGTGTTAATATATCACCATGTTCTGCCGGCGATCCAATTTTGAAGCATCTGTATTGCTCATTGGTTTCTCGATCAATTCGTTCAATTAGATCGATTGTAAATTTGATGTCTGGAAAATTCGCGACCAGAAGAGAGTTTAATTGTTTTTCAGTATAATTATTCTTATACTTCCCAACATGAAACCATTTCTTCTTTTGTTGTTTGCATACAAACTCCTCTTTGACATTGAGGCTTCCGTTGCTAATATTATTCGTAGGTTTGTTAAGTGCCTCCAAGTTTACGGGTACCGATTTTAAATTCGGTTCATTTGCTGTATCTGTTTTGTCTTTTCTGTTTACATTCTCGGTCATTGGCTTGGCTGGATTATCACCTGATTTATTTACAATCTCATTGACTAGTGTGCGGCCTTTGGAATGCATCTTTTTTTTTATTATTTGTCTCACCTTTAGTTTTTCCGTGCTCGCCCGTAGAAATTGCGAATTTGGTGTAGGTAGTGGCATCTTGCTGAGAGGTTTGGGTATCATCAACATTTTATTTAACGTTCTTATTTGATCTTGTAAGAACGCAACATTATTAGTTAAGTTGGCGATGTTTTCGTCTTTCGATTTAAGAATACGCTTGAGGTATTTAATTTCTAGATTTACCTCGTTTTGTAGGACGGTGTCTCCATTGTTAAATGACGAATCCGATTGTTGGCTGTCCACGCGCTCTCCTGCTGCTCTTCCTCATTGTCTTTACAGCATATTATTGTGCCCTTGTCGATTCCTAGAACGTTTTTCGTATATTTAATGCACCCGGGATGCATTTGTACATTGCACAGTTTGCACCTAAGTCCATTTTGTGGCATAAACCCGCACTGATAGATTTCGCACACACGTCTACATATTTTCATGTTTGTATTTTTCGATTTCATAGTTTTCCAGAAGCGTTAGTTTAAGTGATGTTACTTCTTGGTTATTGAATTTGAGATGCCGCCCGAAATTAGATGTTGTATAATTTCTTTTGTGTTCTTTAACTCTATCTTGTATCGTTCTGCCGGTTTCCCCAATATATATTGCTTCGCAATTATCGCATTTCAGTTTGTACACTCCACCCTTTTGTAATGGATCTTTTATTTCTTTATGTTTTTATAGGAGATTGTATAATGTGTTATGTGTTTTAAATGCTGTTGTAATATCGTATTTATATAGTGTTTTAGCAATCCGTAAATTGAATATACCGCTATATGGGACTTTCCAATATGTTTTAAATTGTATAGGTGCCAAGGAGGCCACGAGAAGCCTGTGATCTGACCATATCCAAAAGGATAAATGAAATCCATAAAGAGCTACATATTTGTAGGACAAGAAAATAGACGTAGCGGGGAGTAGGGCTAACACGACAAGGAGGAACCTCATCAGGTGCAGGCGCAAGGGATGTAAAAGAATCAGCTGATATAGCGCCGGCAGGAGGATATGTAGATGTAGACGTATGGTGATGGCCAAGAGGCTACGAGTAAGCCTTCCCTACATTGGAGCACAAGGAAGAGTCGAGGAGGTTGTAAAGACCCTTCTCCTATCTCAGTCAAAAGAAGTGACACCCGGACCGTGGTCAGCGTAGTAGGCGGAGGACGAGCTGTTCTTAGCGAGTGAACTCCAGGGGAATGCCAAAAAAGGCAATTAGCGTCGTTGCCAGGGTTGACCCCTATGGACAAGTTCACCTCATCAATACATGTTTGAGGTAGAGTACCCTCAGTTAAAAAGGGAAATCCAACAGGGAGGCGAACGATTATTGCCTAGTTTGCCTCACGGAAAGGGAAGGTGCTGGTGAGGCTGCTGGCAATGAGGTCAACTGTTGTGATCAGCCAGGTAGTAAGGAGGCGAATGAGCCCCAAATAATGTTCTTTTAACTTGATACCGTGGCACATCATACTGAAAACTCTAATACGAAGGGGGATGCTGGAGTACCTGTTCCGCATATTTAGAAGCTATCTAAAGAACAGGACCCTGGAGTACGACGGAGTTAAGGGTATGCGAAAACTGAGGATGGGACCATATCGCGTACGACAACATCTTCCGCTTATCACTGTCGGATAGGGTTGGCCTGATAGGGTTTGCAGATGACGTCCTTATATTGGTTAGAACACGAAGAGGTCAGGCGTACGGCAACGAAGGTAGTGGAATGGCTAGTCTCGATAGGCTAGAAACGAAATTTAAGATTTGTGCATACGACGATATCGGCGTGGCTCTCCAGGAGAAGAGCCGGTCGGATGAATGGAGCTTTTGGGCAGGATGACGAAGATGAAATACATCAGGGTTATCGTGGAAGCCAACCAACTACGCAGCTCCCAGGTAATGAAGGAGTGCCAAGTACCGCAATTAGGTGGAAAGACCACAGCGAGTGATGGCCCTGAAGATAGCAAAAGCATATCGTACAGCATCGACTATCTGCTGGCGAGAGAAAGAGATAGGAGACAGGGGCGTAGGTGGCGCACTGAGCAAAGAAGAAGCAAGAATGGGAGAAAGAATGGAGCTTAGAATACGGGAAGGCTGTTTGGACAAAGCGCTTGATAAAGATTGTTGGACCGTAGATGGTGATATGGTGAGATTGGTTATCATCTAGCGTAGATACTGACGGGACATGGGTGTTTCGAAGCCTTTTTGCACAGATTAGGCTAGTGAAATCGGGGTTGTGCCGCTTGTTCTTTGGACTGGACGGGAACGTAGAGCACACTATTTATGACTGCGAGTAGTGTGCGATGCTACAACAGGAAGCAGAACATGCTATTGGTGGGAGTGACATTAGCCCAGATAGCCATACTGAGCAGCCAGCAACGGTGCGTAAATGCATTCCTCCTCTCTCTAGTGATAATTTAAAAAAAAAAGGTAATAGAAATGGCAGCAGGAGAAAACCTAAACGGTTTTGTTGAACACAGCATTATGCAGATTTCTATACGCAGCACCGCTATGGGCCGGCTCCAGGAGAAATGTCGAGAGAATGAGGGGGCTTGACATGTACCCTAGGTGGTTTGAGTACCTAATTTGGAGGACCGAGTTTCTAAGCCATCAGGTGCCTGAACTCGAGCCCTAGATCAAAAGGCAGAACGGTACCTTATAATGCAGATAATAACCGGACAGGGTCAAGAAGGCGACAGATGACAGCTTGCATCTGGTGCGGACGAAGTGCGGCGATGGATCTCTGAGAGAGATACAATGGTACAGGTTGTGGGGGCTCCTGTAACATCCGAAATGATGGTATAAAACATACTGAAAGGCAATGACAAATGGGAGGCGGTGACCTTAGGTCTTTCTGCACTGTCGTAAATAATATAAGCTGAACTATAAGTTGACTGTAGGGATGTATATTATATTGCACAATGTATATTTTTCTTGAATAAAGAGTGAAGTACTTTGACATCATGTAAAGGGTATCATGGTTCCGCTGATGACCTCGGAATTTAGGAAGACCACTGTTGTGCTTGGCCATCACTTCCCTAAGAAAAAAGGTTGATATTATCAGCTAATAATATGTTGGATTAATTTAATTTAATTTAATTTATTATACGGAATCTCCATTTACATACATTAAAAAAATATATATATACGAAATATATAAATCATAATTACAAAATATAATAATACAAAAATAGTTACAACAAATATGTTCATATACACTACATGAAACTTAAAAGACAATCCCAAATGGTTTAACTAATCACAATCACTATAGGTTCTTAATGTTACTCTCGGTTATCCTGAAAATTTAATTTAAAAATAGTAATATACAAAATAAATAAGTAAATACATAAATAAATAAATAAATAAATAATTAAATAAATAAATAAATAAATAAATAAATAAATAAATAAATAAATAAATAAATAAATAAATAAATAAATAAATAAATAATATAATATGTACAAGAGTTATATCACAGATGAAAAATGACTAGTTTTTTGTAAAAGTAAAACATCACAGAAGTATAAATCACAAAAATGGTGATGTGGCCATCATAGTACTTTCCCTATATTTTTCTTGAAAACTATGAAGTTTACGCAAAAAAGTTATTCTTAATAATTTGTTTAGTTTTAAATTCTCTATAATTATTTGTTATATAAATTTTATGTAACTCTTACAGTTTATTAGCAATTGGCAAAGAAAATCAAAATTTTCAATTTTTATTTTTTTCTCGAAAGTTAAGAATTTTATGAAAAATATGTTCAAATAAAACTTGTTGAGTTTATTATTCCCTTTAACTTTTATAAGAACCGTTTTTTAAAATTTTTCATATTTAAAAAAATATTACCAAAAAACAAAAAACGCCTCGAGTAAACATCCACTTCCGTTCTATGAATGTTTACCAAAAGCTTTTCAGTTCCAGTTTTTAACGATAAAACCTTAAGTTTAATGTTTCATCTCAATAGGATCTTTCGTTTTTGACATACAGCGCCCACCGACAGACACACAGACACACAGCCACACAAATTTTTTTTCTAGAAATTAGTGTAATGGACTCAACGGGGCCCAAAACGGATATTTCCGCAAAAAAAAATTTTCAAAAAAAATCACGAAAACAATACTCCCCCTATATACTACGTGTATAGGGAAAGTAATAATAAACTGTATATAACAAACGTTGTACAAAAAATATAACAAACAGACATATACATAATAAAATGGTTAAACGAATACAATAAAGATAAAATAATACATTTAAATAATACAAAGCAAAATGTGAGTTTAAATAATAAAAATAATGGTAAAATTATTTGGAAAAACTGATACGTCTCAATCGGTTTTTAAAGCCTGCAAACAAAGGTGTAAATAAAGTAAAATTGTCATTGTTACTAAGATCGTTTGCCTGCTTCATCAAGCGGATAATGGTGTTGTATATACCATATTTAGTAGGATGGAAGGCTAAACGAAACAACGGCTTATATCTCGACTGTGAGCCGCGTGGTATGTTGAAGGCTAATTTTTCCACTAAATCCATACAATGAATATGACCGTTTACAATCTTGTATAAAAGAGACATATCTAAATATATTCTTCCCTCCGAAAGTGACTTGATGTTCAGTAACACGAGCATTTCACTATGACTATAAGTGCTAGTAAAATGCTTGTTCATTCTAAAAAACATTTGTTTTAAAAACTTGCTTTGAGCCATTTCCAGCTGATGACTTCGGCTATTGGTATATGGCGACCAAACGGTTGAAGCATATTCAAGATGAGGCCGAACTAGTGCGAGGTATAAGAAACGAATAGTGCTGACTTTAAAATGAGTGCTAAATCTAGAAATGAATCCCAAAAGCTTTAATGCTTTGGTGCAAATAAATCGTATGTGATTCACAAAATTTAACTTTGATGTGAATATAACACCTAAGTCATTAATTACACAAACTCTTTTTACAATATTATTATACAGTGTATAATTATTATTCCTAATAACCTCCCGATAGAACGATATACATACACATTTTTTTAGATTTAAATCTAGATAATTTGTCTTGCACCATAAAGCCACACTATTTACATCAGCCTGAAGTTGCATTTGGTCATTCGGTGTCTTTATGCTTTTATATATCTTCAAGTCATCGGCGTAGAGAAGAAATTTGCTGTTTATAATATTTTTACCAATGTCATTTATAAATAGTAAAAATAATAAGGGTCCACAGTGAGAGCCCTGAGGCACACCCGATGTTACCTGAATTCTATCTGATAAGTATTTGCCTATTCGAACACGCTGAGTTCTATTAAGCAAATAGCTACCGAACCACTTTAATACATTGGCACCAAAACCCATCGATTCTAATTTATAAAGTAGTATCCCATGTTGTACGCGGTCGAAAGCCTTGGAGAAGTCCGTATAAATTGAATCAACTTGTGACCCGCTCTCCAAAGACTCTGACAGATATGTTTGGTAGACTATTAAATTTGTTATTGTCGATTTACCTCTCTCTAAATCGATGCTGTTCATCAATAATTGCATGAACCCATGACCACCTTAATTCTTTAGAGATAAGCATGTCCAGCATTTTGGGGAGCACGGATTGAATGGACACCCCACGATAATTTTCTATGTTTGCCCTACAGCCATTTTTAAATACAGGTACGACAAAACTATCTTTCCACAATGTTGGAAATATCCCAGATAATAATGACCGTTCAAATATAGCATGGATAGGTTTACTTAGAGTATACACACATCTTTATAAAAATATAAGCGGGAATGCCATCAGGACCGGCACTGCAAGACTCCGGTAAAATTGACAAAGAATTGAAGACATCTACAAGAGTAACATTAAGATTATTTAGATCTATTGATGAGAGGCCATCGTAATTGGGTAATATAGCATTTTTCTGCTGGTAGGCTCTAGAAAAATGTCTTGCAAATAAATCCACACTAGTAGCTGTGGAACGGCTTATATCATTATTTAGATACATTTCTCTAGGATATCCAACAGTTTTATTACAACTATTAACATGATCCCAAAATCGCTTTGAATTATTATTAATATCAATATATTGTTTATATAATAAATCGTTAAGATCACTGCATTGTTTTCTCAAGTTTTTGAACACCTCATAATGTGATGTGAGACCTTGGATAAGTTAAATATATTATGGATAAAAGTGAGCTTTAAATACACCCTGATAATTAACGATAAGGAGATAAACTGTTGTTTAAAGTCGGCCGAATCGGATAAGCCTGCCATGCCCAGTGAAGTAGAGGTCGCAACAATAAAGGCAAGTGATACTCTAAAATTAGAAATTAAGTATTTAAGAGAAATTTTAATACATAAAGATAGTATTATTAGTAATCAAAATGATGTAATATTATCATTAAAACAACAGATTAGTTTATTAAATGAGCTACATTCGACTAAACTAATCACGCCACCTTTGAGTTTTAAGAGCAACAAAAATGTGGAAAACACTGCAATACCGTCGGAGGAATCACACCAGCCAGTTATTTCCATCAATGAATCATCCAATCTAGACGAACGCAAAGACAATGATAAGATTAAAATTACTAAAAAAAAATCCAAATAAGAAATCCAAACATTCACGAAAGGAATCTCCTCCGAAAAACGCGGAGAGTGTTATTTTTAATGGGACCGATACATCGATTCCCCAAGTGGCTATTGAAAATGTAAACGATGGTAATAATTGGAAATTAGTTACAAAACGGAATAAAAATAAAGGTATAACCGGAACCAATAAGATTGAGGCAAATTCTAAATTGAAAACGATCCCTAAAAAAGGTTTCACATTTGTATCACGACTTCATCCGGACACCAAGGAAGAAGACATTATAAATTTCTTAAGGCCTACTTTTAATGAAGTTGAATGTGTTAGGGTGCTATCAAAAAACCCTGAGCATTATTCTTCGTTTAAAGTGACAGTAGATCTTCACCACTTTAATACGCTAATGGATCCCCAGCAATGGCCAATGGGAGCTTACGTATCCAGGTTTTTTTCATCACCGTACTATAAATTCCGCAACAACTTAGAAACTACCGAAGAATTCAGACATTCCATCAATCAAATAACGTGTCAACCTTCTTCAACAACAACAAATAGGAAAAATTGCCATCTCATTAATACTGCAACGGAAAACATTAATTTCAAGCTACTGAACCTAAATATTCAATCAATAAAAAACAAGACGATTGAATTAGAAGCCCTGGTGAATGACAAAAACTATAGTGTGTTGTGTTTAAGTGAACATTGGCTTACTAGTACCGAAGCGGATTTATTAAGAATTGAAAATTTTACTACAGCTTGTTATTTCTCACGCAATATTACCACTCACGGCGGTGTTATCATATATGTTAAGAAAAATGTAAATTTCAAAGTTTTAAATTTTCATAATTATTGTATAGAGTTAGATTTTGAAGTGTGTGCCGTTCTATTAGTTGACATTAATGTAATAATCTTTAATATTTATAGAAGTCCACGGGGTAATTTTAATGTATTTATTGATGCTTTAAGTAAGATATTAGTTCAAATTAATCTATTAAAATATACTGTCTTAATATGCGGTGATTTTAATGTCAATTTTATCTCCCAGGATAAGGAATATTACCAACTAAATGACTGTTTAAATGGCTATAATTTATATCATACTGTCAACTTTCCAACACGCAAGAAAGCTTGTCTTGACAATATTTTTGTAAATTTGGATCACAAATATGTAAAAGTTGCACCAATATCAATACCCTTCTCGGATCACAATGCCATTGATTTTAACCTAAATATGGCAATGAACAATAATAACAATATGAGTAAAATTATTAGACCTGTTACAACATTAGGTAAATATATTTTTTACGAATTATTATTAAACACAGACTGGTACATTTTAAAGTTTGGTGATACACACAAAAAGTGGTCAGTCTTTATTGATACCTTAATGGGTCATTATAATGAATCTTTTTCCGAAAAAATCATTGATAACAAATCCAATAAATCGAACAAAATTATTTGGTTCAACGAGCAATTAAAAACAATGAGACAGAACTTACATCTGATAAATGAATTGTGTTTAAATAGTCCAACTGATGAATTAATCAAATTTAAAAAAAGAATTCGCTTTGATTACAGAAAATCGTTAATAGCTGCTAGAATTAAAGCCAATGATAATTTTATCAACTCATCACCTAATGCTCATAAAGCCATGTGGGAAATTATAAATGTAAATTCTAAGCGTCCGGAGTCACCTAACTGTGATATATCAGCTAGTAATTTTAATATGTTTTTTACCAGTATCGCTAGCGCATTCATTCGTCTGTTTTGACCGAGTCGTTGTTTGGAGAGTTTAGTGAGCTCTTTGCAGTTAAATATCTTAACCAAGATACCTACATACGATGTAGACCCAATCGTAATAGCTAGTAGGACTCTTACAGGTAGTGTACCCTACTTCAACTTCAAAACGGTTTCTCAGAGTGCGGTGAGAGATACAATCAATGGTTTTGTAAGTAAAAAAAGTAAGGATATTTATGGATTATCAATGGACCTTATCAAATACTTAATTGATGTTCTTATTAATCCATTGACTAATCTCATCAATGACACAATAACGTCGTGTACATTCCCTGATGTACTTAAACTTGCAAAAGTAATACCTGTTTTCAAGAAGGGGGATACAGATGATCTAAATAATTATAGACCTATATCTCTATTACCAATATTTTCCAAAATAATAGAGAAGATTATGTTTAATCAGATTGTCTCTTTTCTTGAAAACAACCAACTTTTATCTCCGTCTCAATATGGCTTTAGGGAAGGAAAATCGACTACTGATGCTATATTAATGAATCAAAATTTTTGGATGAGACAGCTGAACAGAAAGCCGCATGTTGGTTTAACAGCAATAAATTAAGCCTAAACTTAAATAAAACAAGTAAATTGTTATTTACTTTAAAAACAAATGAATTAAATACCACTGAAAATTCAATAAAATTCTTAGGTCTGCATATCGACCATCTTATGTTGTGGAACTGCAATGGTGATGAACTATCAAAGAAGATTAATAAATATATATTCCTTTTAAGAAGTTTGAGCATGAAAGTCTCAATAAAAATAATGCGAACAGCTTATTTCTCTTTTATACATTGTCATCTGACATATGGAATTTTGGTATGGGGTCATTCATCATCCACTCATAGGTTGTTTGGTTTGCAGCGAAAATCAATACGAATTATTTCCGGTCTAGGTTATCGCGATGACTGCCGTGAAGCATTTAAAGAACTTCGGATACTGACACTCCCTTGTATCTTTATCTATGAGTGCCTCATTTATGTTAAGAAAAACTGTAACAAATATACATGTCATCAATCTAGTCACTCTCATGACACACGAATTAAAGAAGAAATATGTCCCACTAGGTTACGTTTAAATCGATCTAGAACTGGTACAAACTACTACGGCATTAAGTTCTTTAATAAACTACCAAAATCTATTAGGGACCTACCAGTAAAAATTTTTAAGGTAAAAGTAAAACAGCTATTACTTGATCTTGCATTTTATAATTGGGAGGATTATTACAAGTATAATTTTTAATGTATTTCTATTTTATATTTTAAACATCGATGTTATTTTTATTATATTTATTGTATAGTTGTCCCATTTAAAATTTTATTTATTGTATTTATTTATTTATTAGTTTTATTATCTTACCACATATTTTAATCTGTTGTAATAAAGTTGTCTTTATATTTTAATTTAGTTGTTTAATGCAAATTAAAACTTATGTAATATTGTGTCTAAACTGTATTATTGTAAATTTTATACTGTATTTGATTTCAATGTTATTTACTTACTAATAATATTACCCTCGACTTATGTAAAACTTTATAGTTCTGGCATCAATAAATTATTATTATTATTAAGATTTGAGGGTAAAACGCAGGCTACATGTGCTATATATTTAAACTTCTTTGTTAGTAGAATACTTATCAAATAATTGGGTAAATTATTGAGGTGAATACGTTATATCTTATATATACGGTAAGTGACTTTCAATTAGTTACTTTAAATATGAATCCGTTTATGTTTTGATATTTTATTTTTGGTAATTTTCCACTGTGTCGCTGGTGCTGCGGCTTCGTCTCGAGAAAAAATATTTATCGTCGGTCATTGAACTGATTATTTTATATTTACCTATTAATTGAATCCAATTCACTTTAATTTTATTTATCTCTTTTCCTATAATCCTCATTATTTTCCGTGGTCTACCCTATGTGTTTTTAAAGTCCTCACAAACGATCATATGAAATGAAGTGGGCGTCCTCTTTATTATGCATGTCATCCTCTGTTATCAATTATAAATTAAAATCACGTTGATTGATTTACGAGTATCTTGTATTAATAATGGTTAATAAATGCGGAATTTGCGATCAAGAAGTTACACCTAATACTCATTTTGTTAAATGTTATGCTAACTGCAATCAATATTAAGTTAACGACAATTTCTGATTTTCAAATGTGATTTATTTTAAACACTACATATGTTTCGCCACACTGTGCAGAAAATATTTTCTTCACCTGAAGAAACCGCAATGTTGCGAAACATATGTAGTGTTTAAAATAAAACAAATTTTTAAATGAGACATTGTCGTTATCTTAATATTGAAAATGGATTTTGAATGTCTAAGTGCCTCAACAGTCAATCAACTAATTGCAATCGTTCATTACAATACAGATTATCGTAATGTATATGCCCCTATTTAACTGCTTTATATAATTAGGTTTGATTTCGTAATTTTAAAACACTCTATGTTTGTTAATGACTGGCTGTCGAAACTATAGTCACGTGTAATTTAAAATAAAGTGTTAAAACAAAGTAATCGTGTCTTCTTCTTCTTTGTATTAAGTTAAGTAAGCATCATAAAACTTCCCATCAACAAATACACATTTTGAAAAAGCACCTGCAATAGAGTTGGGTGTAGCAAAATCAATATTTTAGTTATAGTTTTGAATTCTAAAACGTTAATGTTTTTTATTTTATTCGGAGAAAGTAAAACATACACTTATTTTTCGGTCTTTAATATGCAAGTAAGAAATTAACATCCATCCCTAATTAAACATAACAAGCGACGTTTTAATTAAAGAAAGGATGCCGTAAATATTTAAGAGTCAATTTCCTACATGAATCGCGGTAAATCGTGGCAATCAGTCATTTCGCCGCAATAATCCCGTCCTTAATTAAATACGGGCTCGATCAACCGCCGCGAACGAAACATTAATGGCAGATTAATCTGTCAAATGTTTAAGATATTCAGGGCGAGCAACAGCTGTGGGCACAATTCTTTAAAAAAAATGCAACTGTAATCAATCAATTGCAATTTATGCGAGATCGTCTGTTGGCGAAATTTCATCGCAATCCGAGCATGGGCCGACGATTTCGGTTGCACGAAGTGACGGTCTTCTCGGTCCATTAAGCAATTAGCTCATTTAGATATGAACCGATTAAAACCGGCCTCTTGTGTGTAGAGAGCGAGACGAGTTATGTGACCGCCGTCAGAAAATAACGCAAATATTGAATTTTTATTTCGCCATAATGACACTTAAGATTGTGTTTTTGTAGTATGTTTTTTGTTACGATGAAATTTATTTAAAATTTCTTTTGTTATTATATGTTCTAAATTTAAAATATTTCATTGCTAGTAATATTCAAATATTTTATTTATTTATTTGACACTTTAGTATCTTCAGCTGATAACATATTTAAAAATTAACAACCTATTATCAATAAACTCCGACACCCTTCCAATCCACTTCACAGCCCCTTAAATAACTTATTACACGGAACTACCCAAATTTCATCTATTTCTTAATTTAAACTTTAGTGTTGAATTTGCTAACAATCTTAAGAACCAACTTACTAACTAATAACCAATCAAATTATGTAGATTTAACGGCTGGATTTTTTTTAAATATTTGAATTAGAAGAAATTACATCTTCTTATATAGCATATTAAATTAAAATTAATTTAAATCGATGAAAAGCAATCTATCCTAACAAAATATGTAATAAACAAAATTCGACCGAACGTAAAACGTATGAGTGAGTGATCATTTAGTTTTTGACTAATTAGTAAGGTAAATTGATAAGCTGATCATAAATTTATTATTTTTAATTGTAACCATTGGATCATGTAAGTGGGATATTTATGTTGAAATTGTATTATAATTCGCTATTTAATAATTAATAATTTCATATATCTACGCATATCGTATATCCCATAGTCCGTTTTTGCTGTTTTTTTGTGATCATGACTAGAATTATTTCGTGTATCTCGCCGTGAATTGTATTGATTTTTTTTTCCATCGGATTGAATTAAACATTAATCTCAGTTCGAGTCTAGCACTCGCACAGTGTGCATGATTGTCGCAGTTCTCAAGTCTTGTAACGATAATTACCACTTTAATTAATTCCTAATTGTACTATAACATCCAACTAGAGTAGGCTCAATCATTGAGCTCCTTATTTCGTTTTTGTTTTTGTTATATACTAATTTAGTGTTTGGATAAATTTATTCTCCGCGGAGATGACGCTATGAACGTCCTCGTGCCCCAGCGATAAATATTTTTTGTGGATGCCAACTAAAACGATACATTAAAATGCAATAATCTAAATTCAGTTTATCCACAGATATAATTAAATTGCACCCCATAAAATTGGTGCAAATGTTGCTTTCTGTAAACAAATTTTAAAATAATCTTTTAAATATCAATACTATAGGCCGTAATAGAATAAAAGCAAAATTTAAAGATTATTTCGCGGCAAATCGACTAATTGGTCATAACATCATTACACCATAGTCGCATAGTGACCCGACAAGTAATAGAAAAGGAAAGCTTTATCATATATATAGATACTACTCCGGATCTTGATTTATTGATTGATGACATTGTAAGCGATATTCCCATTGCAAATCTAAGGGGAATTATGCGTAAGAAAAATAATGATAATAGATCATTTAGTATAATTAAAACCGTGGTAGTTGTTGTATTATTTAAAGGTATTAAGTTATATTCCCATATATACATATACAGGGTGTCCCACCGAAAGCGCACATCAAAAGTTTATAGACTTCTAGTGAATTTATTTTTATGAAATTTTCATGGCCTATGTAACCAAGTGTGCTCTATTTAATTAAAATATTTTCAAGATAAAAGCACAATTAAATTCTGCGTCCGAATATGTAAAAATATAAAGGGTGTCCCATTTAAGAAAAACGAGATATATTGGTTTAAATTTGACCATATGTGGTTTGAAATTTTGAAAACCCTGTATATTATTTTTTCAAAAATAACTCATCATTGGATACCGTCAGGTATTGACTATGTGTAGCCAAAATTACAATCCTTCAATTTTATTTTAGTCGGAGATATGTAATTTTAAAATAAACTCTGAAAAAGCACAAAATTTTTAAAAATATCAATTATCTCGAAAGCGCTTAAATTTGGACGTTATGTTACTTAATAATTTTTTTCACAGAATTTTATGTAGAATCTAAAAACATATTACAAAAATAGTATTCCAGTTGAAATAAGGAAGTTGGTATTGACTTCCGGTATAACTGGAAGTCGTACAATCTTGAAAATATTTTGTTTTTTAAAAAGGGTTTTAATTCCTAAACCTTAAGGTTTTTGAAATAATTTGAATTTTGTAAAAATCTAACTTAATTTTCATGTTAAAGTACAAATCTCAACAATTTCTGTGGAAGCAAATAAATTAATTATGAGACCGATCACAGTGGCATAAATAACTTTTATCGCCAATCGGCACTAAATACATCTATTATTATCGCCATTTGCGGCACTAAACCGTCCCATTATTTTACTACTTTCAACAAGTAACATTATGGGACAATACTAACAAAATCTAAGGAGGTCGAATCCTGTCAGTTTAGTTGTCAAAAAAAAACATGAGTAGTGAAGAGTTTGAAATACCATGTACTCCACCAGAAATACGCGAAAGAGCGATAGAAACAACGCTCGAAATTCTTCCAAATAAGTCTAGACATATTTATAATCGTCAACACGATTTATTCACAAGTTGGTGTGACAGAAATAACATTAAAAAAATTAGCGAAAACGTTCTCTTGACATATTTTTCTGAAAAATCCAAGGAATATAAAGCAGCAACATTATGGTCATATTATTCTATGTTAAAAGCATCTCTTTCGGTAAAAAACGACGTTGATATAAGCCAATATAAGAAACTTACGGCGTTTTTAAAACAGAAATCAAAAAATTATACGCCAAAAAAATCGAAAGTTCTCACACAAGAAGAAATAATACAGTTTCTATTGAATGCACCAAATGAAATATATTTAATGATGAAGGTAAGATAGTAATCAATTATCGAAGCATATTTGTTATTAATGTAGATATTATTTTAGATTTGTGTTATTTTTGGCGTTGCTGGAGCCTGCCGTAATAATGAATTAGTAAATCTTAAAGTTGATGATATAGAAGACAAGGATACTGTATTGATTGTGCATATAAGACACACGAAAACTAATAAACCAAGAGTATTTGTCGTAACATCAGAGTTCGAAGGACACGTTAAACCGATTGAGTTATATAAAAAATATGCCAAACTTCGTCCCGCACAGACCAAACATGATAGATTTTTTATTACATATAGAAAAAGTAAATGCACAGTGCAGCCTGTGGGTATCCACACTTTTGGAAACATACCATGTAAAATTGCGAACTATTTAAATTTGCCAAATCCGTCAGAATATACTGGTCATTGTTTTCGGAGGTCGTCTGCTACTTTGTTTGCTAATGCAGGGGGCAGCAAAGAAAATTTGAAACGTCATGGAGGGTGGAAGAGTGGATCCGTTGCTGAGTCCTATGTTGAGGAATCAATATTGAACAAAACGAAGATTGCAAAAACGATTTTGGGTGGTGATCAAATTGCGCACCGTTTTGATATCAATGACAACACTGCCACAACTTTACATCAAAATGAAAATATTCATTTTCTTATTAATAACACCGAATTGCATAAAGATGAAAATACCCTTTTAAATAATATTCCACAAAATTTTTCCGTTGATGGGTCAACATCAGGAATAAATTTAAATATTGCCACAGGATGCACCATCAATTTCAACATATACAACAAATAGAGTGGTTTAATATCTTGATTAATTCGTAGTGTTTGTTTAAATAATAATACATATTTTCTGTTTTTTTTTTAATTTAAATAAAAAATCCTATACTTTTTCATTTATTTTTAAGATTGGCGATAAAATTTTGTATGCACCACGTCAGTAAAATATCTTTATCGAACTCGTCTTTATTCACCTCGCTCGCTCCGCTCGCTCGTCTCATAACCTCAGACTCGTTCGATAAAGTCTTATTTTACTGACTTGGTACATAAATAATTATTATTGTTA
>OZ018398.1:19685756-19982756 GCA_963969525.1 Ontholestes murinus
AATTGGGTTTCATCAGGACGGTGCAACACCACATATAACCTTTAATAGATTCTTAATTATTTGTTTTGGTTATTTTTCATATTAAATACATTTTTCGTTCTTCTTTATGTTTATGTATTCGAAAGAAAATTCTATATAAGAAATGGTAAAAACTGTTTGGTTTAACTGTATTTTGTTTACTATTGGTACTTGATTTTTAATTTTTTTTTTCGTAAATTCTTCAATATCTCGACTTTTGTTTATTGTATGGGCAAATTTTTTACATTACACTTGGTTTGTTTAGTGAAACAAACTAAGTGTTTTTAATTAATTACCTATTATTCCACAATGTTTCACCACGAGGTAAATGAGAAAATCATTCATGAAATTTTTTACAATTTTATATTCAGTAAAAAATCTCCTAGCCTATGAATTAAAAATATATATACTGTGCAATTTGGAAAAAAGTTGATTATCTTTTACCAAAAAATGGATGCAAGAAAAAATACCAGTTCAGTTCATATTGAAGACTTTTACAAATGATTTCATTTGATACAGTATCAAAGGTTACTGACGAAAAACTCTGTATAAGTATAAACATTCTTTTGGGACACCCTGTATAAATTATGCTCATTCTGCATTATTTATGTGTAATGCTATTATTCTTTAAAAGGATTTATTTAGTTTGATGAATCTGAATTATTAAGTTTTGAATAAATAAAGTACGTATAATTTCCAATAAACATACATACACGAATATCGCTTTTTACGTGATTCACAAACGGTGCTCAGTGGGTTATTTAAATTGATAAATTTATGTAAACTATAGTTCCCAATACTTTAAATCTGATTTTTCATTTTTTTAAATCAATCTTCCCGAGTACAATACATAAGTTGACCTCTAAGTTAATTGCTGTGCAAAAATCTTATTATTTCTAGTAATTCATTAATTAGCAGATAATTAAAGAAATTTGATAATGTTATTGTGGTTCAATTATTTAGTTAAGTATAAAATTTAACTTATTTTATTAAATAGGAAATTAATTATAACTAATTCAAACTAGGCCACAATTAAAACAAAATAAAAAGTTACAAAAAACTTGTGCTTATACTTGTTAGAATATGGAAATTGTCTCAACTGCCTCAACCTATGCCAATTATTTAATCGAATAAAAGCAGAACTTTAATGCTAAATTATTTTGTATGAATGTAAAAAAAAAGTAAATTTTTCTTAGGAGAATTATAATGTAATAAATATAAAAAGCTCCAGTTGCTTAAAATATTGTTAATAATTACTTTATTACATAATTAAATAAAAATTGTATCGATACAGCAAAATTTTGTTTATATTGATATATTGTTTATAAATAGATGTTTAAAAATAAGATGTAACATATATATTTAGAATTATGGTAATCAATTTAAACATTTATTTTATTATTATCATTTAGTGTAAATCTACTCGGGTTTTAACAATTAATAGTTCAATTATATTTATAAGTCTGTAAATTGCATATATAATATCAACATGTTACATTTCGATGAAAATAGAAAAATACCTATTTATAACTAAATGAATAATCTGAAAATTACTTTTCGACGGGCGTTCGACCGAGGCTGACTGGAAACAATATTTCGTGCCTCAATCGACACGGAGAAAATTAACAACGCAGTGACACAGCTCAAAATCTACGAAACGACACAATGGTGAAGCTAGTCAGGAAATTCACGATTAAAAACCCACCGATCTTCATCCATGAATTCGACATACAGATCAAGTGGATATCGTCTCCTGACGTTATGGTCTTCGTGCCCATGGCATCTGTCTTTATAGCATTGTAGCACAATGTAACTGAAGCCAATGAAATTCCTTTATACATAACCGGAATCAAGGATTTGGCAGCTATTTTCTTCTACAGTCTCATCCCTGCCATCATCTAGTAGTACGTACTTGATAAAATTTCAACACGACTCCACCTTTCAAAATTAAAGTTGGCAGTGTTCAATACCAGTGGTAGGCTAGCATTATTCTACTTGATTTCCACCGTCTGGGGTTATGATATCATATTCAGGGAAAAGTACCTCTTAAATATATCCTCCAAATAGGGAGACTACCCTGCGCCAATGTTCTTCATGCTGAAACTCTTTATTGTCTGGCTGGAATTGTCATTATCTCAACTCTGTACTTCAAAAGGCTCTTAATTTGTCTTATAGTAGAGCACTACACCTCTAAACTTGTTATCCATATTGTTCAATTCGTCCAGATAATGGAAAAGGATGACAAATTCACGAAAGCAACGATGATGATGGTCATCGCTCGTGCAGCCAGCATCATCATTGATGTTTTGAGGTTGTGGTTCGACTTGGTACAATGAGGACAGAAAGAATTCGACATGACCAACTGCCATTACACTGGAATATTGTCAGATTCAGCTTCCTCGGAGCCATTCTGGTGCCCGAGATCTATTTGACAGCCGTAGTTATAGGAAGGAAACTGCAGAATGCTAACGAATCAAAGGCCTACACCGTACAAAAGAGTAATCCACCTAAAAAATTTAAAAACGCCAAAGATGAATCGGACCTCCCTAAAGTGGACCAAAACATGAAAAAGAACTTGAGAAATCACTCTCAGAAGGCTACATAATCGTGATCGGTGAAACTGACGAGTATTTCTTTGAAAAACATTTTTTAAAATAATAATAATAATTCTTTTTTTGAATTTTTTAACGGAAATATACGTTTTGATGTCACCTGAGACCATTCTACTAATTTCTGGGAAAAAAATGAGGCTTTGTGTCTGTCTATGTGTCTGTTGGCGGGCGCTGTATCTGAAAAACTAATGATGTAATTTTAAATTTAATGTTTAATCGTTAAAAACTGGAACTGAAAAGCCTTTGGTGACCATTTAAAAACCGGAAGTTGATGTTTACTCGAGGCCGTTTTTTGTTTTTTTTACGATATTTCTCTTAATATGAAAAATGTTACAAAAATTAAAGGATATGAGAAACTGAACAAGTTTTTATTAAGACATGTTTTTCATAAAATTCTTGCGAGAAAAAAAATAAAAATATTGACATTTTGCTATTGCTAATAAACTATAGGAGTTAGATGAAATTTATATAATAGATTATTGCAAGAATCCATTAAATGTTTTAAAATTACGAAATCTAACCTATTTGTGCAAAGCGAAATAGTAAATCTGGTAGTTAGGCAGGAGAATTCCCGGGTTAGTATTCAATCGCTTCTAGTAAATCCAACTTACGTTTTTATCCGTTGAATAGATTTCCGAAAGCATATCTGTTCCAAAAGGGTGATTTGTTTCCAGTAAATGGTTTGCAAAGGCGAATTATTCTTTTTATGAAAAACAAGACAAATGGCAAAACTTCTTCCAATAAATGGAATAGAAAAATTTGCAATGAAATTAATTTTTTGTTTTTTTATCATTTCTAATACCTTTATTGCCTTAATTAGGGACGATACAAAATATTGTTAACGACAGAGCGGAAGACGTCCTGGTGATGGACTGGCAAGGAAGTAGCACCGACGGTACTTTCTGGAACCAACACGCACTGGAGGTGGCACAGGGGTCCCTGGCGAGGCTGACCATCGATTAGCAGCCGCAGGCTTCGATTAAACAGTTTCCCGCCTGTGATACTTGCTTGAGCTTCCACGCCACGTCAACGTATGAGCACCGGCTAGCTGTGAAACAGAGTAAAAGAACAAGAGAAAGTGTGTAAATTAAACATGTGGCCAGAGAAGAAGAAAATATATTACAACAGAATAGACAGAAAATAGACATAGAAAATATACAATATATACAAGTAGACAAGAGGCTTGAATCGGCGGAACCGACCAGGCTGACCACCGCTGCTGATGGCAGACGACTGGTGAAGAGCGATGGCCGGAGCCTGGTTTTATATGGTCGTCTTCGGTGACGCGGCTTTGTTTCGGTCACGTAGGCCCCGCAATTCCGGGAACAGGTAATGATCCTCTTCGCCGAAAAAGGGCCCGTCCTATTGTTCCACACTGGCAGCTGCACATTTTGGAAAACTATCTCGTTTGGATTATTTCAATAATGCGGAATTTATGTAAATTATTATTAGGAGCAATGGGTAGCTCGTAAAATGGATTAAAATATAATTACGCATTTGTTACCACGTTCAGGTAAACTGAACGCCGGTAACAATATATATTACTGTTTTAACAGAAGTTCTAAAATTTTTGCTCCTAGATTGTTTCGATTGTGCATGTTCTGAATCCGCTTATTTAAGTTTGCCTCTTCTGATTTCTAATCTTCACTAGTTTTACCAAATCTGTTACAGGTTATAACAAGCTACAAATAGATTAATCAGGTTATTAGTTTCGCTGCACGTGAATTTTGCACATATTAGATTTCGTGATTCATAACTTTATATTAACACATAACTCAATAAGTTTCGGGTCTAACGAAGAAAAACATTTTTTTAGAAATTCTACTTTATTCATCAACATACTCTCCTTTAAGAGTGATACATTTATTCCAACGCTCCTCTAACATTTCGATGCCTTTTATGTAATACGATTTGTCTTGATCTCAAAATAAGCCTCAGCATCACCAATAACGTCTTCGTAATTTATCCAATTTAATCATTGTTTTCATAGACTTGTGCAACAGCACTTTTTTCTATTGAGTGTGGGACGTTTTTTTTTCTTGATTTCTGCATTAAATTGATCCAATACTGTTATGCAATATTCACTATTGATAGTATTGCTTAAGATAGTCGATGGACAAAATTCCATGCCATAATCTTGTCAGCCAACTTTTGAGTTTTTGGTAGCTTTGGACGACTTTGATGATCTTTTTGATTCAGGCGTATAGTGGTGGATCCATGTTTCATCGATTGTCACATACCAACCCAAGAAATTTTTATTTCCCTTGAACAGGTTTAAACAGCGTTCTAAATAGTCGACGCTTTGTTGTTTTTGGACCAGTGTGAGCAAACGCGGCACCCACTTCGAAAGTAACTTACGCATGCACAAATTTTCATGTAAAAATATAAAGACACTACCACTACCTTCTAATATCTTCAATGTGTCAGCTCTCTCACACAACTTCATTTTACGGTCTTTTAAATCTCTTTTGTAGACACTTTTTATGTTTTCCGGAACAACTGCCGATTTTGGATGATCAGAGCGTCCAGCATCATAGGTACTTATATGACCGCGTTTAAATTCAGCACACAAGACAATACTAATTGTTGATTTGGTGCATAATGTCCCCATAATGCTTATCAAGCCACTTTTTGGCTCCAAAATAAACAATTTTTAATCAACATACGGAATTCATTTCTATCTATTGTCTTGAACTAAAATGACTGTAACCCCTAAACTAACGGTCAGAATCTCATGAAATTTTGACTGTTTGAACGTTAGTACTACTCTGTAAACACGTGGGTCTATTAAGAATATTTCCACTTATTGAATGATGAATTTTGAAACCACTAAAGCATTGTTTGCCTGGGTCTGCAATTGGATACTATTCGTCATTAGGATATAATTAATAATGCTTTAAAGTAATACGATAGTTCACACGCAAATAACGCGGTCAAATTACCACTTTGTCGATAGCCAATAAATACTACTAAAACTTTGACAATAAATTGAAACAAAATTAATGTGTACATGTATTACTTACTTTTATGAACGAAATTGATCTAGTATGAAAATTTGACTTAAAAACATATTCTGGATTGTTGTTAATGGTGAGTTAATTTTAGTATTTAAATTAAAAATTAAATCTCAATATTATATTTTTATAGACATAGTATTTTATTTTTCTTTAAAACTTATTATTTAAATAATTAATTAATATTACAAAAATGAATATTTATTATCAAATCTTTAGAAAATAACGAGCGTTAAAGAGAAATGGACGAAGTAATTATTATAAAATTTTATAGGTGGGATCTGATATTTATGTAAACATGCGTGATTAAATGCTGACATCTGTACTTTATATGCAGGCGCTCAGACATTAGATTAGATTTTCAACACCAACTGCATCTTCCATATTTTACGTTGAATCTAAAATAACCAGATTTTATACATTGATTCACAAGGGACACAATTTACTAATTTTTCCTATTACATACTATTAATACCTTACTATGAGAATTTTTAATCATAATTGTAAGTAAGTAATTTAGTTGTTATTTCTTATTATTGGAAATAAATTAATATTGACATTTTCTGTCCATAAACCCTTCAATAATAAATGTGCCATTAAATATTATTGAATTCCATAACATAAAAAGAATAAGAGAATGTGCATTGTCTATTGTGCAATATTCCATCATCAACGTTACTTTCTAATTAAACACTTAATGAGGCAGATGTATGAGTCAGTTATAAGCTATAAATTTGAAGGTTAATATGTTTTTTTCATCTTATTGTGGAATAAAATTTATGTGCTAATTTTCTTATGTTCATTTCACACAACATTGATAATTTTATTCTAAATGTATAATATTATACTATATATCTATTTTTAATCGACCTTTCCTGTTGTTTTGTATTAACATTACAATTAATGGTTCGAAATAGTAACATGCTTTTATCTTTTGCTGTTTTAATAATATATACATATTAATGTATGATTTTTTTATCAAGGTTGGAGATACAACTACACGAAAATATTTATTTTATCTTTTACTTATTTTATTTAATCATGGTCGATTAACTAATATCTAGATGAAATATAGATTTTAGGAATATCTTTGCTACATTAGCTTATTTTTATTACAAATTTAAGTATCGTTATATTATGGTGCTTCACTTGATATTTCAGCCAGCCAGGTTTTGTGTATATATAAATATGTTTCTTTAAAGAATCCTTAATTATTACCTAATAATAAATTTTACTGGTAACTTATCCGACTATGATCCTGGATTAAAGTGCTCGTTTTTTTGTATTTTTTTTATTAACAAAATTAATATAATAATTTTATTTATCAGATATTACTTCGTTACCGTTATTATTCTCTATATGTTGATTCTCTTGAGTACTATAAATTATATAATATATAATAATCGCCCATTATTCATAATAAGAAGTTGAATGCAGTAATAATTGAAATAGGTTTATTATGTCTTTTTATTTAGTTTATTGTTATGTGGCGATATCTAAGCAATCACCATGCAAATCCATAAACAGCATTTTCACGATTAAATATACTTAGGATATTTTTAGGTATAGTTGTGTAAAAAAGTGAAAACTGGTCGCAGTGAGTGATATTCAATGTTATTTTTTTTAGAATACACTGGTCTATAAAAATGAACCTTTTTTACTATAATAAAAATATGGAAATTTAGTAGTATTTTTATGGGGTATTCTGTTTTTCCCGTCAGATATAATTATTTTTAAAACGAGTAATTATTTAACACCAAATGATACACTAATATATTTTCGCCAACCTAAAATATAGTAATTAGATATTCTCGAGCATATTTTGGATCTAGAGCATATCTTGTCTTAGTACAGTAGTAACTAATTAAAATATTAGAACTTCACTTGCCTTGATATATCTGATTTATTGTTCAAATTTGCCGATGATAACACTTACCATGTTTATCACTTACAACTACAAGTTTTTCTGAGAAGTTAGTAGAAGGCAAGAAAAATGTATGAGAGTTCAAGAAGTGTATTTTTAAGAATATATTATATTCTTTAGCTTTATAATAATGCAGATTAGTTACAATGTCATTATAGTTTTTTGCCTTGTGTTTTTTAAGGAAATTACGACATAGATTTTTGAAAGACAGTAAAAATATCTTTACCGCCGAACGGATTTTGAACAAAAAGACACAAAGGACTTGTAAAATATCTTCAACACCATTTCATGAACACTATCATGTTAAAATATTTAAACCTCGTGTTTCAGTCATTTGTTTTACCTTTTCTCCCCAACGATAATTTATTAAAAAATTTATGGTATTTTGACTCTATAGGTAACTTCGTAATATTAGTGGGGGGCTACATTTAGATAGAAAATAGGAATTCTCTACACATCTTAATTTCCGACAAAAATATATTTCAAAGTATAGTGTTACACTAGTAATAGTAGGCAATTATATTACATTATTACCTATGTTAGTTGGGTGATTCAGAACAACCAAGAGGCTAAGACAGGGATGTCTAATGAGCCCAATGCTTTTCAATCTGTTCATAGCAGACATGGATAGAGAATTGGAGCAGAGGCAGGATTGTGGAGGGGGTGTAGAGATCAGAGGGCTTGCTTATGCGGATGACATAGCAATAATAACAAAGAGGAAAGGGGATCTGGAATTCAAGATAGAGAAAATAAAACGATATCTGTATGTAAAGAAAATTAAGTTATGGTGTGTATGAAGGGGGGAAGAAGGAAGGATGAAAGGTTTTATTGGAATAGGAAAGAAATTGAAACAGTACAATATTTCAAATACTTGGGGGTGGAAGGAGCACATGAAGTATGCGACGAAGAAGGTCAAGGCAACGGCTAGAAGTCTGTGGAGATAATGGGGGAGAAGAATGAGAGATTCAATGGTGGTGAGCAAGACCATATGGAAAGAATGCCTGAAGTAAATTCTAATGCATGGAGCAGAAGTGTGGGGTTTCAGCATGAAAGAGAGTATGGAAGAAGAACAAATGTAATGGATGAAGAGAATGTTAGGGCTTGAGAAGAGTACGCAATTGTATGTAGTATATCAGGAGATGACGCATATAGTGTATGGGTGGATGTAAAGAAAAATGGGAAAAGTATGACAGAGAAGTTAGAATGCAGTGATGGAAAGAAATTACTAATGTGATAAAAAATGATACGGACAAGACGGATAGAGTGGAGATTCTGTGAGGACAAATGTGAAATGTATAAGAAAGTAGGCTGATCCAATGAAGCAGTAATAGAAATGGCAGGAAGAGGCAAAATATTTGAAAGTTTAGTAGAGATGACTCTGAGGGATGTTGATAAACAAGAAAGAAAATTGATAAAAGCAGATACAATCCAAAGTATAATAGCGGAAGGGGCGGGCAAACCCGAATACTCGTATGCTAAAGGTGAATGGGAGGAGAAAGTACTGATGGCAAGGTATAGATGTAGCAGCGAAGAATGGGGGAACTGCTTTTGAGTGTATGAGGGACATGTGCCGATTGCGTGGAAGGGAAGAAGTAATATGGAATCATTGGAGGACAGAGTGTGTGGGGTCTGGAGAGGTTACTGAAGGGGGGTATCAACAAGGCAATGGTCATAATAAGGAGGATAGAGGAAAAATGACTTCTATTTTCTAATCCGTTCAACGCCATGTAAAATGTTCGCAGTAACTGGGATAATTTTACAGCGCATTTTTGAGAAGTATTTTGTATACTCTCCGAGAATAAATTTAGCTTAGAGTAAACTATATTAATTTGGCTTATTATATATATGATAAATTAATGAAAAAAATAACACTATAATTAATTTAGAGTATTATGTATTTAGTTTGAATAGTGCAATGATATTTTAGGCAATTTTTTCGCACTGTCTATGTGAGCAGTGGTATTCTGTCTAACGGCAAATATAATTTATTTTTTACTTAGTTTAGTTTTTCCACCACGCAAGAAACATCAAAAAACGTCAAAAGGTCACAGTAGTCACAATGACCACTTGTTAATTTCACAGGCTTATTTTCTCTCAAATTCGGATACAAGTAACGAAAATTAGTTCGTTATTGGCATCATTTCCATTACATAAATTATATCATAAATCTACCACAAAATGGACTAATAACTAGTTATTTTCACATGACTTTTTCTAGGCTGACAAATTCTTATGCAAGCGCAACCGAAGAAATACAAAAACAATATAATTGTTTGTTTCGATAGGAGTTTTGGGAACAGTGACGCTCAATACTCATATCTAATCTAGAAATCTAACTGCAGACGTTCGATGAATATTACCCCATCCTAACCAAGAATTGAATGAATAAGACTTTAAGAGATGATGAACTTTTTAACCCTTTCAGTACCATGGTTGCTTTAAAGTAACTTAATATTTAGTTTGAACTGAGTGTTAGTATAGACAATTGGGGCTTCTTCTTTATTTTGTTTAAAAGTTATACTCTTCTGAAATAGTAACCCTGCTCTCGATGATAATATTGACGTCATAAGAGTTGAAAAGATGCTTCTTTACACTCCTCGATGCGTGGTTGATAACTGATGTGAGTAGTGCATTAAGTATCTGTTTTTATAAGTGTTTTATGCCATTTTATTCTTAATTTTAGACTTAAAAAAATAATTTGCTTTTTATAACAATATTGAAGACGTAAAAATTTGCAAGTAGCATCGATTAGTGAAATACAAGTTTCGGTATTGACAAACGAAGTTAAGTTGCTTGAAAGCAACCTTGGTATTGGTGGTATCGTTAGTTTTACGTATAATTATTTCGAATTCATTTGATGGAATGAAGATGATATGCATGATATTCTGTTTAGTCCAAATGTGTTGGACATTGAGGACGATTTGAACTTAGAGATAATATTGAATGATACTTTGGAAGGTTCAGCTCTAGCTCTACGCGAAAGACAGATTTGGTGCGTTGGTACAATTCGAAACGATCGAATAGGGAAGTGCCCTCTAAAGTCAGCAGAACATTTAAAATCGAAAGGAAGAGGGTCCATGAACCAGAAGCAGTTGAGTGACGGATCCCTCTGCGTCGTACAGTGGCTTGACAGCAAGCTAATCAACTTGATTTCTACGGATCAATGCTTTGATCCAGACTAGCCATTGTTGTACAACCTAATTGAACTCTATTGGGTAGACTTCGATCTATCTACTCCCGCATAGTATACTGGTGTATCAATAACAAGTCAATGGGGGCTCCTCTATAGGAGGCATCGGCGTCAGCGAAAAGAAAAACTGCAGCTGACATTACGTCAGTTTACTGCACAAGTGGCTCAGAGCCATACTATGGCCAATAAGCCTCCTGTGAGGAAGAGAGGATGCCCTTCAGAAAGTGACAAGGTAAGCCCGCCTCTGTTGAAGAGATCCGGACAATGTCTTTTTCCGGCCCCCCATTGACACTATTTTATTTGGCTAAAGTGGATACTTTAGTGAGTTTAGGAACAAAAAAATAGGTGCAAAAAATGTCAGCGTACTACACAAATACTCTGCATAAAGTGCAACACTTATTTGTGTTTAACTCCACAAAGAAATTGTTTTCTATCATACCATCAGAAGTAAGAACAATAAGCACATTATTTTATTTTTGTAACTTTATTTACTTTTCGAATGATAATGTTTTATTGCTATTATCTAAACTGACTTCAAATATTTGTTGGTATTTTATTAAAATTATATACAACGTGTCCACGTAAGTATGCAACAAATGGGAAACTTTTTTATTATTGATTTTTCAGAAAATTTTATTCTTTATAAAAGTTGGTGCTTGATCTTAAACATACAAAAAAGACAAAACAAATAACATACGGTTTTTTGTTCTTCTGTTAAAATCTCTGATAACATTTTCAAGAATATTGGGATGATTATTTAAATATCTTATATCATTTCTAATTTTATTTTTCAAATCCTCTAAATTTCAAAAATGCCTTTCGGAATACACTATGTTTTTAACCACCCCCATAAAAAGTAATCAAGTGGATTTAGATCGGGTGAGCTAGCAGGCCATGGAAATCTTGAATGCCTTCCAATTCATTTCTCATTAAATTGTGCATTTAAATATTCAACTTCGACACGAGCACTATGTGCAGGTACCCATCCAGCATAAAAGAAAGAGAATTTCTTATTGCCAATGGTAACATGTCAAATTCATATTTAAAAATGGTGATGTGGCCATCATAGTACTTTCCCTATATTTTATTCGAAAACTATTAGGTTTACGGAAAAAAGTGATTCTTACTAATTTGATTACTTTTTAATTGTCTACATTTGTTTGTTATATAAATTTCATGTAACTCCAATAGTTTATTGGCAATTGGTAAAAAATGTCAAAATTTTCAGTTTTCATTTTTTTTTTGAAAATAAATAGTTTAATGAAAAATTTGTTTAAATAAAATTGTTCAGTTTCTTATTCTCTGTAACTTTTGTTTAAAGAGTTTTGTAATATTTTTCATTTAAAAAAAAATATTCGAAAAAAACAAAAAACTGCCTCTAGTAAACATCCACTTCCGATTTTTGAATGTTCACCAAAAGCTTTTCAGTTCCAGTTTTTAACGATAAAACCTTAAGTTTAAAATTGCATTTCAATGGGAAGATTCGCTTTTGAGATACAGCGCCCACAGACATTTTCACGAATGAAAACAATACTTCTCAAATGGTGATGTGGCCATCATAATACTTTCCCTATATTTACCTCAAAAACTATGAGGTTTACGCAAAAAGTTTTTCTTACTAGTTTACTCAGTTTTGAATTCTCTACAATTATTTGTAATACAAGTTTCATGTAACTCTAATAGTTTATTAGCCACGGTTATTCTCAATCACGAAAACATTACTATTCAAATGGTGATGTGGCCATCATAGTACTTTCCCTATACATTACGCGAAAAATATGAGGTTTACGCAAAAATCTTACTCTTAATAATTTGTGCACTTTTTAATTATCTACAATTATTTAAAATATAAATTTTATGTAACTCCAACAGTTTATTAGCAATTGGCAAAAAATATCAAAATTTTTAATTTTTATTTTTTTTCTCGAGAGTTAAAAATTTTATGAAAAACATGTTTGAATAAAACTTGTTGAGTTTTTCATTCCCTTTAACTTTTGTTTGAACCGTTTTTTAAAAATTTTCATATTTAGAAAAATATCACGAAAAAGCAAAAAAACGACTCGAGTAAACAACCACTTCCGGTTTATGAATGTTTACCAAAAGCTTTTCAGATCGAGTTTTTAACAATAAAACCTTAAGTTTAAAGTTTCATGCCATTCGGATCATTCGTTCTTGAGATACAGCGCCCACCGACAGACAAACACGAAAACATTACCACTCAAATGGTGATGTGGCCATCATAGTACTTTCTCTATATTTTTCTCGAAAACTATGAGGTTTACGCAAAAAGGCTATTCTTAATGATTTGTTTACTTTTGAATTCTCTACAATTATTTGTAATACAAGTTTCATGTAACTCCAATAGTTTATTAGCAATTGTCAAAAAATTTCAAAATTTTCAATTTTTATTTTTTTTCTTGAAAGTTAAGAATTTTATGAAAAATATGTTCCAACAAGACTGCTTCAGTTTCTCATTCCCTTTAACTTTTATTTGGAAAATTTTGTAATATTTTTCATATTAAAAAAATTATCGCAAAAAACAAAAAAACGCCTCGAGTAAACACCCACTTCCGGTTTATGAATGTTTACCAAAAGCTTTTCAGTTCCAGTTTTGAACGATGAAACCTTAAGTTTAAAGCTTCAACTCAATACGATGTTTCGTTTTTGAGATACAGCGCCCACCGACAGACACACACACAGACACACACACAGACACAGAATTTTTTTTTCCAGAAATTAATGTTTTGGGTTCAGGGGACCCCAAAACGGATATTTCCGCAAAAAAAATTTTTGAAAAAAAAATCACGAAAACAATACTCCCCCTATATATACTATATAGGGAAAGTAAAAATGGTGATGTGGCCATCATAGTACTTTCCCTATATTTTTCTCGAAAACTATGAGGTTTACGTAAAAAGGTTATTCTTAATAGTTTGTTCAATTTTTAATTCTCTACAATTATTTGATATATATGTTTCATGTAACTTCTATAGTTATTGGCAAAAAATGTCAAAATTTTCAATTTTTACTTTATTTCTCGAAAGTTAAGAATTTTATGAAAAACATGTTTTGATAAAAGTTGTTTAGTTTTTCATTCCTTTTAACTTTTGTTTGAAAAGTTTTGTAATATTTTTTATATTTAGAAAAATATCGTCAAAAAACAAAAAAACGCCTTGAGTAAATTTCCACTTCCGGTTTATGAATCTTTACCAAATTGTGATGTGGCCATCATAGTACTTTCCCTATATTTTACTCGAAAACTATGAGGTTTACGCAAAAAATTATTCTTAATGATTTGTTCACCATTGAATTCTCTATAATTATTTGTGATACAAGTTTCATGTAACTCGGACAGTTTATTAGCAATTGGCAATAAATGTCAAAATTTTTAATTTTTATTTTTTTTCTCAAAAGTTAAGAATTTTATAAAAAATATGTTTTAATAAAACTTGTTTAGTTTTTTATTCTTTTTAACTTTTGTTTGAACCGTTTTTTAATTTTTTTTTACATTTAGAAAAATATATCAAAAATTTCAATTTTTATCTTTTTTCTCGAAAGTTAAACATTTTGTAAAAAGTATGTTCAGATATTCATTCTCTTTAACTTTTGTTTGTAAAATTTTGTAATATTTTTCATATTAAAAAAATTATCGGAAAAGAACAAAAAATGCTTCGAGTAAACACCCACTTCCGGTTTATGAATGTTTACCAAAAGCTTTTCAGTTCCAGTTTTTAACGATAAAACCTTAAGTTTAAAGTTTCATCTCAAACGGATAATTCGTTTTTGAGATACAGCGCCCACCGACAGACACACAGACACAATTTTCTACAAAGGTGATGTGGCCATCATAGTATTTTCCCTATATTTTTTTCGAAAACTATGAGGTTTACACAAAAAAGTTATTCTTAATAATTTGTTCAGTTTTTAATTCTTTACAATTATCTCTAATACAAGTTTCATGTAACTCTAATAGTTTATTAGCAATTGACAAAAAATGTCAAAATTTTCAATTTTGTTTTTCTCGAAAGTTAAGAATTTTATGAAAAAAATGCTTTAATAAAAGTCATTTATTTTCTCATTCTCTCTAACTATTGTTTGAAAAGTTTTGTAATATTTTTCATATTTAGAAAAATATCGACAAAAAACCTCATTTTCATGCATTTTCATGCACAATACTATTACTTTCCCTATACACGTAGTATATAGGGGGAGTATTGTTTTCGTGATTTTATTTTGAAAAATTTTTTTTGCGGAAATATCCGTTTTGGGGTCCGCTGATCCCAAAAAACTAATTTCTAGAAAAAAAAAATTTGTGTCTGTGTGTGTGTGTCTGTCTGTCGGTGGGTGCTGTATCTCAAAAACGACTTATCTGTTCGAGATGAAACTTCAAACTTAAGGTTTTATCGTTAAAAACTGGAACTGAAAAGCTTTTGATAAACATTCATAGACCGGAAGTGGATGTTTACTTGAGGCGTTTTTTTGTTTTTTCGTGATATTTTTCTAAATATAAAAATTTTAAAAAACTGTTCAAACAAAAGTTAAAGGCAATGAAAAACTGAACAAGTTTTGTTTGAACATGTTCAAAAAATTCTTAACTTTCGCGCAAAAAAATAAAAATTGAAAATTTTGATATTTTTTTCAAATTGCCAACAAACTATTGGAGTTACATGAATCTTGTATTACAAATAATTATAGAGAACTCAAAAGTGAACAAATTATTAAGAATAGCCTTTTTGCGTAAACCTCATAGTTTTCGAGAAAAATATAGGGAAAGTACTATGATGACCACATCACCATTTAAGTATTGTGATCGTGATTTTTTTTTGAAAAAATTTTTTTGCGGAAATATCCGTTTTGGGGTCCCCTGAGTCCATTAAACTAATTTCTGGAAAAAAATAATTTGTGTCTGTGTGTGTGTCTGTCTGTCTGTCTGTCTGTCTGTCTGTCTGTCTGTCTGTCTGTCTGTCTGTCTGTCTGTCTGTCTGTCTGTCTGTCTGTCTGTCTGTCTGTCCGTGGGTGCTGTATCTCAAAAACGACTGATCCGATTGAGACGAAACTTTAAACGTAAGGTTTTATCGTTAAAAACTGGAACTGAAAAGCTTTTGGTAAACATTCATAAACCGGAAGTGGGTGTTTACTCGAGGCGTTTTTTGTTTTTTTCCGATATTTTTTTTAATATGAAAAATATTACAAAACTTTTTAAACAAAAGTTAAAGAGAATAAAAAACTGAACAAATTTTGTTAAAATATATTTTTCATAAAATTCTTAACTTTTGAGAAAAATAATAAAAATTGAAAATTTTGACATTTTTTTGCCAATTGCTAATAAACTATTAGAGTTACATGAAACTTATATTACAAATAATTGTAGAGAATTTAAAAGTGAACAAATCATTAAGAATAGCCTTTTTGCGTAAACCTCATATTTTTCGAGTAAAATATAGGGAAAGTACTATGATGGCCAAATCACCATTTTTCAAATTGTGATGTGGCCATCATAGTACTTTCCATATATTTTACTCGAAAACTATGAGATTTACGCAAAAAAGTTATTCTTAATAATTTGTTCAGTTTTAATTTATCTATTATTATTTGTTATAGAAGTTTCATGTAGCTTTAATAGTTTATTAACAATTAGCAAAAAATATCAAAATTTTCAGTTTTTATTATTTTTCTTGAAAGTTAAGAATTTTATGAAAAAAATGTTCAAATAAAACTTGTTCAGTTTATAATCCCCTTTAACTTTTGTTTGAACCGTTTTAAAAATTTTTTTTTATATTTAGAAAAATATATCAAAATTTTCAATTTTTATTTTTTTTCTCAAAAGTTAAAAATTTTATGAAAAGTATGTTCAGATTTTCATTCTCTTTAACTTTTGTTAGTAAAGTTTTGTAAAATTTTTCAAATTAAAAAAATTATCGATAAAAAACAAATAAATGGCTCGAGTAAACACCCACTTCCGGTTTATGAATGTTTACCAAAAGCTTTTCAGTTCCAGTTTTTAACGATAAAACCTTAAGTTTGAAGTTTCATATCAAACAGATTATTCGTTTTTGAGATACAGCGCCCACCGACAGACACACACACACACAGACACAAAAAATTTTTTTCCAGAAATTAGTGTTTTGGGTTCAGGGGACCCCAAAACGGATATTTCCGCAAAAAAAATTTTTCAAAAAGAAATCACGAAAACAATACTCCCCCTATATATACTATATAGGGAAAGTAAAAATGGTGATGTGGCCATCATAGTACTTTCCCTATATTTTTCTCGAAAACTATGAGGTTTACGCAAAAAAGCTATTATTAATGATTTATTCACCATTGAATTCTCTATAATTATTTGTAATGCAAGTTTCATGTAACTCTGACAGTTTATTAGCAATTGGCAATAAATGTCAAAATTTTCAATTTTAATTTTTTTTCTCAAAAGTTAAGAATTTTATGAAAAATATGTTCGAATAAAACTTGTTCAGTTTTTTATTTCCTTTAACTTTTGTTTGAACCCTTTTTTAAAATTTTTCATATCTAGAAAAATAAAACGAAAAAACAAAAAAGTGCCTCGAGTAAACATCCACTTCCGGTCTATGAATGTTTACCAAAAGCTTTTCAGCTCCAGTTTTTAACGATAAAACCTTAAGTTTGAAGTTTCATCTCAAACAGATTATTCGTTTTTGAGATACAGCGCCCACCGACAGACACACAGACAGACAGACACACATCCAGACACAAAAATTTTTTTTCCAGAAATTAGTGTTTTGGGTTCAGGGGACCCCAAAACGGATATTTCCGCAAAAAAAATTTTTGAAAAAAAAATCACGAAAACAATACTCCCCCTATATACTACGTGTATAGGGAAAGTAAAAATGGTATGTGGCCATCATAGTAGTTTCCCTATATTTTTCTCGAAAACTATGAGGTTTACGCAAAAATGTTGTTCTTAATAATTTGTGCAAATTTGAATTCGCTACAATTATTTGTTATATGAATTTTATCTATCTCCAATAGTTTATCAGCAATTGGCAAAAAATATCAAAATTTTCAATTTTTATTTTTTTTTCTCGAAAGTTAAAAATTTTATGAAAAACATGTTCGAATAAAACTTGTTCAGTTTTTCATTCCCTTTAACTTTTGTTTGAACCGTTTTTTAAAAATTTTCATATTTAGAAAAATATCACGAAAAAACAAAAAAACGCCTCGAGTAAACAACCACTTCCGGTTTATGAATGTTTACCAAAAGCTTTTCAGATCGAGCTTTTAACAATAAAATCTTAAGTTTAAAGTTTCATGCCATTCGGATCATTCGTTTTTGAGATACAGCACCCACCGACAGACAGACAGACAGACAGACACACACACACACAGACACAAAAAATTTTTTACCAGAAATTAGTGTTTTTGGTTATTTCCGCAAAAAAAAATTTTGAAAAAAAAATCACGAAAACAATAGTCCCCCTATATATACTATATAGGGAAACTAAAAATTCTAAATATCTTTCTGAATTTAAACTCTGCCGAAATAATATTTCACACCAAACATTTATTTTTCGAGAATATTGATTTTTGCAGACCACCAACGATAGTATTGTGATGAAACTACACCATTTGTAGTAAATGTAGCTTCATCCGTAAACAGGATCTTCTTAGGAAATGTTCCATCAATCTCCATTTCACCTTTTACCATGAAACAAAATTCAGAACAATTGTCGCAATCATGTTCTTGCAAAGTTTCCGGAACTTTTAAATTGCTTTAAGATTCTTCACACTTTTGAGTAACTGATTCTCTTTTGGGGGGTGACTGTCGTTAAAAATATTAGCTGCTTCTCTGCAGGTTTTATAGTTATTATATTAGCACCAAATCTGCTCTGCCATAATTTAGGAGACAAAAACTTTTTATAAATTAATAATTAATTATTTCTTAATGATAAATATTAATGACAGATACGTCAAAACTGAGAATACTTGATAAAATTCGCTTAAAAAGTGCAAAAATTATAAAAATTGTTCAATATCTTGCTAATATAGCGTCTAATGTCATTTGTTTTGCCTTTCTAGTACGTTTAAGATCAAGCACCAACTTTTATAAAGAATAAAATTTTCCGAGAAATTAATAATAAAAAAGTTTCCCATTTGTTGCATACTTACGTGGACACGTTGTATATACATATGAGCTCTGCAAGCCTTGAAGGTTCATGGCTTCGGTTTGTTTGATAACACTTCTCCATTTCTTCCTATCGAGAGCTATCTATTCCCAGTTGTTTACTCCTAGTCTACTTAAATCTTCTTTTATACCATCCATCCACTGCCGTCTGTGTCTCCCTCTTTTTTTCTTTGTGCTCTGTCCTTCCGAGATTACTTTTTTTGTGCACCTTTGATTTGGCATCCTGTAGACATGGCCGAGCTTAATCTTAATCTCTGTGCTCTAATAATTTTTAGTTTAGTTCTAAATAGTTTAGTTTAGTTTATTCACTAAATAAACATGTTATTGTAAAGTTTAAGTTTATTTATATATACTCTATCTCTTCTGTTTGCAATCGATGTTATTTATTGCAGACAATTGATATATTGATTTTATTGCTTCTTGTACTTTGTCTTAAATCTGTTAACATTATTATTGATGAAAGTTTTCAATTGCTGATAATTGTTTATTTGTTTTTGGACTTTGCCTTTAATGTTTTTTAAATATATTTCATTTTCTTCGTCGCCATGAGTTGATAAAAATCACTGTGTCTAAATTGTCTCTTTTAAATAATTACTAACCTAAAACCTCAGATAAATTTTGAAAACCTTCATTGACACAGATAAATTGTTGAGAGTTTGTTTTTATAATAAGATTCTTAAGTAGATCGGTCGTGTCTGGACAGCCAATTAGCTTGAGACAAATTTCTTTTATCATTCATCACCCCAACCCGCAATTTTATCCAACACTCTTCCTTTAAAAAAAGTCCTAAGTAGCCCTATATGCGTTTAAATTTTTACGATTATTTTTAAAATTCGTTGATTAAATTACGCAATGTAAATGGTTTAAAAATTAGCAAAAAACAAAATTATTATTATTCTCCCGCTAAATATTTTTGACTTTGAGCATAAACATTTCGACCAGTTCAATTAATTTGTTAATATCGCTAATCTAGGTATGTATTTATCATCTGATGTAATAAAATTTTAACCGAAAAAATTAAATAAGATTTTTTCATAATAATGGTTGCGACCGTTACTACGTGCTAATTCATAATGAATACAGAATAAAACATAGTAAGTGTTTTATTCAGTGTTCAATAAAAAATTTCTCATTTTTTTGTATAACTATATTTAAAGTTTGATTTTATAATTAAAAATATTTTAATGCCCATAAAAGTACTATTATTTCAATATTTTATACTAATAGAGAATTACAATTTTTACTCATGCAGATTAATAAAATATACTTGGTTGTTATCACAGACGATTTTTGATTAGTGACCGATTTCAATCTTTATAATTCATTCACAAACTACAAATTGTACAAAATTGATCTCAAGCATCAATCAAGTTATAATTGTTTTTAGTAAGTTCAATTTCTTCTTCAATTCAGCTTGTGCAATTACAATATTAGACCATTTATTAAAGCAACAGATTATTCATCAGTGTTTAATATACTTTCTGATTTTGAATGGTTTTATTTTAAAGGTCTTGATGTACAATACCATAAATAATTTACTTTATTATAGAAAATTGGCTAAATTGCTGAGGAAAGTATGTCAGTTTATTCCTTTTATGTCATTGCGTTCTCATTACTCTAGATATTTACCATTATGGTCACACAATTCTAAAGAGACCATGAGAATTTATAGTTACAATAATCATTTGTATGCCGTTATGTACTTCTTACATGCTTGCATCATTAATTTCGTTATTTGGTAATTATTTCAATTAAATTAAAAATATGTACTATTCTGGAAAACAAACTGTATTAGAAATAAAACTCTATCTTTAAATTATTTTTCTATTTGCTAGATGTAAATTTTGAGTACAATGTAATTGGATCATCATCATCAATAGTTTATATATCTCCAGTATTGTTGATCGTGAAGGCTTCTACTTCGTTATACAGTTTTATCTCCAGTATATTTTTCATTTTTGATCCAAACGAAAACAATAAAGGTTACTATATTGATATTTAAAAAATAATTAATAATTAGTAAAATATGTATAATTGTAAATGATAATAATAATAAAGGAAAACACCATTACATTACACACATAAATAAATACATTCTAGGGGTGCCTAAGTTTATACAAAATATTTAAAACTATAGCATGGAATATTACGTTTTACATTAAATTTAAAACTTGTCAAAGAGGCGTTTGCATACAACATAAAATGATTTTCAGGGTTTGCATTCTTTTTAATTAAACAATAATTATTATCATTATCTTATATATCTATAAATATCCATCACAGAACAAAATACCGTATTTTTAAATGCAAATCCTCAATTCTATTGATAGTTATTTGTTGAAGATTAGATAATTAACTTTTACAACCTGTTATTTAATTTCAAGTCTTAAACATGCATTCCCAATTACTGCATTATCTTCTTACGGTTATTATCTATATCCTGTTTGTGGTTATATCTGTTAATAATATTTTAGTATATTCATTAATTTTAATATCACATAAAACTCATATATTCATACAAAATATCGAATCACTGAATTTGAATAATGTTACTACACATTAATTAATTAAATAGGATCATAAGAAAGAGTGTGCCATTAATAAAAGGTTGATAATTAAGACTCACTTTGTTTGTTTCGCCAGAACATAATGTTTTAGTAAGTGATCAATGAGAAACAAATATCTGATATAAAAACTCTTTAACTTATCTAAAATTAGTGACACAAAACAATATGATTTGGTCTAATGCACTTAAATAATTAGAGGATGTGAGGTATTGCCACCATTTTGCAGACGTTAGGTCAAAGTCTAGTGAATTCACACAAAATTGGAGAATAACATCTAATTATAATTTTACAGACGGTGGATAATTATTTAATATACATTTTAAATGTTAATGTATAATTTGAATTACAAACAAATTTTAAAATAGGTTAATTATTTTGTTTCTTGGTATATTTAAAGCAGTTGAAAAATTTATTATGTTATTATTAATAAAATGGGCAGGAAAAGTCATTACTATAGGCAATAAATTAAATCATGTTAATTTTTGCGCAAATATAAATTCTATACAAATTCTTTCAAAAACACATTAGGTTATATAATCTTAAAATTTAAGCGTCTTCTTTGTTCAGAGTGTCTTAGTATACCAATATTATATTAAACATATTCAAAGTTTGCGTGAGGTTTCAATGATGCAAGCTAGATACTGCAAGTATTAGGATCTGGTATTCGACCGTGGGCCTGATCAACACTTTCTATGTACCTTCGAGGGTGTGTTTTCAAGTTCGCGGAATCTAATAGAAAGGAATGAAGAAATATTACAAAATTATTTTTCTTTTTCAATATATTCACCTACAACCCTAACACATTTCTCAGATCTATGAATTAACTTGTCTATACCTTCAAAAAAAATGATTTATCCTTCTCTGAAAAATACGATGAAACTACATCCTTCACATCTTCATCAGCAGAAAATTTCTTTTCTTGTGGCTCTTTTTCAGATTTGGAAAGAAATAATATCCGCTGGGAGCTAAATCTGGGCTAAAAGGTGGGTGATCAATTATATCGAAGCCCACCTTATTCAAAACAGCCAACGGCACTGGACTCTTGTGAACAGGACCATTGTCCTGCATGAGTACATCTTTGGTTAATTTTCCTCTACTTTTCTCTCTGACAGCCCCTATTAACTGCTCTAAAATTGAAGCGTATCGTTTATAAAAACACCACTTTCATTATAATCAATCAACAAAATTCCTTCGGTGTCCCAGAAAACTGTCGCCTTGAGCTTTCCCGCCGATTATGACTCATTGAATTTCTTAAAGGGTGGTGTACCCTTTTAATGCCACTGCATCTGGATCTGGATTGAGTTTGCCAAGGGTGATCAAATCATTGACCAGAGCACTTAGGCCTCACTAGGCCAGTTGTGCCCCCTTGACTGGGACAGCCCTGCGTTGTTTATCACTCATTTAGCCACCTAAGATGACGAGCAAAGGACAGCACAACGCTTGGAGGGTTATCCCTAATGTTGGCCAAGTTCTATGCCACTGCATAGAATCTTTGTTAGACTCAGGTTCATAGTAATGAATCCAAGTTTCATCCCCAGTAACAATTCGCTCCAAAAAAAAACATCATTGTCTTCATTACACTGATTCAAAAACTCACGCGAACATTTGACGCCTTGCTGTTTTTGTAGCGGTGTGAGTAATCTAAGCACCCATCTTGCACTGACTTGCCGAGATAATTACGGAGGACCTTAAAAATGGTTGTGTTAGATACACCAACCATTTCTGGGAGTTATTATTTTCTTCAAACGTGCATCCTCCAATATTATTTTTTCGATGAAATCTGTAGTGATAACCTCAACAGACCTCCCAGGTCGGGAACGTCTTGAATTGATTCTCTGCCTTGCTTAAAGAGGTTGTGCCACTTACATACCATGATTCCCGTAAACCGATTCCAATATTGTTTGAATACTTTTTTCTTGCTTAGCAAGGAACTTTATAAACGCGCGGAAGTCTATTTTTCTATACTTAACAATTTAGCTGAGGGAATGAAAACTAAAAGAAACAAAGTAATAATGTAAATTAAACATGGGACCAGCAGAATACAACATATATTGTACAAAAAAGTTATAAATTAGGTATGTACAAGGGCAAGCGCTTGTCTCGGCAGAACCGACCAGGATGACCGTCGTTGCTAAAGGCAGACGTCGATCTGGGCCTGGCTTTAAATCGTGCTCTTTGGTAATGCTATATTGTCCCGGATACGTAGGCACCGAAATTCCTAGAACAGGTAATGATCCTCGTTCGCCGAAAATGTCCCGTCCTGTACTGGCAGCTGTACATTTTGGAAAATTATCTCATTTGGAATATTTCAATAATAAGAGCAATGGGTAGCTCATAACATAGATTAAAATATAATTACGCATTTGTTACGACGTTCAGTTAAACTAACCGTCGGTAACAGGACCAGCATGAGCGACCCTACCACCGTCCAACCCCGCTATTCTGCGAACGCACCCTCGTATGAGTGCTTCAGAGTAACGTTAATGTATCATTCTTTGGGAAATTTTGACTGTTTCATTCTGTGTGAAAGACTAAGTACATTAGGGTGTTTTATCGTCTTATTCTGGGGTTACACAAGTTAGTGGAGGGGAATGCGGTATACTTTTTCCTGGGGTTGTTGAAGACGTTTGCTTGAGTTCTGTTTAAATTGATACCGACTTTTCAGAAGCAGATAAAGATGGCTAGTAGTCTAAAATGCCATGTAATTCGAATATTGTTATACGTAGCAGTTTGATATAGATGAGCCGGCGAGGTAGATGTTGAATAGTGAGTACTAAACTGTATGATACATCGGCTCTTTAGGGAAGTGAAAATATAGACCCTATTCACAAACGACGCTATTGCTGCCTATATGAAAAGGACACATTTTGTACGAAAATTAATAAAATGAAGTTCTGTTTTCCACATTATGTGGAAGGCTCCTCTAAAGTCCTTAAAGACCGTGTAGCATGTTTTACCATTGAAAATGGCCATGGTGCAAGAATGAGGCCGATATTTTTTTTCATGTGTAGAAACATGATTAAAGATCTGGTTTGGATTTAATTTTGCAGTAATTCAAAAGTAGAAGAAAGCAATATGATCAAAGATGTTTCGAAAAGGTCTGCAAGGGAATGAAGTAGATGGTAGAGAAGTCTTTTGTTGATATTGTTTGCGACAGTGGTATTGCCTTTTTTAATATCGGCTATGATTTCTTTAATTGAGATACAGATAAGCTCAGCTACGTATTGAGCGGTGTTTGTGCGACAATAGTCTTTCTGATTAAACGTGGAATTATTCGTGTCTCTGCAGGTCTTGGCTATGGCATCCAAGAATGCTTGTACAATTGTCTCCCTCTTTTATGTATAATGTATCATTCGTGTTATTAGAACTATTTTGTGAATATTAATTTTGGTGTGTTAACACTTTAAGACAATCCCAAAATTTGGCCCCATCTCAGTAATCTAGTTTGGCAGTCGCAGTTTTCGTACTTTTTTCTGGGTGTGGCTGAACAAGAAGGTTTAAACACTATTCAGTCTTGGTCGCGTGGTAGAGAACGATACGCTCAAATATTTTGGTCAGACAATTGAGGGGAGACTAGGGTCTATAGTAGTCGAGCGTTTCTAGTAGGTATCCATTCTTGCGGATCGTAATTAATGATCGATAATATGCTACTAAACAAGCATTTGAAAGGTCTAGCAAGAAATGCAGAAGATGGCAAAGGAGTCTTTTGTTAATAATGTCTGAACCAGCGGTATTGATTTTTTTTTTAATTGCGGCCATAGTTTTTTCAATGGTGATAGAGGGAAGATGATAGATATCGTCTGGGCGGTAGTCCTGTGGAGGGGTTTTTTCTGTTTGTGCAGAAAACGGTTTCTGATTAAATATGGAATAATCACGGTATAGTATACCATTCATGTTGACAGAACTATTTTCTTTTGGCCTGTTAACACCTTGAGACGATTCCAAAATTTAGCACCATCTTGTTGTATTCTTCTCAATGCACCTTGGTCAGCAGGTATTGAGGCAATTGTATTTACTCATGGTCGCGTGGAAAAGAACGATTTACTAAAAGATTTTGGCCAGGTAATTCAGGAACTGAGCCTCTAGGACTCGGGTTTTTCCAGCGGTTTTTTATTCTTGGGAATCGTGATTATATTTATCGACTCCATGGTACATGATGAAGTCTAGTCGAACGTAATTGCCCTTCCTTTTTGATTACCGCTTTGTAAAACACATGTGACACAATTAAACTCAGAGAAGTCGGTTGATTGGTAGTTCTTTGAAGGGGCTGGAAATACGGTGTTTATGTGACAGTAGTGTTTTGATTAAACAAGGGATTATTGGTGCTGGCCTTAGCGTGGGCTTCCGCGAACGCTTGTTCTTTTAATTGCTTCGTTAGATTGCAGATTTGTGTAGAAATAAATGTTATTGTTTAGTTTGACAAATTTAATCAGATTTCTTTTTCTTTTTCTCACAATAATGTTCTAAAGAAATCTAAATTTGCCAAACTAAAAAAAGCTTGTTTTTTATTTCTTTCATTACGTAAAGTCTTCCATTCATTTTAACGGAACTGCTTTCTAATGACTCCTTAAGGCTTTTTAACACCTTGAAATGATGGTTGAATTTACCACCATCGAGATCAGTGTTTCCCAACCTTTTTTGTGCCATGCTCCACCTAAGCCTTTCTAAAATTCTTATGCCCCCTATGTACGGTATACATAAATTTTAATATTAAAAAAAATTGAATTGTTCACTTAATACACTTAAATGATATGTTTTAAGGAGAAATCACTAGGAAATGGTTAACAGAGTGTGATAAGTAAATTTTCAAAGCATATAATGAAACACTGAAATTCAAATTCGAAATTATTTTAATTTAGTGAGATCCTTGCACTTGATTCTTACTGCACAGAGATTTTATGTAAGGTTACAATTTGGTTCCAAGTCTCCCCGTTGTGTTATATTCAGACGATTTCTTTTTTTACTAGTAAATCATTTAAAGCACAAAATCCACATTCAGCTAAATATGAAAATGGAAATCGTAACAATAGCTTTCTTGCACATTTAGTTGAATTTAGGTATTTGATTTCTGTTTCCTCAAAAAGCCATGACCTCGCTCCTTTTATATTAACATACAGTTTTAACTAATTCATCATTTTGCATTTCTGCGAGTTCTTCTTCTTTATATTGTATATTTGATATATGAGATAACATTGCTTGCATCACCTACGTTGGAAAATCATTTAAATCAGAAAATCTTTATTTTAAATCAGCCGATAGAATTTTCAGATGATCGAAAATAACAAGTATAGCGTTATCATTTACTTCACATTTTTGGAGCCAATGAAACCGTTCAAATGATTAATAAATAAAGAAAACACTTAACTTTTTTATACCACTTATATTTTTATTTCTCGTGACTAGTTTCAATTACAAGGTAATCATTATCAAACAGTTTGATAATGATTATTCAAGAACCGTTCAAATGAATTAATTTCGCCAGCTTCGTCTAAGTGTCATCACAAATCCAGCCTCCTTGCTGAGAACCGAACATTAGGAGCATCTAGGATTTAAAGTTAGTTGATATTACACTAAGGGTAGTCGTCATCTCTTTTCCTTCTTAATAGAAGGGAGTTGTGACTTTTCGAGGCAGTGCTGTGCTTTGGGGATGCTGCTTAAGCTAGGTTAGTTATATTGTGTGAACTCATGTATCCTAGAAGGATATACCTGAATTTCATCCTATGTATATTCCTGGGTGGGATGGTGCTTCAGGGTAGTTTCCACGATATCATAGAAACTTGTTCCGGGCTGAGCGTTGCAGTTTATACATCTGCTGCGGTTTACCAACGACGAAGCGTTTAATCAGTTCTCTTTGCTGATCGTTCTGTAGCCATTTCCTTTGAGGCACTCCTTCAGTTTTTGCACGTTTCGTTTTTAGCTTTCATCTTGTTCTTTTCTTAGAAGAAATGTTTTGCGATAAAATTGCGAATCAAATTAATTGATATCCTTTCTGAACGTTACATGCCTTAACTACATGTTTAGAGTTGGTTAGCTCTTAAACCAAACTATTTAATGATAATTTTCTAGCAACTTTCTTCTTGATTTAGACATTTAAAATGTATCAAACAATTTTTCTTCAAGATATTTAGAATTTTTATCATATTTTCTTATATTAGTTAAAAAAAGTTTTTAGAATTTCGTACTTTCTCTTATTTGATTTTGAATCAATTTTCCCTTTAAAATTTCTACAAAAATCTTTAAGAATTTTTTACTCTTTTCGTTATCAGAATCTCTGTTTCAAATTGCAGATCATGGATCTCTGTTCCAAATTGCAAAAAAACTTGTTCGGAGGATTTCTAGGTTTCCGAGATTTTTCTGTCTGCATATTACATTTTTCGTCGCTTCTATTTTCTATTTATCTTACTATTTTAAGAGAGTTTTAATTTGATTTTTGTTTCATTTTCAATTTTATATTGTTAAAATTTTTTTTTAGAATTTCTAGAATGTTTCAGCACTTTTTCATCAATTTTTCTAATCTAAATTTTATATTAATATTACTTCCTAGTTTCTAAATTTATTTCTTTATCATATAAAAATATTCTATGCTTTTGTTCCTTCAATGTTTTTAAATTTTTTCAGCAATTTTTAATTGTGTTCCTATTCTGATTCCCATTTTTGGTTTCAGATGTTCTACAATTTTTCAGCATAATATCTTCAAAATTTCGTTTTTTCTTTAAAAATTACTAAATTTTCTTTAATTTTTTCTTTTATTTCACCTTCAATTATCAAAATTGTAAAATATTTTATGGGTTCTAGATTTTTTCCAGATTGTTATTAAAGCAAGAAATGTTTTTAGACTTTATGTTTTAGTACTTCCTTACTTTTTCTTATGAGAATTTTCCAAGAATCTCCATTGTGATGAATTGCGATAATTTTCTTTGGAAATTCTAAAATTTTTCAGTATATTTGCTCTCTGATTTCCGAGATTCTCCAGAAATTTATCTGATTCCAAGATTTTTATTTTTACCTTACCAGATTTTTTCATGAATTCTTGTTCCAAATTGAACAAACTTTGTTCGAAGGATTTATAGATTTCTTAAATTTTCTAGAATTGAAATTAGTATTAAATTGTTTCGTGGGTTTTTTTCTTTATTTTAAGAAAGATTTTTAGTATGATTTTTGTTTTATTTTCGAAAGTATATTCTTGAAATTGTGAGAATTCTGTTTTAAAGGTTTTAATAACTTTGTTTCAAAATTTCTATATTATTTCAGCAATTTTTCTTTCATCAACCTTCTATGGTTTCTAGATTTTTCCAGATTTTTTGTTGTTGTTAATATATATCTGATAAAACTCAATAAGGGTAATGAAACCAAATATTATTATTATTATTTTATTTGTCAAAGATATCGGCTAAATAACTTACATATTCATTTCAGGTTTGTCACCTTTATAAATCTTTTGAAGCAGTTCATTTTAGAGAGCCATCTTACTTCCGTGTAAAATAAAGTCTCACATTGTCTGCGTTTTGTCCATCACAATATAGCTTGAACAAACGCTCACATTTGGCATTACCTGTAATAGTCATGTGGCACTTTATTACTGAATGTAGGGCTTCATTTAGAACAAGCGAGGTGATTTTAGCTACCACAATGCAAACGAATAATTTCTGGATTCTTATCTTTAATTAATTTTAAGCTGCCATTTTTTGTCCATTATGTTAAAAACACCATCTGCAGGACAAAATGTTATATTTTTCATAGGTATATTATTGACATCTACGAAGCTTTTTACCTATTATATGCATCTTTGGAGGTAGTGGTGTTTTCTAAACTTTTATAGAACAACATTTTTTTTAGCAAAATACCCTTTATCAATATATCTTACGTAAGTTATCAATACTGCCTCACTATCTCACAAAGTTGATTCATCCATTTGCACTGAGAATTTTCTTGTATCCAGCTTTTCAACAAATTGTGTTTCAATAGCAGCAGTAAATAAAGACTTAATTGTTTTTCTCTTTTCAAAAAAGGAAACTGCTCATCCTAGACAGTGGGTATTGACCTGAATTTTAAATATCTCTTCGAATATTGAAGAATTTTTTCTTGCTTGCACCACTCATTTTACTGTTTTGACAATTGTACATTTGAGGTTAGATTTTACCCATTGCAATACAATTCAGACGAAAAATCGGATTTGAAAGAGTCTAATTTTGAATTGGTCCCCTTAACAATCAAATTGCCCCTCTGTGGAGCGTGGGCCCCACGTTGGGAAACGCCGATCTAGATAGTCTAGTTTGGCCATTAGCAGTTTTTTTTTTAATTTCTAAGGTACGCTTTGGACAGTAGTTTTTGAAACAGTTCCATTCAGCCTTGATAGTGGCGCGGCTGGTGTTATTCTAATATCAAAATAGAAATCTCTTCGATTTGATTAAGGTCACAATATGACACACATTATGTAGGCTTGTGACTTAAAGCCACCGCAGTAAAGAACAAGTAAACACTAGTGCCGTCTATAAAAGATAAGTCTGTATATACAACAACAATATTTCGATAGTCGACTGTGTTTTGTAGTAAGTTGGTCCGTTATGAGACGAGTTCTGAAATATTCAACAGGTTTGTAGAAGAGGTACGTTAAACGCGAGGTATATTTTTCGAAGTAAATTATGGCTTTGACTATAAGTAATAACTAAAGTATTTAAACAAAATTGAAGTTGTACTTTTCTACTTTCATCGCTAGGCATCATCTCGATGGTACTAAAGAGCCACGATTTGATGCCGTAATTTAAGCTTTAATAATTAAATCGAATAAAATGGCCATAAAATGAGGTGACCCGTTGTATATTCTTCTAGACCGGTTTTATTTATAATGAAAGTATTTAGAACAAAATGCATTTTTATTAAAAAGTTTAGTGTAGTTTCCTCAGCACCAAAATAGAGTTCTTTTAAGCTACGTCCTATACAAAGAAAAAAACATTTAGAAAAAAGGTTCTCCTAATCTGCCTATGCCGATAGATTGTAAGATCCCCAACGAAATTTTCTTAATCCGTGATTCTCTAGAGTTTACCTTGACCATGAGTGATACCTCGCCTTTCTTTATAGTCTGAGTATAGTTTACTCTAGGAAAATCTCGGCTTTTTACTCTCTTTCCGACTGTCTAGAAATTTACCACTATTTTCTTAGTTTTTTTTACTAAGTAAGCATTATTTTTAGCTGACTTATCTGTCATCCTTAGATATGTTGAAGGTTAGTTTTTTCGATGCACGAATATTTGACCATTCTACTTGCAATTGTGTTTTTCTCAATTTTAGTGGAGAAATATTATATTAATTGAAGTAGAAGCAAAAATAGTGTGGTGATTACTAATAATAACATCGGGTATCTTAATGATTGCCACCTTCTTCCAACTCGTGTTTTTAACTTCAGTTTTATTCAGGAATTAAAATCATGAACTCAAATTTTGTCTATTGGATCAACCAATTAAATAAATCAATTACGGACACAATACCCATGTTGAGTATGATTTTTTTATCTAGACCTCATAAGATGGCGAGAAGTCATCAAATAACGAATAACAAATAACAGAATTGACCAATTTCTGTTTCGATTCTCACGAGGAGGGTTTGATGCTATCTCAGCGGTCTTTTTTAAACATCATCACTTACATATTTAGAATTCAAAATTTAGAGGTAATCAATGAGAATGCTTGGGCATTCTCATTGATTACAATTTAGTCTTCTTCATCAAGTATACATTTTTTTATTGTAGGCTGCAGTATTAATATATGTTCCTTTTAATTAATCTATTCGAAAGGAAATGTGATGCTAAGTTCAAAACTATTTAAAGATGTTATCAAATCACGTTTTTTAAACTTTATATATTTTATATTAGGTAAAGTATGTTAGCTTCAAATATTTATTTGCATAATCTATAAAGTTAATATTCAAGGCAAATAAAACAGCGTCAATTTACATAACCAATGTCTTGCACTGCAGTATTTTAACAAATTTTGCGTTACAATCAGTTCATTAAGGCTCACAACTTTATGGGTAATGCTTGCTACGTATACATATATACATCGATTTAGATTCACAAAAATATTTTTAACGAAGGTTTTTTATGTTATCTTCGTATTATTTTTCGTAAGTTAGATATGTTTTGCATTTCCTAAATGTTTGCCATAAAGCTTTACAGAACATATATTTTTTGAAATGTGTACAATATTAACGAAGAGCTTAAAATTCATAGTTTAGTCGGAAGTAAATTATTACTGTATCAATTTTTGCAAATGTTTGTTCTAAATATTAATTGTTGAAGCTTTCTATTCATTATATATATATTGGAAGAAGTATTGCTTATGTAATGAAGAAATGAAACATAACAAGTGTATTACTTCTCCCAATTAGAAAATTTGATTCCATTAAGAAAATGGCAGAACAAGTATCGAATATAAGCGTGATATATTTTGATAATTCAAAATAATAACAATAACCTAACACTTAATGAGTGCTATTAAAGAAGTGATATCAAAAAAGTTCTTGGCATTATTTTAAATTATGTATGTTTTGTTTTGAATTATTTAATTAGCATAGTTAAAAGGATATGGTTGTAAACAAAAAGATGGATGTATAATAATGAATTTCAATGTTAAAACCTGAAATGTGAATCACGTTATTGAAAACATTACAGCTTTAGCAAGAATTTGTAACAGAAATTCCCCACATGTATTTGTAAACAAACAGCAAATAAATCAGAGGTCATATTGCGTTATGGAAATGTAATATTTAATGAGTTATTAATGCAACAATAATGTGTCACTCAATTTTATTTTAATTTTGTATTTTTTTAATTATTTAGTTTCAATTTGAAACTAGTAAATTATTTGTTAAAGTTTATGTTAGAAAATTATTTGGTATCGGAATAGAAAATTTTTATTTGATTTGTGCAAAAAAATACTAGAAACCGATGTTATTTTTAGATTTGGTTGTACAACTTTCTTTTAGTACGCAAAATTAGTGAAAGTGTACCTAAACAATTGATTTATTGTCCGTTTTACTGGTAGATAATAAGATTCGCGACTGCCGGAAATTTGGGTCGCGCCAAAAAAAATGTGCACACCCAGTTTAGTAGTAGGCCATCATCACCATCAATTCGGAAAGTTGTCCGTTACTTTTGTGCACGTCACGCGAAAATATTTAGTTCCTATAAGTGTTTGTACGTTAAATAAGTTAAATTCGTAATGCAGTAAATTGTTTGTATACTTAAGTACCGTATGCTCCATTTGTTTTACTTTCACGTACAAATTGCGCAATCATGCGTTCATTAAGTGATATTCTGTTAATAATTAAACGCAACCGATGAGGATATAATATCTTGCGATATTTGTGTTGTGGTGAAGATATCCGTACTGGATGAGCGTTTTATCATACTGAACTCACGTGTATTTACAGAATGTCTCGTACCCCACTCTTTATTGTAAGAGATCGTCTGTGTACGGTAATTTAACAATTTACTTTATTCGCAGTAGAGATAACAGTTATCCATTTATCTCCCACGACGTTTGTTATATTAGCTAAAAAACCAGTTGTTAATTTGGTTTCCTGTAGTGGTAGACACAATTAGTGCAGAATTGAGTGAGTAGATCGCGCGCACTCTGCCAGAATCGTGGAAAATCGCGACCTGACTTAAACCCGTTCCGCGTCGCAGTTAAGATGGACTGTGCGTTCAGTGGTGGTTTTTGCTAGTTCTGCCCTTTTACGAAAAGTAAGGGTTTTTAAATGGATTTTCCATACACTCTACAATTCTATGCAGATGGAAATTTTATATAGCAGGTAAGTAATCTCTTTATTAAAATTAATACAATGTGTGTTTGACATTTCCGTTACCGGCTTTTACTATTTTTTAAAATTCGCACGTCGCGTCCCGCGTATAACCTTGCGCACACTGTTCACAGCCTTAAATTAATTCAAAGAAATATATTAATTTAATTGAGAGGAAGGTCGGACAAAACAAAATCTTTTATTTCGCACTTTACGGTCGTTAGTTTGTGCTCGAAAATAATAAAGTTACGTCCGCGAGAAAGATAAAATTTAATATAATTAGTTTAATCACGCTTGGACAATTCGCGCTTCTGGAAATGTTGTGAACTAGAGGGAAACATACGAGGAATGCGTGTATATCCAAGGTTGAATAATATTTTATTAAAAGAATCGTTGAATGTAGCAATGTATATTGCAATTGTGCTTAATTTAATTGAGTCGGTTTATTATTCTTTAGAAGATCAAATGACGCAAATCCTTATCCTTTCCCAACAGAAAGTTTATGAGCGAAAATAGGTAAACAATAGCTGCCCAATTACTATTTTTATTGTGTATGTGCTGAAGGTTTTTATATTCGTATCTTTTAAAAAATTATTAAATTATTTCACTAAGTTGGATTAAAAGTATATTTAAAATGATATATTAAAGTAGACAGAAAGACTACAGGCATTTTTTTATTGTCTGAACAAATATTAATGTGTTGCATTAAAGTATATGAATTTAGAACAGTTTGGTTAAAAAATCATTTATACAAATAATACACTAATATATGTTAGGATGTGTTTTTCATCGTTATTATTATTGATATTCAATCCTACTGTTATTGTCAATTCTAATGAAGCCTTGTTAGTTTCTACAGTTTTTATTATGCCCCAGAAAAATATTTTACACAAATAATACAACATTTAAAAAATTTAACAACAATATATATATATATATATATATATATATATATATATGATAGAAATATTTATGAAATATATTTATTGGAAGTACTAGAGATTTTTTTAACATCTATGTCTATAAGTAGAATTTCATTCCATTTATTAAAGATAATTAGGGTTATACGTTCAGAGTTTCTTCAAAAATTGGTTGGAAATTGGAAAAAAAAATTTTTAATAATTACTGTGAATTTTTTATAACTTCAGGGCTGAAGATATATTTTTTATGGCGTCATTTGCCAAAACAAAATATGTTAAGCACTGGATATTATTTATCAATTTAATAATTAGTAGTTTATAGTTGCATGAAAAGTGTATTTTATACATCCGAACTAGAACCAGAATCTATCTTTCTAAATTAAATTTTTTTTTTCATCATATTTTAGACTCTCTAATTCTTATTTTATTTTATAATAAAAAAATACTTGTTGATATTGCTGCATAAATATTCTTTAAAATTTATGTTAAGCGTTTCCAAAAACATACTCGGGAAACTGATAAAGATACATTCTAACACTACTAAAAATTCTCAATCACAATTCGTTGATCTTTAAAAAATCTTTTAGCCGCCAAATATTTAAAAATGAAGGCGACCATCAGACTAATATGCCTACAGGCACGAATTGAGAGGTTGATTACAAATAAAATAATGGGCGAAAAGACCGCGGGTCGATAGCCTTTGATGTTTGAAGCATTCATATTTAGACCGACAAGTATTATACATTAACTATTAATGAAGATCTTTGTTGCTAAAATAATATTCAAATATCAAAAATATCACCTTTTGATAAACCGAGAATTTATTCTTTTGTACCAGGTTGTGGTAATCTTTTTATTTGTTAGATTTAAATGGAATGTACAATTTTTTCTCGATATTCAACTATAGTTTTAAGCTTTTTCTGAATTTTGTTGCTTATTGCACTTTTTCTCAGTTGCTACTAAGTGTTGACGGGTTTCATCTCGGGTGATATTCAAAATTAGCCTAAATAAACAACGCGCTTCAAATAATACTGATGATTTGCAAACCAAACTTTACAACCTTTAGAAATGGAAAGATACTGTTTAAACTCCACTGAATAAAGGAGTGACAATTAACATCAATTGAAATCATCCTAAAATGTTCCAACAATGTGATTAAGTCCTCTATATAAACATGACAAATAATTTAACTGTGCACACAGGAACATTAATTCATAATTTATACTTGCAACAAGAAGCGAATATAATAATTATTATTTATTCCTTATTACACTTGCTCAAACAATATTATAATTATTACAAATGTTAAAATAATTATTCAAATAAGTGCGAAGTTCTTCCAATCAAACACACGATTATTCATTCCTCCATTATAATTAGAAAAAACACGAAAATATTTCATAAAATCTACAACAAATTAGTCTTATTAAGACTACAAGAACAAACCACCTTTGTAACAACTACTTCTCTAGCTAATACTTCGGCAGACATTGAATGATACAAAAGTAATTTGTGTGTTACAAAATAGCAAGGCTATCAAAGCAACACTAGTTTGAACGTATTTCTTTCTGTAAACTATTTAACGTGCATTCAATCATTTTTAGTTCACTGGGCCTTAATATTGCTTCGGATGAATACCAAACAAGATCTATGGTATGGGGTGCTATATACCATAATACTTACAAACAAACCAACAGAAATTATTCTTACAGTTTGTTCTTCTCCACGTCTTCGACTGACCCTCCTACGACCATTATACATTCCAATACAGAATCGGTATTCATCACTAAATAGGGTGGTGCTATGCCACTCTAGGTTCCAGTGTCGTCGCAACATACACTTTTTTTTGAGGTGGTGTCGCTTAGCATCCCTGTACTGCGGTCTCCGTGGTCCTTTTGTGCACCTCTGGATGTTTTACTCCCTGTGTACTCCTGTGTCTTCTATTAAGTCCAGGAGTTTCTGCTTTTGAGCTGTTCTTCAGGAAGGACAGGATTTTCGATTTTTTCCATGCGTTGTCGTCTATATGCTTCGCATGTACTCAGTATGTGTTTGGGAGTTTCCTCTTCTTCCAGACACCCGGGGCTTATGTTTGTGCTTATTTATGTCACAGTGCCTGTGATTTTTCTTAGTTTCAATCTGCTCAGTCCCGAGGGCACCAGTATGTTGTCCGGACCATCTAGGAAGAGTCTCGTATGCCTCATTCCCTTTTGGTTGTTCCATGTCTTTTTGTGCTCCTCTGCTAGCTTGCGTCGGATTATTTCTTTTCCGGTTTCGTGGGGGTATACCGAAAGCGGGTTCAGGTCCTATGAATTCACCTGCTGTCCCTTTTTTGGCCAGCAAGTCAGCCCCCAAGTGCCCAATAATTCCTTGGGTTTTGGGTATCCATACTAGCTGTGTTTTTTTGTTGTTGCTAGTGCGTTCATCCTGTTTATGCAGGTCAAAACCAGACTCGACTGAACTATCGGCAAAGGTAGCGCTTTTAGGGCTGTCTGGTTGTCCGAAATAATGGTAATTGGTCCTTTGTTATGTCTTCTTGATTCCATTACGTGATGAGCACACCAGTCAATGGAAGGCTAGTTTTATTATTCCAAATTTAAATCTGGCTCAAGAAACCTTGCTCAGAATTATAAAGGCGTTTGTATACTATCATGCATACCCAAAATATTTGATAAATTAATATCCATACAACTGGCTTGGTTCTCGAAACAGATTATATATAGCAATCAGCATGCTGACAAAATTTGTATTCTTTATATGTTTATATTTTTTGTCCCATTTTTTGTTAATATTCATTTATAAAGCATGTATGATCAAGACAAATATAACATAACATATAACATATTTCGGCCTGCAAGGCATGTTTTTCTACAGCAACCGCGAATTGTTTGCTCCGGTTACACCCCCCATAGATACAGGCCCCGGTTCTTTTAGTATTTTTGGCCCCATCTGTGTACCAGATGGTTCCTTTACTCGTCCTTGAGTGTGTTCCATTTATCCATTCACTCCGCTGTGGTGTGATTTTTAGGACATTTTCTTCTTGTAGTACTTTAAACGTAGTTGGCCCTGATGACCCCAGTTTTAGAACGTATTCATTTATGTGCATATGCTGCCTGTCTAGCTTCCATCATAACATATAGATGCAGTGGTGGTAGCGATAATATGTGTTCCATGGCTGCTGTGGGCGTTGTTCTCATTTACCCAGTGATCAGCAGACATGCCTGTCTTTGCACTCTTTCAAGTTTCACTGCTGCGCTTTTGTTTTTTCTCCCCAAACGAGAGCCGCGTATGTCACTATAGGTCTTATAACCATGTGTATAGCCATTTGGTCATACTGGGTCTCAGTCCCTATGGGCGTCCTGCTATTTTGTCTGGTCGCAAAAAGTCCTCTCATGGCCCTTTTGCTAATGCTCTTCAGGTGAAAGTTGAAGTTCAATCTGGTATCAAGAATGACCCCTAAAGATTTGACTTCATTCTTTATTGGACTACTACCTATACTACCACAAACGTAAACATTGCTGTCGATGTTGAGCCATTAACCGTAACACAAGAAATGGCCGACAGGATTTCAAGCCGAAAGTTCTGATTCTGTGGTAAACCGTTAGAAGGGTTAGAATCGGTCTCTTGTGTCATAATTCGAAGGTGTCCGTCTTGTGCTTTATTTGTTCTTCTTTGTCTCCCGGTTTCTCCAATGCTAAATTCCTGCTTCTCTGTAGTCTATGCCTGATAGCAGCGTATGATGGGGATTAGAAATTTCTCTAATCGAAAATTCACCTTCGCGCAAACGGTACGACCTCTGACGAATTCGCTTAATTGGCGGTCATTTTCACATTGGCGCACTATAGGCATGATCATATTTTCAAAACAAACGATGAAAAGCGAAAACAGCAAAGAACCAAACACAATTTGAAAGGTCTTCAAATTTCAATCAATTGCTATCTTTTAATACATAAACGTTTGTGACAAATTTGGAAAAAAAATTCATTCATTCTTTCTATTGCGATTTCCATTTCACTTAGTATGCCTGGGATATATTTAAGACAATTTGTCATTTTGCGTTTTCTAAATTTGTATTTATTCTTGTAAAAACTACTGGATCTACAGATATAAAACCCAAATTTAGTACCCGCTAAGCTTTTGCACAAAAGTCAGAAAAAGTGTAAGCAAAGCGTAAGAAATTAACTTAACTATCAAGTTCTTCAATCGATATCTGCCAGATGTAACCTGGAAAATCCTAACGAAGAATTTTTTTCAAAAAGTTAGTAGAGTCCGTTCTTAGATTTACAATCTCTAAAATTAAACAACAAGCAAACTAATTGCGATCTATTAGTTTTAAAGAAGTTTTTGTATCCTACGATAATATGCTAGGGTTGCCTCGTTGTTTATATTTCGGGAATAGCCAACAAAAAATCAATCAGCATAGATGGGATTATTATCTATCAAAATATTCTCCATGAAGATCAACAAACTTTTACATACGCTTACATCAATTTTGAAGGCGTTTTTTCCACTCCTATTGATGTACTTCCAAAACATGCATTTTAAACGCACAGCCGCTTCCTTAGGTGTCTAAAACCTTATTTTGAAGCATCGCAATCGTATTTCTTGAGCATTTCTTTCAACCAATCCACTTATGTCCAAAGATGTCTCAATCTTACGACACGTTGAAATATTAGTTTATGCACAGCGTCAATGTTTTCTAGAATAACAATTTTCGATTTTCGACGATCTTCGAACGAAATTCATCACTAAGCGAACTACGATCACGATCGAATTCCGTATGTCTTCGGTAAATAGTGGTTTTTTATACTCTTTCATCGCCAAAAGTCGAAGTTCGTCGATGAACTAACTGTTGTTGAAATAATCCCCGCCGAAAATCCTAAATGTAATAAAATGCAGTAATAGCATAACAGATACTTAAAAGGTGAGCATATTAAAATAATAAATTAATGCAATCTTGTAATAACTGGGTTATTAAAATTATGACACTTGTGTTCTATGTCAAAAAAAAGTGTCATAAATTTAATAACCCCGTGAAATACCAGTTCCATCAAGAGTGTAGCCTAGGAAGTATTAATTTCAATCTTGTAATCATATAAAAAATCTGCACGGTCTCTAAATACTTTTTGATTTACCCCTGTTTTTCCTAGTAAGTGTTCAAAATCATTTGCATCTCTGTATTTCTATCTCAAAACTCTCTCTCTTTCTAATGTACTGCTATTTTGATTCCTTGATCTCAATTTCTCTTATAAAAGCAAATTTTACTTTTTATGACTTTAAACTGTTCCTTACCCTTCATTTATCTTATACCTTATATATTAGAGTCCATTTAGTTTCCAAACACTTCTTATTCTCTTCATTTTCTTCATTTTCTTTTTACTCAAACACATTCATCACTACCTCCTTTTTAGTAAAAAATTTAATTATTTTTATTATTATACTTTATTATTATTTCCATGTTTTTTATATACTGAGCGTTTCTAAATGAATATCGGGGTTGTGGAGCATCAAGATACGAAGTACCAGTTACAGATGCCTATAAACTTACCGCCGAGATATTGCACAGAAAACATTTAATTTATGAGAGTCTCCTCATCTCGTAATGATTATCTGAGCCTCAGATGCGCACATTATAAGGGTTCATATGTCTGTTTTCTATTCACTAATCCCTATTTTTGCTACTAGCGTCCTCCAGAGCATGCTCGTACTAACAAACTGAACTGTTTGAGTTGCTCTTTCATTTCATCTATTAATTATCATTTTTAGTTTTGCGTAATAAATACTATAAAGCTTTAAAACTCCGATATTTATTTAGAAACACTCGGTACTTCTTTTCTCTCTATTCATTCAGAAAAAGTTTTTTTAAATAAATGTTCTGGATCACTTGTATGATTTACTTACGGACGTTTAAACACGTCATTTGGGATATTGTATAGGAAGTGTTTTGTTTTCGCCGTCATAAAGAGGAAGTTACGCACACTGGAGGGACTGCTAATTATGGTGACAGAGTAAGGCTACAAAATGAAAATTTATCAACCAAACTCAAAAAGATTTATAGGTATATTTAAAGATGGGCGTAAATGAGAGACGACCAGGCTTATTATATCAAATATTGAATACAATTATCGCTTTATAAAGGGTCCGCCAATAGGCACGCGCGAAGTTTGCCGGAAGGGTGCGGCCATGTTGTTCGAGGTAGAGCTGTCAAAGTTGCTGTCATTTGTTCAGTATATAACCCCAAATCACCATGGCAAGTTTGAGTGTCGAGCAGCACGTGCAAATTATTAAATTGTTTTACGAAAATGGGTCATCAGTTCGAGCAACGTTCCGCGCACTTCGCCCATTTTACGGTCGCGATGATCGGCCTGTAGAGTCGACTATCCGTCGATTGGTGGGCAAATTCGAGTCGACTGGTTCAGTAAATAACCAGCCAACACTGACACGTCGACGAAACGCCCGATCGAACGAAAATATCGCTGCTGTCCGTGAGTGTGTGCGCGAGAACCCGAGGCAGTCCATTTTTTGTCGTGCACAGGAACTTGGCCTTTCGGAGACATCAACTCGCAGAATTTTGCATCTGGATTTGGGTCTGCACCCGTACAAAATCCAATTGACCCAGGAGCTCAAGATAAACGACCACAGACAGCGTCGGGCGTTCGCTGACTGGGCTCTGGAGCAGTTGGAAGCAGACCTCCATTTTGGCCGAAAAATCATCTTCAGCGACGAGGGTCATTTCTGGATGAACGGGTATGTGAACAAGCAAAATTGCCGCATTTGGAGTGAGAACAACCCACACGAGGTCCACCAAGTGGCAATGCATCCCCAGAAAGTCACTGTTTGGTGTGGATTTTGGGCCGGCGGCATCATCGGTCCGTACTTTTTCGAGAACATGGTCATCTCCCGCGGAGGCGATATCAACTGGCCACCGAGATCGTGCGATTTAACGCCTTTAGACTTTTTTCTCTGGGGCTATCTCAAGTCGCTTGTCTACGCCAACAAGCCTCTAAACACCGATGACCTCAAAGTCAACATACGCAACGCCATCGCTCAAATTGAGGCCGATATGTGCTCCAGAGTCATCGAAAATTGGACCTCCCGGATCCGGGCTACCGCGGTGGTCATTTGAACGATGTTATCTTCCATACTTAATGGGGTCGAATACCCTTTCGAATGAAAAATAAATTTCGTTTCTACCTCACACACAACTTGTTTTATTCAATTTTAAAGTTCACGCGCCCTTATTGGCGGACCCTATATATACTGAGTTTATTACAGTTGATCCAATCTATATAATTTTGAGAAACTTCCTTTGCTTTTTGCTTCATAATCCCCTGTTTTATCTATGAAAGATGAAATACATCTCCTGATTTTGGATTAAACAAAAGCAGAATTGCAACAGTTTTATTCCTAGTATATACAAATGTTAATTTTAATTACTGGAGTAGTGTCCAAATTTAGTTCTCGCAATCGTTTTCATTATATTGCTTTAAATGATTATTTTCTTAAATTATGGATCCTTATTATGATTTACACTTATGTATTATTTCTCCGTAAGAGAGCATGAGTTTTAAAGTTTTTTAGAATCATCATTTCATTAAAATTTTCTTTAAATGTAGTTTTATTAAAATAAGAATAATAGCGCTTTAAATTAATCGTAGATTTGTCCGTGTCGATTTTTTTTAATTGAATCATTCACCACTGAATTGAATTTGTCCACAAATAATCATTTGTGGTTAAAGCATAGTGATTTTTTTCAATTCGTAGTAACGGTCATTTTCTTCATTCATCTGCTATTGTATAAGACTTTGTTGTACACATATTTTTTAAATATTAATTTATTTACAAACCTTGTTAAGTTTATGTTTTTAGATTATATAATCTATAGAGTCTAAATTAAACATCTCATTAGTCTTGGTTACATTTCCCATATTTGACCGGAAATAAAATAAAGAAATACTGAAAAACGCTTGCAAAAACTGTTCTAATTGCAGACGTCAAAAAGCCTTCGTTTGATCATATCATGTTAAAGTTTTCATGTATAGAAAATCTACATTTTTTTAGGAAAATACATTTTTATAGGCCCCTATATGAAGAAAGTTACATTTTCTGTAAAAAAAAGAGGGATAATACTTTTAATCTGTTTTTATATTGTTTCTCTTTAGTAAGTTTTTCACTGTAAAGGGTTTTTATGTCTTAAGTTTTGGAAGCGTGTCAATTTTTTAAATAAAGTTAACACTTATTTTTTATACTACTATACAGGGTGTCCCGTTAATGCGGGGAAATGGCTGGACCATAGATTCCTGGGGTCAAAATATGATGATTTAACACAACTTATCTATATCCAAAAATTTACGGTTAAGCCGGAATTTGTCTTCAAACTTAAAAAATTTTTTTTTTTTTAATAACAATTGAACGCTTTATTCAATTTGAATGAAATTAATTATTAATAACTACCTTAGTATAATACATCATTTAAGTTATTATGGACATAAGCGATTAACAGGAAATTTAGAAAACAGTAGTACCACCACATAAAAACTAAAATATTTTTTTATTAGTGCATCCAATAAAAACTAAAAAAATACTGCTTAAAAGAGAATTTGATTTTAAAACATTTTTGTCTCTAAATAAAATTTGACATCTTGTACGGTTTTCGCACAAAAAAATAAAATATATTTTTTATATCTAGTAATAACAAATTCTAGTTTTCCATCAAATCGAAAATATATGTTTTTCGTGGCCGTCTTTGTTTAAAAAATGTAAATTATGTAAAATAATAATTACTGAGTGTCTTTAAATTATTTGTTGTTAACTTTATTATAGTTCATAAATATTCACATTTGCAGCAAACAGATTTCTTGCTTGTATTAAGATTTTGCGAAGAAAATTGTTTAAAAAGTGTTAGATGTTGTTTTGATTTATTGTATCAATTAATATTATTTAATTTTTAATCAATTGAAAGGGTTGATTTACTTATTAATGAGTGCAAATCTGCATACTATATTCATATTTTATATTTTGTGCAAAAACCGTAAAAGATATCAAATATTATTAAGATATCACTAATGACCATAATAACTGAAATGATGTATTATATATTGTGGTAGTTATTAATAATAAATTTCATTCAAATCGAATAAAGCGTTCAATTGTTATAAACAAAAGAAATAAAAAATTTTGAAACTTTTCCGGCTTAACCATAAATTTTTGGATATAGATAAGTTGTGTTAAATCATCATATTTTGACCCCAGGAATATATGTTCCAGCCATTTTTCCACATTAACGGGACACCCTGTATATATTTTACTAAATTTAAAAAAAAAATAAGTGTTTTCTTTATTTAAAAAGGTTTTTATATCGTTTCTTTTTGATAAGTTGTCCACCATATAAGGATAGTATAAAAAAATAGAACAGAGCTTATTGTTTTTGTCAGATTCATTCTACACCGAAATATATAAGCAAGTAGATGTGTAAATAAAGATTCAGTAATAGGTCCAGTTTTGTAACTGTAAATTGCGTTGTTTCTTTTTTCTAAAATAGAATTTCCTTGAATTCTGTGGCAGAAGTTGTAATATATTAGCATATTATGGTCTTTGCTTCTCAGGGCAATTCCGAATCATAATAAAAATAACGGATGCCATAATTAAACGAGCATATGTTACTTGTTTTTTACCATGCGATGGTTTATGTAGGCGTAAAAATTATGCTGATGTCCAAAAATTCAAACTAAATTATGGAATATTATGAACATAATTATGAAAGAAAGTATAAAACAGAATTAAAAATAAATAAAGATATATTGTCGATATTAAAAAACTTATTTCTTTTAAATCTGAAAAAATTCTTAATATAATCGATACTTGTTCTGCTACTCTCTTGATGGAACCAAATTTTCAAATTGGGAGAAGTAAAACTCTTGTTATGTTCCATTTCTTTATTTTCAGATAACTGACACGTGTTTGAGCGAAACACGTGTCAGTTTGACCGAAACACGTGTCAGTTATCTGAAAATAAAGAAATGGAACATAACAAGAGTTTTACTTCTCAAAAGGATAGATTCATTGTAACTTAAATACATAGCATATTCCAAATTATGTTTTAATCGATCGCTCGATCATTATTAGTATGATATCCATTATATTGTACGCAATTTATATGAAGAAATTATAAAAACTATATATGTTTGTTCATTCCAAAATTGAGCTTATAAATTTCCATCATTTATGGTTTTATTCTACTCAATTCAGATGAAGTCCAAAAGAATTATTCGTAAATCTATCAACAATTTTGTCCTATTTGTCATGAAATAATTAGCGTATTAAATTAAATGTTCTGACGGAATTATATAATTATTTTTCGGAAAATTTACTTCCTGAGGCCAAACGGCCAGCAGATCTTTTCTGCATTATTACACTGAATTGTGCATTATTTCTATACATTTAGAAGTACACCAAAAACGTAGAAATGTATGTAATTTTTTTTCACGACAGCAATAATTTGGTAATTATTTTATTTAATAGATTAAAGTTAAACATGGACTATCTACTCTTTCTGTTTATTCAATATAGTAGAAGACATTTCTGTTAAGTTATATTGTGTTTTCTCATGTAATTAGCAAAAATAATATTGTATTTAATTTATCAGAATTTATTTTTGTTTATTTTCGATAGTATTCGTTAAACAAGTATTATTCATTAGCTGAAATAATTTTGTTTTCAAAGCGGGAACCAAGTGAAGAAAAGTGAATGCAGCGTATTTTTCATTTTCAAAACCCTAGGAGAAAGGGCATTGCCAATTGTTCGTGCAATTTGATTTAGAATTACTTTAAATGATAGTAAACGACACTAAATGGGATTTTAATAACCAAGCAATAAAATAAGTTTTCGAGATTTAGCTAATGACTTTGAGTTCAAAACGTATTTTTCTTTTTCTATCAACTTAATGTTTCTATCTACAAATTTTCAATATTTTAATATATAGGTTTTATAATTAAATTCACTTGGTTTGTTTAATTATAAAATCTATAGTGATTAATGGGAAATAAGTATATTTCAATATTTTGTTTTTTATGGGTTAAATCTTTATATAAATTATTTTTATTATTAAATAATTATATAAAATAAAAATAACATTTAACAAAACATAATTAAAAATTTATATTAACCATATAATTGCTTGGTAACTGAATTTTAATAGAAAATTAAAGTATTAAATTAATTGCATAGCAATTTGGAATTAAATAACAAAATAATTAATATTGTTGTCGTTGAGGTGATGGGCGATTCCGTAATCCACGTCATGGTCGTTGTGATGAAATGAAGAACAAGGTGCGCCAGATTCTGAATAGAGATATTTATTGAAGTGATTAATTAATAGGATTGAACAGTATAGTAAACATGTCCTCCTTTTGAATTATTTACTTGTTGTTGTTAATTAACATAGTAACGTAATTTATAATAATAAAACTATTGATATTGAAATATACTACAATAATTTACTTCAATTGGACATTTTGCTATAATCCAGAAGGTAATTAGTCCTGGCGAATTCACTAATCCGTACTCGACTATAAAAACAGAACCCTTCATAAATTACATCTCATTCTTGTATCAGTTGCCGTATAGAACCGAGTAAGTTTTTCTCTTGTTTATTATACATTTTTAAAATTTGTTCCTGTTATTTGTTTTTATTCCAACCAAAGTATACTTTTGCATAAGTAAGTGATTTTTTTTGCAGTCCTAAAGCTCATGTAGATTCACAAAAATTATCATATTTTGAAATTATTATAAATTTCTCGAGAGTCCGGAGTCCGTAGCCCTTTCCACTGTTTCCTCAATGGACAGTATTTCCACGTAGGGATTATTAGAATACCTATCCAGTTTAATTTTCTTCGTTCCGTCAATTCCACATTCTCTTCCTTGGTTACATAGACTCATTTAACTTTTTGATCTCTAGCCATGCCTCGCCGTCTATGTAAATCACTCTTCAGTTAAATCAACAATTACTGTTTGCAAGTTTTAGAACACCACTACTAGATAATAAGTATATGCAGGTTCGGGTAAAAACTTATATTATGATCCTCCCAATTAATAATTCGTTTCGAAAACTCAATTTCGCATATCCGAAATTTCGGAGCCATTGGGGGTGGGTTGTCCAATTTAGCCGAGAAAGTTATGTCAAAATAATTTTGATCCAAAATAGAAATGTATTTATTATAGATGAAAATTACACTTTAAATTTAAAATTTCGCTTTATTCGTCTTGAGATGATTTATTACTATATATGGGAAGGGTTGTTGATAATTTTGACTTTCTAGTTTTGGTGACAAAAATATTTAGTAATGTTTTAATTATTTTTTTCTTTGCCAGCAACATCTAATTATCCATTTCGATCTATTCGGATCTCATCGGACAGTGGAGTTAAAGAGAATAACAATACTGAGTTATAAATTTTGGTTGCGAAGAGTAACCATTAATCCAAAAATTAAATGTTACGTTGATGTTGTGTGTATGAGATTTTGTTTCCTTTTCCTAAATTTCCGGATAGTGTGTTTTATATAATTCGATTTCACCATCTGCCTAATCAAATCGTCAAGATGTGTTTTTATCATTAATAAATATATTTTTAAGAGTATTTAATCCTACATTCTAAAAGAAGATGATTTTTTAAAGGAAGAAATTGAACACTAATCTAAAACAATTGCTGCATATACATTTTTAACTATTAAAATCATTAATTATCACGTATTAACGATTTCAACCAACCTTATGATCAAATCAGCTTGTATGTAACAACCTTTACAACGAGTTAAATAAGAAGTATAGATCCACATCCTAGGACATCTGTTTGAATCCCAATGACTGTGACATCAGATCTTTCAAAATTATGTGAACTTAAAAAAACGTTCTACCACAACAGTCGCAAAGTAGCAATTCAAATAACCCAATTCGGATAGATAAGTTCATCTGCTTTTTTTATTTGGTCCTTATTTGGATTTTTTTTGTCAAATTGTGACCTAAATAAAAAAGATGAACTTTTAAAAGAAAAAAAAGTGATCACAAAATTAAAACACTTACTATAAGTCAACCACTAAAATCATGATTTATCACATAGTAACAGTCGCAATTATCCTTATAATCAAACCAGTTTTTAAGGAACTTATTGTTGTTAAGTTAAATTAGAAGTATAGTCGCTGGATATCTGGTTCAATTCCCAATGTCTACATAAAGTTGTTTGAAGAGGAGACGTAATTTTTAGTAGTTAAAACTTATAAAGTGTTGGATTTATTGTTTATATCTTAAATAATCACGTATTAACGACCAAAATCTACCCAATGGAGAAAGTGAAATTGAAGGTCTTCATCTGATTCCAACTACACATCTACTTCTTTTTTAATATTAGCATATATAATTCTACGAAAAATAAAATCTTCTACTTATATCAATTATTACATCTTCATCTGATTTCAACAATTCAAACACATCTACCTCGGACTGTTCTTGTTCAATATTATTTTGTATACTCCTACACAGAACCTTCAATTCCGTTTAGATCAATTATTGCATCTTAAACAAATTCTTTTAATTGAATTCAAAACTTAGGACAATTATTTCTATCCAATCAGGCCTTCTTAGCCTAATCTCTCTTCATATTTTTATTTAGCAACCAGGACTACAAATATATTACTTAAAACATTTTTTTTTAATATTAATTTTATAGCCAATGAATATGATTCATCAACTCAATAGTAGATTTATTATCTTCTAGCAAAATTGTTTTTCTTTTTTCGAATTATAATATGACACACGAAAACTATTTATTGTGTGTTAAAGATCTTATTTTTTTTAGGCATCGCTAATAATAACAGAGGGCAGTATCTGTGATCTATTGGCATTGACATAAAGAAATATTAAGCCTATAAGACTAAGATTTTTCATATTGAAATGCATTTTAATTTTTTGCTAAACTTTCTTGAGTTTTTTTCTTAATCAGTTTTGATATAATTTGAATTATTTTTGTTTTTTTTGTTTAAATCTTTTTTTATTTGTTTTCAGGTAAAATACTGAAAATTTTAAAAGTTTAATCCGCATTATATATCTTGGGTAGAAATTTGTTCTTGAGTTACGTGAAGATTTAAATTAATTATTTAATTAGAAAACAAACACTAACACTTTCTTCACAATTTAGTTTTTATTTCGCTAAAAAACTGAATTGTTAAGAAAGTGTTAGTGTTTGTTTTCTAAGTGTATACCTTGGATAGTTTCACTTTGATATTTTTTCTTTAATTAGATGTTGTTAACAGGTTCAATTCTATAATGCTTTTGCAGCATCTTACAAAATTCGTTATTAAGTATTCCATGCCTTTTTGTTAAGCCCCATAGCTGAGCTGTAATGTACACACTAATTCAGTGTTTTCCAACCTTTTTTTTGTACCATGCCCGACCCAAGCTTTTCCAAAATTCATATGCCTCCCTATGAAACATATACATAATTTTTAACTTAAGAAACTTAAATTATAGGTTTTAGTAAGAAATCACTAGCAAATTGTTAACGAAACACAGTAAGTAAATTTTCAAAACATAAATTGAAAAACTGAAAAGATTTTTCTATATTAATCTTGCACTTGATGCTTGTTGCACAGAGATTTTATGTTAGGTTCCAATTTGGTTTGCTTCAGTCTCAAGTCTTCCCGTTGTTATATGCAGACCATTTCTGTTTTTACCAATAAATTATTTACAGCACTAAATCCACATTCAGCTAAATATGAAGATACAAATGCTTTACAATCGACTGTTATCAGATACTTCATTTGAGGTTTGTCGCTTAAAAAATTACAATCAGTTCCATAAATCTTTTCAAGCAGTTCCCTTTAGAGAGCAATCTTACTTCAGTGTGAAGTGAAAGTCTCACAGGGTTTGCATTTTGTTTGACACAAAATAGCTTAAAAAGACGCTCGCAGTTGGCATTAGCTTTAATAGCATTGATACACTTTATTACCGAATGTAGTACTTTATTTAGAACAGGCGAGATATTTTTAGCTACCAAGTTTTCCCTATGAATAGCACAATGCATAAGAATAATTTCTGGATTCTCATCTTTCATCAATTTTAAGCAGCCATTTTTCTTGTCCATCATATTAGGAGCACCATCTGCAGCACAAAATTTATATTCTTAACAACATTTCTTCAGCAAAATGCCCTTTATCAATATATCTTACGTAAGTTATCAATATTTCCTTAATGTCACAAGTTGTTTTTCAATATCTTTTAAGAATCGTTTTAAGAAATTCTGATATTGACGGTTTTATTAAATTCTCTCCTATAATATGATTTTTTCCAGATTAGGGATGAATAAGGAAATTTGATAACTAGCCTCAAGAATACGATTATGAGTTGAAGTATGAGCAATCAATAGAGAAATCTAGCATTGCATTTAAATAGCCCTGAGCAAAACGGTTAAACTCGTGTCGAGTCCATTTTCGAATTGCCCCCCTTAACAATCAAATTGCTCTCCTGTGGGGCGTAGGCCCCTCGTTGGGAATCACCGCACCAATTAAAACTTTGAACTACAGAGCCATCTATCAGTAGCTTTGTAATTTATAGTAATTTTTTATCTTCACAGCCTTAAATACATTTTATCTACGATCGTACAGAAAGTAGACGCTTTTTGCATCATTTTTCATTGTAAAAGTGGCTTTTTAAAGCACTAGTGCTTTTTTACGTTTTTATTGCACGGTAATGTCAAACTGTATAAAAAATTTTGTAAGGCACACGTGTAAAAAGTTTCTTTATTGCACTCCTGGCTTTAAAAAAACTCGCTCGTTCCTCGCTCGTGTTTTTAAACGCCAGTTCGTGCAATAAAGCATCACTTTTTACACTTGTACCTTAAATAACTATATATTGTAACATTTTTGTGAGTTCACCAGAATATTCATGTGACGTAATTGCACAGATTTTACAGATTTTAGTTCAACTTTCTCAATATATTCCCCACAAAATGCAGTTGTATACAATAACGCGATGTTTCACATTCACACGTATATAACACATTAACATAAATGTGTTAATTTTATCTTTACTTTTAATGCCTGAAACTATTTTCATTCGAATGTCATATTGGTCAGATATACAGGGTGACTGACGAAAAACCTTTGGTGCTGTATCTTGCTTATTTTTTATCCGATTTTAATAAATAAAACATCAAATTAAACCATTTTTAAAAGACTTTAATAGGATCTGAACTGTTATTTTTTCTCGCACCCAGTTTTTGACAAAATACGATCAACATTTTTTTTTAAATTGCACTGTATATATTTTTTTATTGATTCGCAAGGAGATTTTTTTTCTGAATATAAAATTGTAGACAAATTTATCCATACATCAAACTTAAGTCGAGAAATTGAGGATTAAAAAAATAAATAAAAAGTCAAGTATCCATTGAAAATGATATACAGGCCCTATTTTAAATGTCAAAATTGACAGTGACAGCCATTGATACAATACTGCAACGATTTTTAATTATTTCATAATTAAAATGTTGCAATATTTCAAACATTGTACTAGAATTTTGTGCTTCTACAGAAATCGTTTTTCAGTTTTTGAAATCTTGCAACTTTTTTATTATGAAATTATTAAAAAACATTGCAGTATTGTACCAATGACTGACACTGTCACTTTTGACATTTGGAATAGGCTCTGTATATTTTGTTTACTATGGGTATTTGATTTTTAATTTTTTTTTTAATCCTCAATTTCTCGACTTTGGTTTGATGGATAAAATCGTTTACAAATTTAGATTCAGAAAAAAATCTCCTTGCGGATCAGTACAAAATATATATACAGTGCAATTTGAAAAATAAAAGTTGATCGTCTTTTGTCAAAAACTGGATGCAAGAAAAAATATCAGTACAGTTCATATTAAAGTCTTTTAAAAATCATTTAATTTGATGTTTTATTTATTCAAATCGGATAAAAAATAAGCGAGATACAGCACCAAAGGTTTTTCGTCAGTCACCCTGTATGAGAAGCAGAGTATACAGTTTCACTTGAAGTTTTTGTTTTGTTGATTAATTAATCGTTTCAGTTTGTCATTTTATGATAATAAAGATATTACGATTTATTTAATTTACAGTTTAAACAGTCTTTCATTCTCGAGATAAAATTTCAACTGAGCTCCAATGTGTTTGATGTTTTATTATCTTTTCCTTTAATTTACATTTAATGCAAACTTAAATATTACTATCAAAATCATATATTGTAATTATCTGAATGAAGAAAAGCACAGATAATTTTGGGAAAAGTAAACAACTAATTTGACTTTGGAATTGCTAGAAAAATTGATTGTTCTTATCAAAAATACAAAGTGCACCTTGGTTTATGGAGTGTCCTGACGTTTTTTATTAAATTTAATAAAAGCTCTTTAAGGTTGCAGAATTTATTTTATCACCCTAGCATCAGATTAATGCTGTTTTGGCGTACTATATCTATACTTGCTATAATATTCACAGTAATTCATTTCGTATTCATATTTAATTGTACGAGGCTGAAGCTGGCGTAAGAAGTGCAACATACAGAGTTCCACTATGACATAGAAAGAGAACAGTTTTCTTCCTTAACTTTAAAAAGAAAACACTTTTGTATTATGAAATAAGTTGAAGAATACATTAATCGACGAACTTTGAAATAAAGTTTATTAGTTTCACAGGCATTGATCAACCCTTACCCAGAAAGAACCTACAAGTAACCTCTTCCTCAAGATAGAAAATCATTACATTAGTTTGATAATGATGGTTATTTAGTTATGTTCTTTTTTCTAAGAATAATAAATATTTCTTAATATTTCTTTCCTTTAATTGCGGCGTGTATCATCAATCCGCATCAAAAAAGGCATTTCCGACCATTTTGGTCGCCTTTTGATTTCACATCATCTAAATATACATTTGTAAATCCTGTACTGACATCTGTATTATTATTGATCACCAGACATATACTTAGCTTTGAGTACCTCTACACATAAATATTTCACGTTCATAGTTTTGCTTGTTTTTACATGCAATCATAAATTAGTATACAGGGTGTTCAATTTAGCCTTCTTTAAATTGAACACCATGTATATTGGATTTGGAAATTCCAAAAAAATCAATTTGGGTACTGATGTCTTTTGTTAAAATATCATTTAATGCTGTAACGTGCATTTTAATCAAATTATTGACTATTTTACTACTAAACTACTAAACATCTTTATTCACAGAAAAATAAAATCTAATACATGTAATGGATAAAATAAAATCAATTGTGATATGTTCTTGTTCTTCTGCTCCATGGCTATCGACCGGTGGTCTTTCAGCCCATACAGAAATTATTATATTAATTATAATTAATATATATCAATTGTAAAAAAACTTTATTGTTCTATTGTTCATATCTTATTGGTTGAAGAATAACACTTGTTTTGTTCCATATTTTTATTTTCAGTTGCCGGACATGTGTTATTATTCACTTAATATTATTATTTGTTTTCATCAAGAGTATAGCGTAAATAGCATTAACTTTATTAATATCGTATGGAATATATTCATCAAGTTTACCAATTACAGTAAATTTTAACTGAAAAGGTTCAATTAACAAACATTATGTAACGATGTTAAATTACAGTTTCCCCGTCAACAATAGTTAGGAGTAGGTTTTAAACCTTTGTCTTAGCGCAATTAAGGGTAGGATCGTCAACAGTGAAAAGAAGAATTTCGAAAGAAAATAGAGAAAAAACAAAGATAAAGAAAGAACTAAGAGAAAATTACGAAAGATCGTCTTTTTTAGTTTGTTAGTATTTTAACTGGTCGTTTTTTTATTAATACTAATATTTCTTTCTTTAAAACTTGTTCATATGTTTTCTAAATATCCAGAACTAATTTAATTGATATTTAATGATATAATTGCTACAAAGCAAGTCAAAGGCACTTCTAGTGAATTTACTTTAGTTCGAAGCAACTAACTTCCCGCTAATTCTTTTATAATTTTGCCTGCATTTATTTGCAGAGCTTTGAATTTTTGTTTTGATTAATAAAAAAGGGAAGAATTTAGAAAGAAAAAAATATAAAAAGGTAATGGAGATAAAGTAAAGAGAACCAAGAAAATATAACGAAAAAAGATTAGAGGAAACACAATTTAAGGAGAATATAAATTAAAAATAAATAAAGACAGTCATTTATTTAATAAACATTTACATTAAATACCAGAATATTTATGTATAAAAACTAATGCCATTTATATTTTTCTACATTTCTTCTTGAGTACTTTTTTCGTATACTTTTTCGGTTTAGAATGTAGAGGAAAAATTAAAGAGAAAATTGATAGAAAATAAAGGAAGAAAATAAAAAAATTATTAGAAAGAATAATAACATTCCCAATCTCGACGGAACAGTTTTTGCCAGGGATAAGATAAGATGGGTTGGCAGTTATTTAAACATATGAAAATTTAAGGCCTTCTCTCAATTCATTTCATCAAGGCTTAAATATTCTAATTAAATATTCTAATTTGATGTGGATTATTTCATTAATATTTAAATTAAATTTACCATTGCCGTGATTGTAGTTAAAACCTCATATGTAAATCATTATTGCCAGTCAGCAACAAACTACAAACCTATGTTTTTATGTTAGCTTAATTCGATAATAAAATATCGATTTATTTTAAATTTTGTATAAAAACAAATAGAACGTTTGTAATTTTTGAAGAGCATAATACAATTTCCACGCTTGAATACATAGGTTAAGGATATAATGAGAAAGATAGTTTAATATTAATAATTCATATAATTTTATTGCGCCTTATACCAGAAATTGTAGAAAGGCTAAAGATTAAATACTTAATTTTATTGCGCGTCCAATTTTAATATGGGTGAAAGGTCACTATGGCATTTCCTATAAAGAATTTATTTAATTATAAATTAAAGGAAACATTGTTGTTGTTTGTTTATTTTTTTGTACATATTTCTTAAAAAATTCATTTAAAAACAGATAAGTTACAAAAAACATAAACAACAATATTTTGGATGAAAGAAGCGTGGGAGAAGTTCATATTATAAATATGTACGTTCTTTCACTTAAACCCAATCTCGTACCGTCATGTTAAGAATGGCATCATTGTTTAATATTATCAAAATTTGTTCATTAAGTTATTAGTTGCGTAATTTACTGCCCAGCTCTAGTTTAGTACCAAAAGTAATTGTTTTAACTGGTGGTTAAATTCATAAATGAATATTTCTCAATAGTATTTCATATATAATTTTAGTTTTTTTGACAAGTGCTTTTAATTGAACTCATACTATTTACATACTGATAATAAAATATATACTGACATCCTTTGTCATGTGTAATATTTCCATTAAGTTAATCCCATCGCTATATGCTATATAAAGAGTTTGTATAAATAATTTTGATTTAAAGAAAGTGTTTATTTCACAAATAAATTTTTTGCAAATTTATTGCTTCTTCAATTAAATGAAAGTTTACAGCGTCATTAGAATCTTTGATTTTGGGTTGATATTTTAGTAGTGGGATAATTCTGTTTGTTCGTTAAATATGAGCCCCATTTTTCCTAATTAACAAACAAACGTAATTGTTAAACTCCCCCACCACTACAAATATCAACCCCACCATAGTCAACAGTGTCGAAAACTTAAATTTGTCCTTATTAAAGAAGCTGAAGTGGTCGAAACTATAGAAGAAGAATAAAATGATTTATTTTTATTAGAAATTCATGTTATAATGATAATAAACTATGTTAGTTTTGTTAAAATTTAACATCTCTGCTTTTGATTATAAACTTATTTATTATTATTATTTATTAATTTCAAAATAATCGAATTAAGTTTCATAGGCTTTCATTACTTAATAATAACATCGTTCTCATCAGAGAAAGTAAGTAAATGTTATAGGAAACGCTTCTTTTAATGGAATCAGAATTTATTTAGTTATTATTAGTATTAAATATGATGTTGAGGCATATTTAATTAATTTTAATGATATATGATATCAGTAACTACTGTATTTTGGTTATCTGAAATTTTTGCAAATCATATAGAATTTTAAATTTTAAATTTTAGATAAAAATACATTCAAACGCAACGTCATGCACATGCAAAAAATCTAAAATCTAAATTTGATTTTAAAAACCAATATGATAATTAGGATCAGTATGTTTAAAACTTTACATAAACCATTCAGTACAAATTGTTCAAATTTAATACATTTAAAGCTATAAAATAAATAATAAATAATTATGTGCGACAATAAATCAATTGAATACTTAATTCGATTTTTCGATAAGCATTATAACACTTTTACGTGCATTTGTCTGATTTTGTAAGTGGTATTAACCTAAATCGCATTTATTAACGAGCCTGAATGATATTATGCAAGCTATTTGTTCTGTTCCGCATGAGTTACTCTCAATGAATCGCGAACGTTTCCCACCCATCACAATGAAAGTTCACATAACCCAGAAAGATTTAATGGTGATCGAATCGAGCAGATCGTCATTGAAAACGCGTAACAATGAAGGAATTAGGATGTGTTACATAAATTCCCCCGTTTTCACGTAATTGAACAATTACGGTCCTACGCGATTTCTGGTAATGTCAAACACACACACACAAATTTATCTCCGAAATAAACTACATTCCGTATGTAACGTTTTGCAATTTTGGTAGGTACTATAAATGGTTTCTGCTTCGAAAGACCACTCCTCCCTAAAAATGGACAATTTGGGGTTTCAAGACACGACGAATTCCCGTAAATTAGGAAGATCGGTTAGTGTGAATGCAGAGGTGGAGAGTTTTCCTTTGTATAAGACGCCGACGGCTTCTATGCTGATCAAATGGAAGCGGAATCGAGGGGACCCGGAGGAAATGCTTGAGGAGGATTTTCCGTCGGATGATTTTGAATACATGGAGTGCGGACCGTCGCCGCCTGCGGATCACACTCCGAATATTTACGAGAGTTTCGAAGAGTTTTCAACAAACCATGAGTTGACGGTACAGATTTGCCATGATACGATTAAAATGAACTTAAACGAGCACATGAAGAGCAGTTCAGGGCGGCACCAATTATTGGAAGATATCGAGAATAAGAAGATACAGCAAGAGACGTTGGAGACGGCTTTTCTTGGTGCTACAAAATTGGAGGTTAACATTTCATTTTTATGGGCGGCGTTTATGAAGAGATGGGATTTATTGGAAGGATTATTGAATCTAGGCGCACAGCTTAATTATTTCGAACCGATTCAAGGATTAAGTGCTTTACATCTGGCTGCTTTTAGTGGTTGTTTAGCTGGGACTCAATATTTGATCCAGCAAGGTTCGGATGTTAACGCGTCATACAAGTGTTATTCACCTCTACATTGTGCGGCTTTTGGAGATAGTCCGGAAACTGCGATGATTTTGTTAAGTAGCGGCGCCAAAGTGCATGCGTTAACGTCAAATCCTAATAGTTGCCACGAAAGTGTTTTACATTGCGCCGTACGAGCTAATGCCATTGCTTGTGTTAGATTGTTTACAGCGCAAGGAGCTGATGTAGGACAGGTTGAGTATTCAGGTATGTCACCTCTGCATTTAGCAGCGGATTTAGGTCACCCGCAGTGTTTAAAAATAATGTTGGAGGCCAAGGGGTGTAATACTAACGCAAAAACTAAAGAAAAGGATCTAACTGCACTGCATTTAGCTGCCGAAGGTGGGTACATGGAGTGCATTGAAATTTTACTTGAAAAGACGGCAGATGCTAACGTCCGCAACCACAGAGGGCAAACCCCCTTGCATTTAGCAGCTAGAGCACAAGCCTTTGATTGTGTGGAAATCCTCCTGCGGAAAGGAAACGCCGACCCGAACGTCGCAGATTCTGATAAGAGAACCGCATTACACGCTGCCGTAGGAAAAGCCGCGAGATCATATGACATAATAGAAATTTTGATAAATTGGGGAGCTGACGTTAATTATAAAGACCAATACGGGTACACCCCATTACACATAGCGGCTTTAAATGAACTTTCCCAGTGCGTAGAAGTGTTAATTTATCACGGCGCAGACGTAACGGCTAAATCGAAATTCGGAATGACTGCTTTGGGTATAATAACAAGAAAGACGCCCGCTTCTCTAGCAATGGTCACACAAAAATTAGACTCAGCAATTACCTTACATCATCACCCTGAATCATCTAATCGAGAAGTGGAATTGCGGTTGGATTTTAGGAGTATTTTACAACATTGTCATCCACGCGAAATTAGCTTTTTAAACACATTCGTTGATGAGGGCCAGAAAGAAATCCTATTGCATCCGTTATGTTCAGCATTTCTTTACCTGAAATGGGAGAAAATAAGAAAATACTACATAGCCAGAATGTTGTTTTGTTTAATTTTCGTCTTGAGCCTGTCACTCTACGTGTTAACTGCGCTGGCGCATAATTGTTATAATCATGGAAAAAATATGAACGAGAGTCAACCACAGAATGTTATAGAATTATGCGAAAAGAAATCGATGATGGGACATATGTTGAGAAACAACCCGTTCGTCATAGAGATGCAATGGTTCGTACTAGTGGGAATTACGGGTTGTGAAATATTGAGGAAGGTGTATGGAATAGCGGGATATCCAACTGTAAAACAATACCTATCGCATCCGGAAAATATAATTGAATGGTCTGTGATTGCTAGCGTGTTTATAATATCGTTTATTTACACAGGAAGGACGTATACATGGCAGAATCATATAGGCGCGTTTGCTGTATTATTCGGATGGACTAATTTGATGTTGATGATTGGGCAGTTACCAATTTTTGGATCTTACGTAGCTATGTATACAAGGGTGCAAGGTGAATTCGCCAAATTATTATTAGCCTATTCGTGCCTGTTAATAGGATTTACTATTAGTTTTTGTGTTATTTTCCCCGATTCTTCAACATTTGCAAATCCCTTCATTGGATTGATTACCGTTCTTGTTATGATGACTGGTGAATTAAGCTTGGATTTATTAGTAGATGACGATCCTGAAGATCCACCGTTTTTATTAGAAATCAGTGCACAAGTGACTTTCGTTCTATTTTTGTTATTCGTCACGGTGATACTAATGAATCTACTTGTCGGTATAGCCGTTCACGACATTCAAGGCCTGCAAAAAACCGCAGGATTGTCTAAATTAGTACGACAAACTAAACTAATTTCCTACATGGAATTAGCACTTTTCAACGGTTACCTTCCGAGATATCTACTAAACCTCTTACATTGGACTGCGTTAGTTTCTCCAAAGGCATACAGGGTGGTGTTGAATGTGAAACCCTTAAATCCCCGCGAAAAACGACTACCGCGCGATATATTAAAAGCCGCACACGAGATTGCCAAGCAGCGGAAACATTACGGCCACACTATATCATCACAAGGTACCCAAATTTCTACCTACACCGCCCACAAAAAATGGATAAACAATAACGTCGATCAAAATAGCGAAATAATGGCCGACTACGCGACCAACTTAAACACGCTGCAAAGTAAAGTCGAAAAAAGCACGGAGCAAATTGAACATTTAAGTAGCGAAATCAGAGAGCTCAAGATTGCTTTAAATAACAACCACCAAGTGATTGAACAATTGCTAAATGTATTAACACAAAAGAATATTAATAGTTCAAATTGCTGATATATAAAAGGCACGGACACATATTTATTTTCGCGCATCCACTGTATGTACAACTACGATTCTATTTAGCAGTTTGTTTCATTAATTAGGTATTCAGTGCTATTTCAATTCAATTAATGATATTAGCGTTCTGCGGACGATTCGCAATCTGGGACTGCATATTGTAATCTGAATCTCTTGTGATATTAGTCAAGTAGTTAATGTGATGAGACATGTTTCTAGAGAAATTGTTACACGAGTTGAATAAAAATTACTGTTAGGTGATAAACAGATGGTAATTTAGACTAATTCTAATGCAATAAAGTGTTGATTATGCATGATAATTTTAATCCGAATTGCCTTGTTTTTATTATTACATTGTTTTATATATTGTTAATTGTATTATTTTTACAAATAAACATTTCGATTATATGGTTTTATTATTGGCAAACACACGCAAATAGGTTTTACGGTTTCACTCAAGGGTACACGAAAATTATCAGGTGTGTCTTGCTTGCTCTTTATTAGCTTCTGATTTACGGCATAGCAACACGTTTTCATCTTGGCGTTACAACAAAAATTAGTCACGGCTGGTTATTAACATCAAATTACATGTAAAATAAAATATTTTTTATTACAAAAATTATATAATATTATAGACATTTTATTATTTTATTCAAATATATACATTTATTATACATAATTATATGTTTTGCTAATCAAAATGTCATAAATACCGTAATTGAATTTACTGAAAAGTAATTTTGAATTGTATAATATTTGATTTTAAAAATATTATAAATTATACTAGTTTATTATTTGACAGATATTTTTAAATTTATTTGTTAAAAACATTTATTTCAACGTTGTGTGGATTTTAAGATAATGAAGTTGTTCAAAATGGTTGATCAAAAATTATTAATAATGCTTAAAATAGGTGCATATTTCCAAAAACATTTTAATCTATACAAAAAATAAGTTGAAATTATGAAAGCAGATAAATATTACTAAGAATAATTTGCAACCTTTAAAAATTGTTCGCATGCACTAGAGTACCTATAACCTAGGTTATTTCATAGATTATTAAGGTAGGTCAGGAGTATAATATTAATTATTGTGGTTGCACAAAACCATTAGAGTTAATTTACTAAAACGTGTTTTGTGGCATCATCATCCTCATCAGTGGAACTATACCAAGGTAAACACTTAATTAGCACCTGGGATTATTTGATTCCATTTTAAATTGAACTATTGTTAAATAATTATTTTATAAAAACATGATTGTGAAAGCTTTAACTTCGTAATACATTTTCTACAAAACGAATAATACAACTTTGTTAATATCACACCTATTATTTTTATTTGTGATTTGCAACAAATTTAGCTTATCAAACTATACACTTTAGTCTATAATGCCATACAGGATTTAGTTATAAACATGATTGCGTAATGCGTAATACAAACAAAGTTATTTGATTAGTGCAAATTGTATCATGACGTTAAAGCCTTCCTAATAATGTTTATAACTAAAACCAGTGCGGAATTAATGGGTAAAATTGTATAGGTTGATAATAACAGGCTAAATTTATCGGAAGGTGTGTGTCGTGATGGCACAACTGAACATTGAAGCTAAATTTATCGAAACTGCAGTCACGAGTAAAAATTAAAATATGGTACTAATAAAGTTATTTGTATTATTTTAATTATTATATACACTTATAATGTATTGTTTACTTTACTTTATAATCCAATATATTCAATACATAATTTTGAATGTTTAATTAGAGTGAAGTTTTAGAAAACCAACTCGACCAGTATTACTTGGAGGAATATAAAACTAAAATAACTGTTTTTTGTATAAATCTATTTATTATTTTCAGATATTATTTCCTTTAATATTCACAAACTTACATACAAAAGTAGACGTAGAAGCTCACGTCGAAGGTGGGGGTCCGTCGGGCCAAGCCGGGGCCATCCGATGGGGAATAGCGACGTCTCTACGAAGTTTCGTGGATGAGGATATGGTTGAGAAAATGCGTTTAGGTAAGACATTGGAAAATAATTTTATGTGTATGTATTTATTTCATACAAAACTAAACTTTACAGCTGGACTACTGACGCGTGATTACCGCACGGCTGAGAGACAGAAACCCGGACAGGCTGGCGCTAGGAGGAAATATACATGGAAGAAACGATAGTTTCATTTTGTATTCGTTCATAAATAAATTATCACATTTGAGTACCGGTTACATTTCATTCAGCGGCTGCAATCCCAGGATTTGCATTCCTTGCTTGAGGACTTCTCTCGAGTGATTGAATAAAAGTAGGCGCTGCGAGGCTAATACTGGGTCTTGGTCTTTGATTTTTATCGTTTTCAGGGCTTTATTGATGCAGTTACTGTAAAAAATGAAAGATAATTATACAAATGAAGTAAATTACCATTTTATTATTTCATACATTTTAATTGAAGGGTTTGTATGAATTATTCAATTTTAGGTATTGCCTGTTACTAATATTATTATGTTTAATATTAAAAATATACATTGGATATGTCCCAATCACTACTTAATACTGCATCAGGATAAATCTTTACTAAAATAAAATATTGCTGTAGAAGTTTATTTTTTTGAGCAAACTATTATATACACATACATATTGATCTACCATCTTTAAATTGAATTTATATGCCTTGATATAAAATTTATAAAATATACACCGCTTAATTAACAATTCCAATAAAATGAAATTATTCATTAGATTTCATTATCTAATAATTATTCCTTCAACTTCTTCTAATCAGCATTTAGGTAAAGAAACTTTAGTTGTTCTGTTTCATATTTGTACAATACATTCATTGTACTAACAACAATAATATTTACATAATGAATTTTATAATTAAATATTAATATCAATATCTTTTATGCACGTATTTATTTATTTATACAAATAATGGGAAATTATGCAACTATGCAACTATGCAATTATGCAACTATGCACAATTTTCCTTTCCTAGTTAAATTTATGTATAAACTGCATATGACATATTTTGCAACCCTGTCAACATTTTATAGAGCATTCAACTTGTTATTTACAGAATGAATATTTAAACAATACTTTTCTTCTTTAAACATAAAAATTACGTAATTCTTTTTATTGCCTTCATGCACGATTGTTGTAAATATAGTTAATTGGCAAAATTCATTTTTGTGATTTTATTTTGTTCTAACATTATAAAATTTTTAGATCATTAAAAAACTATTAAGATTAAATTAATAACTTACGACTATAAATGTATAGATCTTGGATGATATTGTTATAAATTAATATATAAAAAAGACTAATCACTGTCTAAAAAATGCTGAGTTAAAAATACAAAACATCCTATCGATTTAAAACCCTTTACAGTTACACTGACAGTATTTGATTTTCTGTTCCATTTAACTTTGACAAGTATTTACAACAATATTACTATTAGTTTAGAGTTATGCCTGTGTAAATTTAAAGTTCCCTATTATACATTTCTCTTGTTTATCTTTATTTTAGATTTACATGTGTAGAATTTTCCTCTCTTAACTTAAAAGCATAAATAATTTAACATATATGTTTAATATACAGGATATAATCGACGAATTAAATACAGACCTTAAAAATAAACTTATATCCCGCATCAAATGAATTGAAAATTAAGCTCTCGAAAAGGAAGAATTACTGATAAATAGAATAAATGACTTAGACTCATTGAAAAAAATCGGTGATGATTTGATAAGAACAAATAGGACTAATTCGGACTTGCAAGATGAATTAAATAGTTATCTGGAACAGAAATCAATGCAAAAAGACTTTTCTTCCTTGATTCCTATTACGTCCTCGCCAATTTTTAATGAAGAAGTATGTGACAACTGTAAGACCCTTAAGCACAGGAGTGATATTAAAGCCATTGAAATAAATACTTTTAAACAAGATAAAGAAGAAGTGAAGAGGCAACTGAAGCAAATAGTCAATACCTTGGATGCCCTTAAAAACATGAAAATACGACAACCGGATATTTTCAACGCTAATTCCCGAATCTTAATATTAAGTGACAACCACGGTAGGAACATAAGGCACCTTTTTAGGAAGGCTGATAGTAAATTTCACAAAAACATGAAATTATATCAATTTATAAACCGAATGCGACTTTATACAATGTTATAGACAATCTTAAGAAGTTAACTAGTAATTTTACCCATAGTGACCATATATTGATTATGGCCGGTACAGTTGACTCGATTAAGGGCGGACGTGTAAATTTTACAAAAATAAAGCAGCTTCTGTCATCGCTAATAGGTCAAACTAATATTTACATTAGTAAAGGCAGTTGTATTCTTAAATTTTCATGTAGCTTCTCATTTCTCTCGAAAAGTGTCTACCAGGGGAGGAGTTTTAATAATGGTTAGGAACAACATATAATATAATTTGCTAGATTTACAGAGTTTTGGCACTGAAAAAGATTTTGAGATTACTGGCATTAAAATTAATAATAATATATTACTAACAGGCTATAGGTCGCCTTGTGGAGATTTGAATGTCTTTCTAAATATTCTTTGTAAGGTATTGGATAACATAAATGTTTGCAATAAATAGGTATGTGTTTTTGGCAGCAGATTTTAATATAAGATTTAATGATGACTATTCCAATAAAACATTGCTTATAGATTTCGCAAATAGCAAAGGTTTTAAAGTTTTTAGTTAATTTTCGTACTTGACTAAATAACTGTATTGATAATATTGGCACTAATTCTCTTGAGTCTGATGTACAACCTCTTGAAACGGGAATCTCGGATCATAGAGGTATTTTATTTAATATCGTTTTAGAACAATTGTCTTGTCCTAAAACTGCACATGTTATCATACGGCCGATTACTGCTGCTGGCAAATTTGAATTTTTTCAATGTTTGGATAAACAAGAATGGAGTTTCATTGAAAATTCGTCCAATGTAAATGAAATCTTCGATATATTTTTTTCTACGTTTCTCGAGCACTACCATCAATCATTTCCAGAAAAATGTGAAAACTAAAAACAAAACCAATAATGTGGAATATAATTAATACCAGAAGATCGTCAACTAGTAATAATAATAAAACGACAAACATATCGGCAGAAAAATTTAACTCTTTCTTCTCTAAAATTGCAAACAATATTGTTAATTCATTACCCAAGGCTACCACTGATCCTATAATTTTAATATGTAATAACCTTCCCAACTGTAAATTTAAACATTATTTTAAATTTTATGAAGTTTCTACTATTATGGTTAGAGACATTATATGTAAATTAAGCAATAGTAAGAGTAGAGATCCCTATGGGCTCCGCTGTGATATAATTAAATCGGTACTAAATGCTATCATATCTCCGTTGACTAAAATCTTGAATTTATGCATATTTTTTTCCCTACATTAAAAAAAGCTCTAGTTATCCCAATTTTTAAAAAAGGCGATTGTGATGATCCTGATAATTTTCCCCCTATATCACTACTTCCTGTATTTTCTAAAATCCTAGAAAATACAATTGGCTGGATATTTTGATGGGGAAAAACTATTAAAAAGCGAACAGTTTGGATTTAGAAAGGGGAGATCCACTTCTGATGCGGTACTACAACTAATTGAAATGGTAACTGATAGCTTTGAGGAGGGAGCAGTCTCAATATCAAGTTTTCTCAACCTGTCAAAAGCTTTTGACTGTGTATCGCATATAATTTTACTATGGAAACTTTATTGCTATAATATTCATCCTGAAAGTTTCAGCCTAATTATGTCCTACTTGTCAGGAAAATCAGGAAAAACTCAACGCATAAAAGCCAATAGATATTTCTGGGATCCCTTGCCTATTGAACACGGGGTTCCACAGGGCACTATTTTAGGACCTCTTTTATTCTTGATTTATATAAATGATTTACCGGACTCTACTACCAACGCAAATATAATATTATATGTTGATGATACTACACTTATGAATACATCCAAAAATTTGGAAGTAATATCAACGATGCACGAGGAAACACAAGAAATGGCATCATGTTGGTTTTTAAGTAACAAATTAAAGCTAAATGACACTAAGACGACAACCCTTATTTTTTCTCTTGGCAAGACAAAATTTAACTGTTAAATTTTTAGGTGTACATATTGATAGTTACTTAACATGAGCTACTAAATCAGACACTCTGGCTAGTAGACTATGCTCTAACATTTATGTAATTTGTAATTTATCACCGATAGTCTCAAAAGAAACTTTGCGAGTGGCTTATTTTGCTCTGATACAAAGCCATATTTCATATGGATTAATTGCATGGGGACATTCAACTATTAGGCACTGTTCTAATGTAGATATCCGTATAATATCGGGCCTTGACTATACTGAAGATCTCTGTTCAGCTTTTATTGAAATGCAAGTGCTCACGTTACCATGCCTTTATATTTTCATATGCCTGTCCTACAGTATTAACCATATATCGATTTACCAAAGTAACTCAGATATTCATAGTTACAATACTAGAATTAAATCTGACATTTATGGTAAGTATATAAGACTGGCTAAATCGCAAACTGAAATTAAGTTTCATGCAATAAAATTTTATAATGTACTTCCGGATAAAAATAAAAATGTGCAATTTTCATTAAACGCATAAAACATCTGTGAGGAGTACTTTAATTTTGATTTTAACATGAGTGTGCTATAATGTATTTGCTTTGTTTCCTTTTATTTGTTTTTATTTATTTTTATCTATCCATTAGGAATTATTTATTATGTATTGATAGTTTTAACTTTTTTAGTATATATGTTATATCATATGTTTTAAAACTCGTGCCTGTATTTAACTTATTCTTATAATTTTAGATTTTAATGAGTTACGTTAATTCTGTGTTTTTAGTTTTAGGCTTAGTTATATCTTATTGTATTGTAAATACATTCTTGTTTTTATTTTTAATTTTAAGGTATTCATATTTTATTCACTGTCATTTTAATTTATTGACTTTTTATTCTATTTTACTCACTGACATTTTAATTTAAATTTTTTGATTTTTATTGATTTACAAACTTATTTTTTGAGAAAATTTTCATATGTATTTGTGGTCTTCACGGATATCTTTTTAATGTCTGGTAATCTCACTGCGATTTAATTTAGAGCAAACTATTATCATTATATTTAGATATACAGGGTTTTCAAAGTTCGATATCTCTAAAACGGTCAAGTTTAGCCTTATGATGTGCCATACCAATTTTGTGTAGAATTTCGAGATGAATTGAAATATGGAACAATATACGGGGTGTTCCATTAAATAAATAGCAAGTTTGTTTCGTCCTGACTTTTTAACTGATCCTGTATACTTAATTTATGTTTATTCTGATAGTTTATAAAAAACCCTAAAACTTTTGTATCTTAACATTTTTCGCTAGCTCTCTTACTTTAGGAGATATTCGACCGTTTCCATACATATCAGCGACCCTGTATTTATATTTGACGTGTGTAAAACATATTTTGTTAATACACTAATAAAGAATTGAAAGAATTAATTTAAATACATACTTCGTACTCAAAATATTACTATTTTAAAGCTCATCTACAAAACTGTATGAGAGATTTTCCGTTGAAGTTACAGGCAGAATTAAACCTAAACTTAGCAAATATTGGATTGATAAGGCTGATACTTGGCGAAACTCCATTATGCAATTATTAAATAAAAACATGACTGTTTAGAGTTTTGTAGTGTAGTGTATCTACAAATAAAGCAAAACTCTAAACAGTCGTGTTTTTATTTAATAATTGCTAAACTTAGCAGGTTGTAAAAATTGTAAACTGAACTCCAAGGGTGAGTTCATATTTATAATTTTTTTAACAAAATATTGTAGTTGCTTGTTATCTTTTATACATTAACAAGATCTTCTACTTACCATAACTGAAAAAGATAAACAACTAAAATACAGGCCTCCAATTGTTCCTCAGATTTGTACAGCACATCGTGAAACCTTCCCAATTCACGTATTAAAGCAACCACTTCTGGTTCTGTTAATAATTCCGGTATACATTCCTTTGCAGCCACTGCTCCTGAATTCTTTTCCAGACTAAATAACCGACAATGGGTGTATTGCAATTTGATTCCACTATCACCTTGCACCTAAAAATTTTACAGAGGTAAGGTAATTTTTTGATTTACTCAAGAAAATATCAATAGTATAAATAATAACCATAGTTTAAAGTTTCTGAGAATTATGAATTTTAAGCTATCACAAGTCCATCTACATTGTGTTTCCTATTTTATATATATGTACAAAATTAAACAAATTATTTAAAAAGTATAAAACTAAACTACTAAATCATACATGAGAAAATTATACCTGTAGAGCTCTATCCCAGCTGAATTCATAATCCCTTTGCCGCCTTTGCTTCAAGTCATTTACAATGACACAAGAAATGCCTAATATATCAGATGTTGCTAAATCTGTTACTGGAACTCTTGTAGCTAAATAATAAGAACAATTATGAATTATAATTAATTTTTACACAAAACATTTTCTTTTCAATCATTAATCAATCACAATTAAATAAAGTAAGCAAAACAATTTAAAATATTTTTAGTAGAAAAATAAAATACTTACTAGGCGACTCTATTTGCCTCTGTTTCATTAAATCTCTAGTCTCGTCTAAAATATCCTTCAAAAACACAACATTCCCTTTTCTTGTACTCATCCCCCGAATTCGTCCAAATTTAACATGCCGAATCCTATTCACCCAACCGTGATCCATTTGATGTAAAATACCTTTTAAAGCATTGAAATGATCATTTTGCCCATTATCAACAACATACAGCATCTTATCAAAGTTATATTTTTTGAATCTATCAATAGCAGCAGCTATATCTCTGGTTAAATACAAAGTACTGCCATCACTTTTAATTACCGATATTGTACGGTCATTTAATTTTGCGACCTGTTTACCATCAGGTAGAAGCGATAAAATTTTCTTGTTGTTCATTGTATCTATCACCTCTTGTATATCTTTTGCATTATACATGGACTCATAGTTATAGGTGTCGAATTTAACACCTAGCCTTTCATACATGTGTTCCAGTTCTTTTACTGTGAATTTCATGTAGTTCTTCCAGTTATTTATTTCATCCTCAGAACCACTTTCCAACTTGCTAAATTCCTTCTTTGCATTTTCTAATATTAAAGGGTTAGTTTCTGCTAATTTGTTTGCATACACATACGATTCATAAAGTATTTTTAAAGGATTTTCTTTTATATTATCTTCGGTGTGATTTAATGCATCAACTCCAACTTTGATAAAACCAAATTGTGTTCCCCAATCTCCTAAAAAAATAAATATAAATTTAAATAATATAAATACCCTAATAATTCATTTTAATCGAAACAGAACAAAATAAAATAAATAGTGCTATTAAGGGCTCATTTACACATATTTAAATACAGAAATAATACAATAAAACCAAGCTGTCGGGAGCCAGACACTACTACTAATAGTACTATTATTTTTATGAAATATTGGAATATTGAGCTTTTTAAAAGATTATTTTATTTGTAATATAGAATTTTATTTTAATTACCTAGATAATTTAATTTCACGACATTATTATTAAGGTATGTGTACAAATTAGAAATAAAATTTCCAATAATTGTAGATCTCAAATGTCCTACATGGAAAGGTTTTGCTACATTTGGTGAGCTAAATTCGACCACGATTTTCTTCTTGTTTTGATTAAGGTCAGGATAAATACAATGGTCAACAATTTCTTTGGTGAATATTTCTTTGTTGATTTGAAAGCACACTTTCCTATTGGCTCTGTCTTTAATACAATGCACGCTTTGTATTATATCATCTGGCTGAATTTTTAATATCTTGTTCACATTAGATATTCCCAATTTATTTTCCAAAAGATTGAGGGACATGCTCATTTCAATTTCATTATTTTCACATTTCTTGGCGGATTCAACCTCCATGAATGATTTTAGTTGCGATGCGGTAATATTGGAGTTTTTCTTAATACTATCCATTACCTAAAATTTAAAATAATGATATAAGGCCAGTCCGGTCCTGTACAATTATAAATTGGGAGATGTTGGGTTGCCTATAGTTGTTTGTTGTGTTGCCTTATAGGTTAGAATTGGATGTAATGACGAAGGAATTGCTTTAGTACTTACCTTACGTCCTACGTATAGTTTTAATTTTGTACTCATTGTTGCGGCTTGTTATTGTTAAGGTAAGTTACGATAAATTTTGAAATTGTGGATAGTGGATTCAAGCGACCTAAAAATTTGACAACGCCATTTTCATACCAACTACAACGAGTAATTGTTTTAAATTAATAAATAGTATACAATTTGTGTTAAAATGTAATTAACATATTGTAACATGATATTAAATAATTTTAAGTGAAATATACAAAGATATAGATATATTTTTTAGGAGGTATTTTACGCGAGAATGTGATATTGATTATTGTAGAAGCTTTTTAACTTATATTGGTAATAATATATTTTAATAGGTCTAATAATGTAAACATTTTCTGTATAATATGTGAAAAAAGGAGATTCCAAATTAAATTTAAAATTTGTATTGGTAATACATTGGGCAACTTCACTGTGAAGTTGTCAGTTTTCATAGATAATTAATGGGTAGATAGTTTTTACGTCGTAAGATAAATGTTAAATATAATGACATCACAGTCATGCCGAGATTATAAATTGGTATGTATAATAATTTACCTTAATTTTATAGATTCTCTTTTGCTGGTGGTTATTCAGTCATTTTATTTTTATTAATCAAAAAAAAAGTTTCAATTTTAATGTATCTTTTCCACTGGTGTCTGTTTCTAGCCATTATTATTTCAAAATACTTTACTTCGTTCTCTTCGTTCTGTTTAATAATTGGTTTTATTCATAACGTATACATATTTTTTATTTATTTTTCTATTTTTTTTGTATATTTATTAAATACTAATCCCATTTTTTCTTTCCATTTCAACTCCAGCCTTTATCATTTCCAAAATACTTCTTTCGCATTTCTTTATTCTTTCTGCTTAATAATGAAATTTAATCATATAATTCGTATATTTATACTTATTTATTTTAACTAATTTTTGTATTAAAATGTTTGTTTTTATTTAATTTTTATTACTAATCACTAACCCCATTTTTTCCTTGGCATTTTAATTTCTTGATATATTTATCGTTACTTTGCTTCTTTGTAGGCATCGAGATAAAGTATGTCAAATAAATTTTCTTTGAAAAATTCTTACCATAAACTATAAATCAATGTAACTAATGTTGTCTATAATGCAATTCTTTTGAAGTTCTTTATTTATTTTCAATTATAGCTCTTCACTCCATTATCATTTGTATTGGATATCCTAGTTTTATACCTAATTTTAGGCTTTTAAAACCTCTATTTACTCAAAGTCAAATAGAAGCTTGTTTAAAATTAATAATTATGAATTATTTTTTTGGATTATTTACAAGACCAATATAAGATGCATGTCTGTACAGGCGTAAATTCTATTTGGTTAAAAAGCGCAGTCAAAAAATTGTATTCGTTCTGAATTCTGCCAAAAGTAGTAAGAAAAGTGGTTTGTGACTAGAACTGCTACTACTTATAGCCATGAATAATATGTAGAACAGAGAAATAAAAGCAACATTTGATTGCAGGGCTGACATATAAACGGTTAAATACTATTAAACACAATAACATACACCAAGAGAATAATGTCGTGACTCCACAACATGAAGAAATTATTAATTTTATTAATGATTGTAAGTATTTAAGCTTCAATTAAATTTGATGGGATTTTGATTTGATGGACCCCTAGACTGAGTATATTAATGTATTGGTAACGTTTCTGGACTAGAATATTGATTGGAGCTTTCTTCAAAATCATCGCGGCTTTCTTTATAACACAAGGGTCAATCATACAAATTATAAAAATTGTTATCAAAAAAAGAGGCCACTATTAAAAACTTGGTGTCTTGATTTAAACAAGATTTTGTGAGTAGAGATTGCGAGAGCAATGTCAAGGAAAGTATCTCTCATGGTATGATAGATCTTGAACAATAATAGAAGTGTCTTGCACAGTTGTAATAATATGTAATAGCACTACTGACCCTTCTGTTCTGGTCTTTCGTTCTGACAATTATTGGATTTAATTGTCTGAACTAAAAAATAACAGAAGTAATATATGATTGCAAGGGAGAGAATACTATTTAGAAGTATCGACCACAATAATAAGAAATGATTCAGTAATATATGCAAATTATGACTTAACAACTGAAAGTTTTGTTAGAATTGTATAAAGCCTTTTATTTACTTTAGTTTATATTGAAGCCAATGTTCTCATTACTGTCGCCAATGTGTTGTTTAGTCGATTGCTTTTTGAATAGGAAAATAAACAATTACATTATTTCCTTATTAAAAAGATAGGTAGGAAGATTTAAACTTGTATATAATGCAGTTGAAAACTTTTTTTGCCAGCTCATCTGCTATTAGGTGTACAATAATTGAATAATCCATTTTTTCAACTACAATTAAGGTTTATTTTAAAAGAAACCAAATTAAATTGTTCAAAGTATTGCACTTGCTTTCTATAACTTTAGCCATCTTTCAGGTAGCTGACAAATTCCATTTCGGAAAAATGTTTCTTCTTTGGACATGATAAAGTCGTCAAGCCAGTTTGGAACTCATCCACTGATTGGAAATGCATATCAAACAAGGTGTGTTGTATCTACCGAAAAACGTGGTAATAGGATGAAACAAAGTCTGGTGAATATACTTGTGGCCGCAAGACGTGCCAGCCAAAACTCATTATAATGTTTTATTTATTGGAAGCAGTGTGTGGCTTGGCGTTTTACGGACGTTAGTAGCAGTCGCCCCTCATATTCCACCAAATGCAGAGAAGAATCTTCTTTCCGATGTGATTGGGTTTTGGGAACGATTGTAATGATTCGCCGGGATGTACCCATGATTTTCACATTTCGGATTGTCATAGAATATCTATTTGTCATTTTTTGTAACACTGGAAAGACTTTCTACGCTATTGAGCAGAGAAACAGACGTTGCCACTCTTTTTTGTTGGTTTTAGTAAGTTTATGCGGAACCCATATTCTTCTTTCTGGATCTTTCCCATCTCATGTAGGTGCTTGTAAATCAATTACTGGGTTGCTCCTAGCTGTTCTGCAAGTCCTTTCTTCGTTTGTGTGAATCTTCTTCAACTTGTCGTTGTATTAATCAATTCTTGCAGCATTTTTCCTTGTTGGATTTCGTAAAGAATGCTGTGCAGGATATGCACCGATCTGTTGCCATTTTCCACTCTACTGAACTGAATACATTTATTTATTCATTTATTCATTTAAGCTTTATCGGTCATGATTATATAAAATACAAATAAACTGAAATATACAAAATTGAAAGGTTATGTTAGGTTTTCCGGCATACCAACTGTCATTTTTAATCACTAAATGTTAACCCTATATAAACGCAAATGAACGGGAATTCCAATTGATTCTTAAATTATTTTCTTGGCTACTTTAAATAATTTGGCTTATTCATTTGTACACCTAATATTTCCTTCTACTATCTGCATCCTCAGCTATTATCTCAAGGATTTTAAAGCACTCTAACGTAAATGTTGAAGTGGTTTTACAGCTTGATATTTTTATTATGTGATTTCAATTGAAAATATTATAAATTTGATAAAATAATAGTTTCCTTTTCTCCAAAAATTGGACTAAAATACGCCAGAAATGGCTAAAATATTGCCGCAGTGGCCATCATCACCCGATGAGAATTACCACCAGCAGCCAAATATAATGGGTCTAGTGGTAGAACATGAAAACTCGTGAACTCCGCCTTCAAGGTCTATGCTCAAAATTTTAAAATGATTTAGTGTATTTATGTATTTTTAATAGATTTTGTAAAGCTAATAAACTAAACTAATATCGTAGCTATTGCTGGAATTATTGATATTAGACAATAAACCCTGGATGTAATTCCATATCTTAAGAGTTTTAATTATTGTAAATACAACATAAAAAGAAATAATGCAATATAACAGTCGGTAATATCTGCAAACTGCTTGGACTTATCAATTAAACATTTAATTAGAATTATTGTATTTGTTTTTTTTTTTATACTGAAACCAATGTACCCATTTCTGTTACCAATGTTTATCTATGTCTTTTGGTCTTCCTTTTAATAAACCTCTCTACATTTACTATCCTAATAAGAATCCCAAAAAAATAATAAAAATCTACTTTAATCACGAGACAACTAAAAGATATCTAACAATCAAGTAAGTATAGTAAAGAACACAACTCAAGGAGAAGACATCTTCTATGTGAATTATGGAAATGAAGCTAATGGACACTGCAGCGTGTTAGGTGTGGATTAGGAAAATGAGGAAGGAAAAGCTGGATGGGAGAAAGCTATAAAATATGTGTGAGTGGAATGAATACTTGTAGACACTTGACAGAGGAGTGCAATGGAGTCTATGAGGAAGAGGGAGAAAGTATTATTGTAAGCTGTTATCTGTACAAGACCATTGAAAAGTATTTGTAGAATCAGTCTTGCTAATCGTGTCACTAATGTGTACTAATCTAATCTTGCTTTTTTCTGAATCACTTTTTGATGATCTCATTGTACTAAAGTCAATGGCTGAAAACGTGTGAAATTAGGAAACATGTTGATTACTGGTAAAAAAAGATCTTCTCAAGAATGGGATATAAAATTAACATAATTGAGAAAAAAATTATACTGAGGTGACTTTTTAATTTGGAGAAAAGTAATGAAGATTTAGTAGGTTAGCCTGATTATAATCCTTTCCTACAGACACAGCTTCTTTAGTAATTTAACACTAGAACTACCAACAAGTTCATTTTGACCGGTGTGATAGTTAATTGGAAACATAAAAAAATAAAAATTCAAAGAAAATAAAATATATTTTATGCTAATATTGCAAGTACATGATATATACATCTATTTATTTAAAAAGAAAGTCTCGTGAACTCTTTATGCAACCGGTCATTTTGACCGGTCGGTAGTTCTAGTGTTAAATATGAGTGAGAAAAAAATAGAAACTTCTATCAATTAGGGAAATTAATGCAACGTTTAGACAATATATGTCACCTTAATGATGTCATTAAGGGAGGATTGGAGACTTATAAACTTCATATCAACATTTCGTTTCCCTGCGGTTAGCCATCATTTCGTTTGAGTTTCAGACGAGAAAAGACCAATGGTTCTGGACTAGTCACATAAACCGTCTCGGAGGACTGGATTTAGTCGGTAGGAGTCCAACACTACCCTATTACAATCCACGATGGCTTTCCACTCCTCTCTTCACAAAAAGAAACCGTGTCCTTGTCTTCAATTGCTCTGCTCTGACTAAACCTAAATAGGTCAGTATCTGTTGTTGCATATTTAAAGAAAACTGTTAATACTGCTATAATTTCTTATATTCCAGTTAATTTATACATTTTAAGTGTAATAAAATGTTCGAAATATAATTTAAAGAATCAGATTGTAAATGGTTTTATTGAAGTTTTCATAAATAAATTTCCTCTTTTAAGGTTACCGGTAAATCCTAAACAATATAAATGTAAAGTTAGGCTTAATATTTGTTCAAATATTGTTATCGACAATTAATCATCTGATCCGCAGTATCAATAATAATAATATATTTTTATTTTCAATGACACACACTACATACAATAACATATTTTATGTAAACAAAAGTTTTAAAAAGAGCTCGTGTGTCACAAATGATTTTTTAAATATGCAAATTAAATTTTCTAAATGTTTAGAGTTACTTAAAATTGTAATATTTTAGTAGCCAAGAGTGTGGGAATGCAATAAAGAATGTGATACCTTAGTTAATATAGCATGGCAATGACATGTCATAGGGATACAATGCCTTAGGGGGTCTTTTTAAGAAACCCCTCCACATCTGACTTTTATACCTTCCTAATTTCCAACTAACACAAGCATTGGTAAACGCTAAGACCGCGACAAGGGAGACTCTGTGAATATTTCATGACTACAATTCCTATAAAATAGATGCTCGTTGTTAAATATCGCCAGTCACTCTAGTATCTTCAGTGTCACATCTTCTGCAGACATAGCTAGAGTCATCCTCTAATTAGATACTTTTTTAGATCGCAGAGTCCCGCCATTTTAAGGAAGCTAATATAATAATATAATAAATAGTAAACTACATATTTATAATTTTCAACTTTTTATTTTAATAAATAACTTATTTACATTATATACAAATTTCAGAAGTGTGAGTGGAGGGAGTGTTTTTCTCCAGCTTAAGTAGTGGGGTGTTGGAGAGTTGGCCAAATTTTCTGAGAAGATTTTTATTTATTTCTAAATTTTCTAGTAAATAGTTTCCGCCCTTTGTTGGTGATGTGGAGGATTATACAGTTGTTGTCAAAGCGGTGGTTTTCTTCAATCAAGTGGTTAACCTAAAGGTTGACGTGTTTTTTTTTGATGCATGAACGCTTTTTAGTGTTCATTTATGCTTTCCCAGTTTAGCCTATATACATCTTCGGGCAATCAGCATAATTAAACAAATAAACCCCACAGCGTTGAACCGTTATAGTTTTCCTTTATTGTTTTTTATGATTTTTAATAAAGTGTTGTTAGATTTAAACGCAACAAAAAGTGCCTCAACAATCATCGAAAACAAGGTTATACCTGGAAAGCTGTACACAATATTTTTACTTCGAGCTTCGTAGTACTTCGCTGAGGTGATATATATTTAAACAAGTACTGATTGTTTGCTTACTTTAAAAACTTCGAAGTGCAAATTAATCAGATGATGTGATGTTTGAGCATTACTGCTATTGTTGGTAATATTGAAATTAGATAAGGAAATTTGGATATAATTCGTTGTCCTAAGAGTTTTACGTTTATATAAACTTTTCCCTATTCTAGGTGTGGAGATTTTAAGTGTTGTACTCATTGTAAATACAACACAACATGAAAATAATTATTATAGTGTTAAATGAACTTTAACAATTCTGTATTCCAGTTAAATCTTAAGTCTTTATTTAAAAGGAGACATATTAGTAAAGCTAATTGCTCTATAATTATTTTTTATTTGTTGTTTCTAAATTATGGATATTTACGCATCTATATAGATAGATATACATATTTATTGACAAATTTTACAATATTTACAATAACATAGTGAATAACGAATGAGGTGTTAGTGAGTTAATGCGTAAAATGATGATATGAAAGCGAAATATGGTTAAACTGGGATTTTTAAATTTGGGATTTATAGTAGGGTTTCTAGGATGACAATAAAGGGATAATATATGGAAGTTGATAGGATTTTTGGAGAATTTTTCTGATAGGAATCGAAGGCGTTCTTGGATGGTAATAACTAAAGTAGTGTCATAGATGAGCTGGTTAGAGGGATTAGGTAGAGGATTAAGATGATGCCGCAGTTTTGTTAGGGTACGGAAGGATGCTCGCTCGCTAACTTCAATATTGCGGAATATTGGATTGCTGGCATTGGGATAGAGGGCACAACCATAATCAAGTAGTGGGCTGCAGATCATCGTATACATTTTTACAGCTGTTTTTGTATTGTTGCCATTATTCTTATATATTAAGCTTCTCAAGCATTTTGTTCTAGAAGTTATTTTACTTTTTACTATCACTGTATGTTTTTTAAAATTGATTTGATCTATGGTTACGCCCAGGTATTTTACGGAAACCCAACTATCGTTGAAGGGAGTCAATAAGCTCTTGGAGGGCTTGAAGGGCTTTTGGTAAGGTGGGAGCATGTGTGATTAGGGCAGTGTCATCTGCAAATTGCAGAAGATATTTGAATGGATTCAAGTAAAAAGGATCAGGGTTGTAGACATCGGCACAAAAATGTTATATAACAGAGGTGACAGAGGAGAGCCTTGAAGAAGTTCTTGTTTGGGAGTAAAGGAAGAAGAAAATAAATTGTGGATTTTGACTTTTAAGGATCTATTAAAGAGGAATTTATTAATAATGGAAATGATATGAGGAGGGATATTTAGGAGGTGGTACTTGTATAATAGACCTTGTTGCCAGACAGAATCAAACGCTTTCTGAACATCCAAAAATAGAGCTGTAGAAACTCTGCCTTCAAATTGGGAGGTTTGAATTTTTGAAACAAAGATAGTGAGTGGAAGGGAAGTTGATCGACGGGCATCTATATATTTTTCGCATTTTAATAATCGTCGATAATAAAGTCAATGTCAATGTAGAAAATATTTTGTCACGTGGAAAAATTGAAGTCGTTCTGGATCTGGATAGGTTTGTACGTCTCCCATGTAACTCTTCTTACCAACCCGAAGCATTAACAAAGGCTGGAATCGCATCTGATGACTGATATTTTTTTGCACACCACTCTTAACACGGAATCTCAAAGAAGAACATTCCCAGTTGTTTCCTCTTTAGTCACACATTTGCAGATATGGTTTTTAGTAATTGATGATAATAAAACACATGGACTTTACTAAAATTATTAATGTAAACAAAAATATTACAATAAATTGCGGAAACTCGTTTGTCACGTGAAAAATTGAAGTCGTTCTGGACCAAAATGGATTTGGATTTCATTAATAGGAGGTCTGAGAAGTTCTCTGCACTTATGTCCTTTCTGTGACTCCTCATACCAACTAGAAGCATTGACAAAGGCTAGGATCGCGCCTGAAATGATTGATGTTCTTTTTACATTACACTCTCATTGTGGGATTTTGTATATTGGCTATCGTCGGAAATTGAAGAAGTACGTGCTCGGCAGTTTCCTCTTCAGTCTAACATCCTCTGCAGATATAGCTAGAAAAACAGTCACCTCAGTTACTTTTTTGGGATACAAAAACCCAAAAGCATTGTGGGGAAGTTATCTTTGAAAAACTATTGGACGATTTTATGTTTATCGCCATGAACTCCTGTAAATCTCTACATTTAGGTGTATTATTTCACCATTTCTTATGGTATTAAAGTATTATATTAAGTAAATGTCTACCAGGAAGGGTGGTAGAAAATCTTAGCCCACATATAGGGCAGTTGCATATCTTCCTTACCCCATCTACTGTTTTGTTTCCCCTATTTATGGTGAGTCCTTTCAGCCACAATCTCAAGTGTTTAGCAGCGCTTCGGCGAAAATTCTGAGATGGTTTTACAGCTTAATATGGCTGAACAATCTTTCTAAACAATTATGGGCTCGGTTCGTTTACTTTATTAACCTTGAAGTGTGGATTGGTTAGAAGATATGATATTTTTAGTTGAAAAATTATAAATGCGACTAAACGAAAAATACCGTTGAAAACTTAGCTAGTAATGGAATTGTTGACGTTAGATAATGAAATTTTAAGGGTTTTAATTATTGTAAATACAATAGTAAATATTTTTCTAGTTTTAAATCAATTTTAACAATTCTCTATTTCAGTTAAATGTTAAACTATTTTTATTTGTTCTTATCACTTCAATTCCAATTAATTTATCAATATGGGATATTAAAAGAGAATAAATGGGATCAATATGGGATATTAAAATGACTGCTAGATAATCCATAAAATCTCCTTCATTTCATAACAACCTTTTGCTTTTTAGTTTCTATTAAAATCTTCACATTTGATTTTGCAAGGATGTTGCTAAATATAAGTAATTAGTATTTCTTAGTTCGTTATATGTTTTCTATGATTCGTTGAGTGGAGCAAGAACTTTAACTAGCATTTAGTAGTGTTATTTTTTTGATTTTTTCGCATCACATTCTTTTACCAGGAATACATCTTCCTGCTGAATGCCTGATTGCCCATAAGCCATGTTTATAATCCCAATTGTGTCTTTGTGGATATTTACATAACTGTGTTTCTTCTCATTTCAGTACTACCTGCATTAGACAAAGTTTATTAAATATCTTTATACCATTGTTGATTTTGACTCTCAACATCAAATTTTCATGTGTACGAATAATCTAGTTTACTTGTTTACAAATATTCTCAGAATCAGAGAATGGTCTGGTCAGTGGCATGTGTTGGAATTGTAAAGTAGGGAAGCAATCAAGGAAAGTGAGTTAAATTTACTTATCTATTTATAATGAAGTTCAATTCCTCTATTTTGTTTTGAAAATTCATCTATATTTTCATTAAAATAACTAGTATAGTTTTTTACTTCGTAGTAAAATTTAAAATTGGAACCGGCCGACCTTCCTTTATTATATTGTATTTTTCTTGAAACACAAATTGAGAAAATCCTTTTCTTTTCAATAAAACAAACTCATAGATCATAGATCATATGTTCACCATGGATAGGTTTTTCCTCAACTATACTAAATAAAAATATTGCTCTGATTTACTTTATGAAAAATGATTATATATTAACTTTTACAAGGGCCGCACGCCGCTGGGTCTGGTTTGGCTTAAGATAAGATTACAAGAATATTATATTAAATGATATTTATATATATAGTCTGTTCGTTGGATCTTTGGTCGTACGTCACAAACTATCGCTTCAAAAAACGACGAGTTTTACAGTGCGTTCTTTTTCTAACGCATTTGGTTTCCTTTATCAGACTGAATGTTTTTGCGTCGTTTCTCGAAGCGATAATTTGTGACGTACGACCAAAGATCCAACGAACAGACTATACCTGTAAAGATTCTCATAATGAGTTAAATGTTTATTTTATTAAGCAAGATGAACCATTAAGATGGCATCTATTGTCTAAAGCGTTAAACTAATTTTCTCTAGGTGTGTGTACAACCACTTACATATATGGGTAACTGTCAAAAGCGACAATTATAACAATGTTATATCTAATTCTAATCTTTTCCAAATATAAGAAATACATTGTTACTTTGTTTATTTTTCTTTAACTAAAAAATTTTAAAAATATTTACCGAAAGACCGATAATCGATAGCCCAAAAGAACAGACTAACTTATATTTTATACTCATGTCTATGTTTTTTAAATTGTAGTAACGTTCGTCCAAATAAAAATGTTATTTTCATTTTCTAAACTATCTAGGTGAGAAAATGGTCGATATTTTTGAAAATTGTGGTTATACATTTTAACAAACAAATAAAATTGGTAATTTTTTATATTTATAATTTTGGTAACTTAACTTGTCAGAATTAATAAAAGCAAGTTGAATTAGTCAACTATAAGTAAATAAAGTTACCAAATTTTAATTTTTATATTTTGAATTTTATTACTTGTATTTATGAATATTTGTATGTTAGTGCAATAATGTTTAATAATTAACACACACTATTTTTTATACAAAAAAAGGTAATTGAATCATGAAATATTAAAAATGTCCTGTTTTAATATTTAAAGGTTAGCGGCATTTCGTGACGTACTTCACCACAGTGGATTCTGATTGGACGGCCGTCCGTGAGTGCGTTGTGTTGTTTGACGCAATCCCGTGTCTGGCATTTAGGAGCGAGCTGTCAGATAGGAACGTTTCGCAAGGGGCGTTGAAATTGGTGTTGACGGTGCTGTGAGCGTGATATTAGGTGATTAGTGCATTCCCGTGGTGTTCAGTGTTGTTAACTTGTGCGAAATGGCCGGAAGATTAGCAGGACAGACGATAAACGATCGGCTCTTGGCCGCAAAACACAGCATCGCCGGCCAAGGATTGGCCAAGTCCGTATGCAAAGCGACCACCGAGGAGATGATCGGCCCCAAAAAGAAACACTTAGATTGTGAGTACCATTCTTTTTTGCATTTATATATTTAAAAAAAACCTTAGCGATCGTGTATAAATAAAAAACGGTGTGGTAAAACACGTCCCCCACTTTCAACGACAACGTGTTGCTTCCGATGGGACCGTGGAACGTTGTTATCGACTGTTCAAATATCATCTACCTGTTTGTTTAGAGAACAGGTGTGTGTTTTACCCATGCCGGCGTTTTTACAGTCCCATGTTTTTAACATACTTTTTTTTGTCGTTTAAGGTCTTGAATTTGCTGTTTTATTCAGCCCGAATGTTATATTTAAAAATAGAATAAATCATTTACTTCAATCGCTAGAGTTTTTATTAAAAAAAAACATTACCATTGTTTTATTCTTTTTTGGTGTAAGTAAAACAGCATTTATGAAATGTCCTTATAAATTAGTTGTAAAACTATCCTTTAACTTATGAATCATTACATCCAGCACGGATGTAAATATTTAAATAATTATTGTCCTTAGAATCAATATTTTGAAATATAAAAAAAATAAACCGGTATTTATTGAGCGGATGGCGTCTTATACATCCATATTATTAGTTTCCGTTTTAATATGAATGAATCGAATCTAATTAACATTAAATATGTATGTTAAATAGGGGTTCTTTAAAAATATACAAGTCTGTGAGGATATTTTTACTAAATCTCAATATGATGGTTTTAATTTATAATAAACAAAAACTTTTACTTTACTTAGAAATTAAGTGTGATATCAAAAAAATAAACGTTTTTGTTTAATTTTCCAAGATGTATCTATCGCCTCAACCATTAATCAAATAATTTTAGAAATGCATCAAATATGAATGTGTCAATTGTACTATGATATAAAAACAGATATAAACTGACTAATCATTAAGACATAAAACTGCAGCAATTGTGAAAGTAAAACAAAAAAACAGTTGAAATATAATTTAAACCGAAGAAACAAAAATAAAGGAAGATTTAAACACTGTCCTGCTATTTACGAAACAAGCTAATCATTAACAAATAAAACAGTAAGAATTGAGAAAGTAAAACAAAAAAAAATAATTGAAATTGAAGAAACGTTAATTGAAAAGATTTAAACATTATCAAATACACTCTCGATACTTAAGAAACAAAAACAAGAGGAACCGTTGAATATTACTAAAATTAAAAAAAAGAAATGTAACAGCGAATCTTTAATAAATCAAACAGTGGCAACTAATAAAGTAAAATAGTTAAAAATAATTCATTTTGAAGAAATAAAAGTAAGAGTTGAAAAAAATACAATTTCGATATTTAGGAAACCAAAATAAAAAACAGTTGAATACTGTGTTGTAATCAAGTATTCAAAAACAGATGTATACTAAGGTTACTAAAAAGTAGTTGGTATGAAAGAAACTTTTTTTTAGAAAGTTTTCAACTGTTTTCAATTGTTTCTTCTGATTTGCTTTCTTTTAAATTATTTTTTTAATATACCATGCTAATGAACAACGATCTCAAAACATTTTTTGTCTTTTTTTTACTCAAATTCTAATGGTTTCTGATTAAATAAAGTAAATGTTTTAGGGCAATTTCAAATTTAAAATAAAAACTCTTTTTGTAATAATTTTTTTTTGTAATATTTATTTATCAAAAATTTAAACTAAAGAGTATTTTAAAGGTGCAAAATTCAATTTTAGCAAATTTTCGTTTGTTTTTAACTTTTGATAGAATAAAGCAAATCTTTTTTTTACTATTTATTTTCTGTTTTGTCAATTACTATAAAAAATTAAATTAGGTTTGGTAAAATAAAGTAACTGTTAAAATTAATTATTAGAATTTCTTGAATTAGTTTCTCATGTAACTCGTGGTGAAACATTTTGTAAACAGTGAAACAAACCAAGCGTAAATTATGTTATTTCTATAATTATTAGAAACTTTTCTTTTTTTGAAAGTTACTTTACAACTGTTTATCTATAATTATTATTTTCTTCTATTTAAACTGTTCAAAATACATAACTATTTTTTCATTCTCAAGAAATTTTCAACTGATTTTGTTTTAAAATACTTTCAATTGTTTTTTTTAATAATTTAATGATTTGAAGTAATATTTTTATCGGTCTTTTAAAATTAGGTTTTCAACTGGTTAAAGAAGAAGAAAAAAGAGGTGAAAATTACCTAAAAAATAATTTCTTTAAAAGAAGCTGGAATTTTGCATTTTGCAGACTATTGAAAATTTTCTAAAAAAACAACACAGCACAAAAAAGGAACAGAGGAAAATTACGCAAAGTACAAAATGTACTAAGAAAAAATGAAGAAAATTTGCCAGAAGAGCAATTTATGAATTGCAAAGAAAACAGTTGGAAATTTCTTAAGCATTAGCTAGAGTTTTACAAAAAAGACAATTATATTTTATTATATAAAAACACAACAATTGAGAGTTATTTTCCAAAACAGTTTAAAATTTTCTTAAGGACGGTTGGGCTTTTCAATAAAAACAATTTAACAATTTAATCTTGCATAAAATACTCAAAAGCTAACTAAAGATGATTGAATATTACCGTAAAAAAAATTTATAAATCCTAAGAAAAATGATTTTTTTATCTGTTTAAGACTAGTTGGAATTGGGCAAAAATATAAAGAAGAAATTAATTAGGAAGTGATAGTAGAAATTGAAAAGGAAACAGTTAAAAATTATTGAAGAAAAACTTTTAAAAACATTTAAAAAAATAATTAGCTTGAAAGCAGCTCTTATCATTTTTACTAAAATCATTTGAAAATCTATTAAAAACAATTGATAATTTTCTAAAAAAATTTCATTTTCTTGTTTGAAATTTTATAAAAAATAAGATTTGCTAAGAGAAAATTGAAAATTTGCTAGAAAGAATGATTAAAAAAATTAAAAATGATACATAAAAAAGACAATTGAAAATCTGTTAAAATTTTGAAATTTTACAATAAAGAAATGGATTTGCTAATAAAGGAACTGTTAAAATTTAAGGCAAAACATAGAATAAAACCTTCCATTAACTTTTGAAAATAAAAAGTTGGTTTATTCAAAAAAAAACCTAAAATGAATGTAAGTCCATCATATTACTAAGCAGTTGAGAAATTGATACAAGGAACAGGAAATCAGTCTGGTTGAAAATTTTCCAAAAAATTTCTTAAGAAAAACGCAGTTTAAAATTTACTGAAAAATACTTAATTAGAATTGATTAGAACAAATAATTGCAAAAGATCATAAAAAAAGAACTGCCAAAGATTTCTCAAAAAGAAAACAATCTAGTAAGAATAAATTTGCAAAAATAAATGAAATCTTTCAATGAAAAACAAATCTAAGAAATACAAATAGCTGAAATTAGTTGAACATTTGAATTTTCACAAATATCAAAAAATGGATGTTTTTTTTTATAAAAAAACACTTGAAATTTATTTTATACAAGAAAGCTTATAAATAGCTCCAATTTTATAAAAATTAAAATAAAAAATCCGTTACAAAATATTTTTTCTATAATTAATTAAAAATAAAGTAGTTTTAATAGAAATTACATTTTCTATAAAATTTTGTTAATAATTTTGTTGAAACTAGGATTTATTTTTATTTGCCATTTTGAACATCTAGCTTGGATGGTGTTATATGAGGATTGGAGGAATCGTTGAGCAATTTGAAGGGTGGGAGCGTGGATAATAAGGGCAGTGTCGTCGGCAAAGAGTGAAGAATATTTTGATGGATTAAGGTATATGCATGGGATAGGGATTATGTATTACATATAGGTTATAGGTGTGTTAGCCTCTCGTGAACTGCGACCTAACAGATCTATTTTTCTACTCGTAACCAATTACTTCCCAAGCCGTCCCAGGTCCACCATGAACCTGTTAACTTTCTTGGGGGTGATACTGTTCACTTCTACGGGGGATAATCGGTTCCTGTCGAAGGGGGAAAGACGATTGTGAACAATCACGACACAAGTGCATAGTATGTGCTCGGTCGTTTTATCTGCCGAATCACATAATCTGCAGTTTCCACTTTCTTCTTTTCCCATTTTCCATAAATGGTACCTGTCATGAGACAGGTAAAAGTTCTTATCTCGTTCCTTGTGAGTTCAAGCACCTTGTGCCTGTGATCGAGTTTGATGAGTCGTTTTGATTGACGTAGGCCTGGTACATTGTTCCAGTGTTTGCGTCTTCTGTCCTCTTCCCATTTTTGCACCACCTCTCTTCTGTGCGCTATGGGGAGTCCGCAAAACGGCTCTGGTTCTATAGGAGTGGCATCTTCACCTCTTTTTGCCATCTGCCACTTCATTGCCTCTAATATCCCTGTGCCCTGGGACCCACATGAGGGTTAACGAGTTGTTCTTCGCCAGTTGCGAGAGGGATCTTTGACATTCAGTCCAGACAGTCCGTGAGCCGTGACTGTAGGCCCGAACGGCTTTTAGTGCGGCTTGACTGTCTGAGCAAATGTATACAGGGTGACTGACGAAAAACCTTTGGTGCTGTATCTCGCTTATTTTTTATCCGATTTTAATAAATAAAACATCAAATTAAACCATTTTTAAAAGACTTTAATAGGATCTGAACTGTTATTTTTTCTCGCACCCAGTTTTTGACAAAATACGATCAACATTTTTTTTTTAAATTGCACTGTATATATATTTTTATTGATTCGCAAGGAGATTTTTTTTCTGAATATAAAATTGTAGACAAATTTATCCATACATCAAACTTAAGTCGAGAAATTGAGGATTAAAAAATAAATAAAAAGTCAAGTATCCATTGTAAACAATATACAGACCCTATTTTAAATGTCAAAAGTGACAGTGACAGCCATTGATACAATACTGCAACGATTTTTAATTATTTCATAATTAAAATGTTGCAATATTTCAAACACTGTACTAGAATTTTGTTCTTCTACAGAAATCGTTTTTCAGTTTTTGAAATCTTGCAACATTTTTATTATGAAATTATTAAAAATCATTGCAGTATTGTACCAATGACTGACACTGTCACTTTTGACATACGGAATAGGCTCTGTATATTGTTTACTATGGGTATTTGATTTTTATTTTTTTTTAATCCTCAATTTCTCGACTTTGGTTTGATGAATGGATAAAATCGTTTACAAATTTAGATTCAGAAAAAAATCTCCTTGCGGATCAGTACAAAATATATATACAGTGCAATTTGAAAAAAAAAAGTTGATCGTCTTTTGTCAAAAACTGGATGCAAGAAAAAATATTAGTACAGTTCATATTAAAGTCTTTTAAAAATCATTTAATTTGATGTTTTATTTATTCAAATCGGATCAAAAATAAGCGAGATACCACACCAAAGGTTTTTCGTCATTCACCCTGTATATGCGCGCCATTTAGGTGCTTACCCAGACATTCTTTGGCGCACATATCAATTACAATTGCTTCCGTTTGAAAAATCGTGGGTGTCGTACCCAGAGCTGCTGTGGGTTTGGTTAGGGCCATAAATGCCTATTCCAGTACCTCGGTGTTATTCTTGGCACTATCCGTGTACCAGGCTGATATACCTCGACCAAACTCCTTGACTCTGATTAAGCCGTTTTGGGGTCCTCAGTCGACACCTTAAACGGTAGTTCGAATTTGAGCTTCCTGGTCATGATGTCCATCGGTTTGGACAGGAAGACCGGGTCGATTTGCTGCAGTATTTCTAAGTGTCCTGACCAGTCCCCCGGCAGTTTTTTTTCCTCTGGTGTAATCGGAAGGCCGCCACAAGTCCCTCTTTTTGTACCACTAGATGGAGCGGTGTGAATCCAATATTATGTATGGTATGTCATGACAATATATTTTATAGGGAAAATATGGGAGAGCCCTGAGGGGCGACTTGTAATATTGGAAAGGAATGAGAATGTGTATGTCGAGTTCTTAATTGAGAGGGACTATTAGAGATGAAGTTGTGCATTAAAATAAATAAATGACAATACACATTTATACAGGAGCCCAATACGGCAAACGGTGTCAAAAGCTTTTTGGATATCTAAAAATAGTATGGCCGACTTTTGTTGTTCAAAATGTTTGGTTTGTATATTGGAGGTGAGAATGGAAAGTGGAAGTATGGTAGAGTTTTTAGGAAAGAAGCCAAATTGATAAATCTGGGATGGATTTAATGGATGTACCATATCTAGAAGTTTTTATTGAAGAGTTTCTTATAGTAGGAAGAAGTGTAATGGGACATAGCTTCAAACAAGTGTGGTGTTATTTTCGGTTTTAGAAATACGTACAATAATATCTTGAGAAAGAAAACATTTAAAAACTTTTACTTTTTAATTGCTAATTCTTAAATTTTCATTTTGGGTTATTAACACCCACTTTCAAAAGCTTTTCAGATAAAGAATATGTTAAAAGTCTAATTTTAAAATCTTTAATGGTTTTTGAGATACTGCCATTATGGAAACAAAAATATACTCCTATAATATAATTTTTTCAAGGTACCTCAAAGCGGATTTTTCATTCGAAAATTGTTTTTACCATCACAATACTTTCCCATATTTGTAAAGGAAAAGTGAAAATATAAAATGATAGTTCCCATACAACTTAACGCTCTCCAAATACATTTATAGAAATACATTCAGACACATTTGTTCTTTATTCTTCATGTTGTTTCGTTTATAGTCAAACAGTTTATTAATTAAAATGTTTGAATATTCTTTAAAAAAGTCATTTATATTTATTTATAGTTGTTTATAGTTCTTATTGTTTAGTTTAATCGTTTATTGATTACAATTGTTAAATCTAATTGCATCAAGAGTCGTTATTTATAAGTTGCATATTTTTTGTTGATAAAGTAAATGAAATTATTAGGTTTTTTTAAGCTATACGATAATTCAATTTCATGGGCTTGGTTTATTAATGTATTTTCATACTTCATATATTTCGTGTGCCAAATTTAATCGTTCAAATTAATGATATTTGCTGAATCACGGACGACTATTTTCACTTTGTTTACATAATGAATTTATAATCCGACGTTTGTGGGTCGCACTCTTGATTTCTCCGAATTTAGTTTTATGATAATTTTTGCGTCATTGTGCAATAAATAAATTCCTCCGCGTACAACGAACGATTACGGACAAAAAAATATCCAAACGTATTTGTATCGGCTGTTCTACTCTTTAGTTATTAAGATACTAGAATTAACAGATTTCATTTCTGGCAATTGTATTAATTGCAGATGTCAGAAATTAAAAGTCTAAATAATAAAGCAAAATTCATTGAAAAAGAATAATAAAAATCGCTGTAAAAAATATCAAAAAGTAAATATTTTGAGTAAATAATTAGAGAAGAAGTCACAAAAATCTTAAATCGCTTTAGGATAATCTGGATCTGGATCGAGCTTGCCAAGGGTGATCAGATCATTGACCAGAGCACCTAAGCCTCACTAGGCTTGTTGTGCCCCCCTGGCTGGGACAGCCCTGCTTTGTTCGATCACTCATTTAGCCACCCAAGGTGACGAGCAAAGGACAGCTCAACGCTTGGAGGGGTATCCCTAATGTTGACCATGTTCGGGTGGGTGCTGTTCGCATTGCCCTTTGCAACTGAGCTTTGTTGAGGTTTTCTGTCTGGCTCTGGGCCACTAGACCAGTGCTCCATAGATTAGCATTGGTCAGAGTGCTGTCTTGGGAGATAGCCCCCATGTCTGCCCCCACAGCCCTCCGGCATTGCCAGAGGGAGACGCATGCTTTTTTACATTTCATTTTGGGATGTGGTTCCCACGTCAGCTTGCCGTGGAGTATCACTCCCAGGTATTTGACTTCCGATGACAATGTCAACCGGGTGTTGAAGAGCTTAGGAAGCTTTAGCTTACCTAGTTTTTTTTTCCCTTGTGAAGAGGACCATTTCAGTCTTTGACGGGTTTATGGTCAGAGACTGGTCATTATAACAGTGTTAAATTATTTTGAGGACTTCCTGCATCAAGCTGCATATCACCGTCTCAAATCTGCCTGTTAGCAGGATGGTTATGTCATCTGTATATCACTAAGGTGTGGAAGCCATTGTCTTTAAGTCACCGCAGTAGGCTGTCAACAACTATGTTCCAGAGGAGTGGTGAGAGTACTCCACCCTGTGGGCTGCCTTTAGCAACGATCTTTCTGACAGTGGTGCTTCCTACATTTACTGTGACTTGTCCTATTCTTCAGCATTCTTTTGATCCATCCACTAACTGTGGGATTAACACCATGCGTGGAGAGAGCAGTTTCCATTTTTCTGAAGGTCGTTTTATCGAAGGTACCTTCTATGTCATTGAACACGCCCAAGGTGGACATTTTGTTGTCCAGAGATCTTTCGATTCGGTCTTCAACAGTGTGCAGAGCCGACTCCGTTGATCTCCTCTGAGTGTATACATGTTAGTTAGCGTGAATCGGATTCGTAATAAAAGCCGTCTCGCGAATTAATCTTTCGCACAATTTCTCTAACGTTTTCAGGAGAAATGACGTTAGACTAATCGGGCGGTATGATTTGGCTAGTGTATAATCTATACGACCAGGTTTCGGTATGAAAATAACTTTTACTTCTCTCCATTCTAGAGGGATGTATCTGAACGCGATACATGCCCTGAAGATTTTGGCTAGGTGGACTGATAATATGTCCAGCCCTCATTGGAGGGCTGGGAATATACCGTCCAGGCCTGGCGCTTTAAATGGTGAGAAGCTTTTGATTGCCCAGGTTATACGTGCCCCTTCCGTGAGGTAGTCTACCGCCTCCCCTCCTTAGAGGGGTTTGAGGGTATGGATTCTAACCAGTCTTCGTCGGTGTCCGTACATCCTGGGAAATGGGTGTTTATGAGAATTTCAGCTGCTTCCGAGAGGTTAAAAGAGTAACTTCCATCCTCTCGTTTTAGGCAACCTATTTGTCGTGAGGGATCCTTGGAGAGGATCTTTTTGAGCCTTGCAGCTCAATTAATTTAAGACTTTAAAATTATCTACGTAAGAACAATATTCCAAAGGAAATAACGAAAATTTGAAAATATCTATTTGTTTTTGATATGTTTAGATTTCCTTTTGGATATTGTTTCTATGTGACTGATTTTAAAGACTTTTAATTTCCTTATATAACAAATTAAGTGTTAAAATTATCCAAAAGAAAAAGATAAAAAACCAAAAGTATCAAAAACCTGCCTGTTTAAATTTTTGTGTAAAGTACCATAAATTAATTATAAACATCGTAGAATTATTCAACAAATTAAAATCACAGTATTTTTTTCTTTTAAAACATAAAAATGCCTTTAAATTATTGAAGTTTTTTCAATGTTAAGTTAAGTGATAAGTCTTTAAAATCAAATGTATTAAAAAAAAAACGAAATGAAATTTACAATAGATAAAAGGCCATCATCGTGGCATCATTAAGTGCTGATATAATTTGGCTCTAGGCAAGCGCGTCTATATTTAACCAAGTTCAAGTTATCAACCTTGTTTTTATCAACAAAGGCGCGTGCATATTGATTTAAAAGTTACCTCGCGAACACAAATACATATATTATGACTGTGAACTTGAATTGTTATCGATGATGGTGTTTATTGCTTATTAGTGTACGTATAAGCGCAAGTATATGGTTTTATGAAAATGCATTAAAGCAATGTCACGTTTTTTTAACTGACCCTGACATTACTTTTGAGAAATTCATGATGTGTATTCTCATATTCCTAATCCATAGATCAATTAATCTGAAGACTTTTGTATTTATATGGTATAAATTCAATTAGTTAACTCTTTTTCATTTAGAATGTGTTATTTGAATTACATATTGTTCTGTTATCTATTCGAAAAATTATTATTATTATTACTGTTTTTTTCAATGTCATTTTAACTATTGATAAAGAACACTTCATGTTTCGAAATGTACATCTAGTCAATAAAAACAATTTGTGAAGAAAGTGATAATACTCTAATTACAATTTCTGCGTTTATTAAGTAGTTTGCTAAAGACCATAAACAACATTTATCATTACTTTGTTTTGTTATTATAATTTACATCCTTTAATTGTAAAACTATTTTTGTTAACAAACCAATTCTTACTATAAAATGTTTTGCGTAAAGATAAGTGAGAAAGTTGCGCAAGAAAAACTGTATAATTCTGTTTTACCACTATAGAGTTTAAAATATAATATCAAAACAATATGCGCCACAAAGTAAACTAAAGTAAATATTAATGTAGCTCGTGTTTCATGTTTTTAAACCATAATAACCGTAATTGCTCGTCAGTCTTATTTCTTATATTTTTATTTAAAACTTCGTATCGTTTGTCCTATAATATTTTATTATTCTTCATTTTTCTCTCGATATTCAAATGCGCCTGGCGTCGATGTTGATTGACATAATTGATCCCGAACTAGATTCTATGAAATTAATATAATGCTCGAGGCAAAATAAATTAAAATTAATATACAGTATCGGATTTAATCACTTATGTCATACACATCTTGTATTTTCAAGGTGATGGCATTCCCCGTAATAAATTATTAATTATAACAGGTATTAAAATGTCATTACTAAATTTCAAAAATATAATAAAATGAAATAAGAATGTGCACACACATAAAAGCGTTTCGGTTTTTGTAAACATCGCATGTTTCTTTTTAAGGATTAAAATTATTCTAATTTTATTAATTATGGTCAGGATTGCTTTCTAATTATGAAATCTTTACGAAGACCGAATTTTTTAAGTTATGAAAATCCAGATTGAAGATGAAAGTAACTATGTTTAGTCGTAAGAAATAGAATGTGGTTTCATTTAAACTTTTAAATGTTTCTGAATTATGGGAACAATCCAGCCATGAAGCGACGCGATCATAAAACGTTATTACTTCACGGCAATCAAGGACCTACATACATACGTCTGGTCAACTACTTTCACTTTTGGCCCGTAGTAGTAGAATGTGCCCCAACTTCAACGTGTTTTGCATATATCCATGTTTGTAATTATTCAGTTTAGAGCACTGTTACAGTTTGATACTAAAATCCGTATATTTCCAGAAATAAGTTTTCAAATTAAGGTATTAAAGATGGCTGTCTGTATGGTGAGTCAACTCACCGGTTACGTGGATTCTTGATGTCGAATCAGGGTCATTGTTGAACGAAATACAATATGCATCTACATTGTCAACTCGCCAAAATCAATATAACGTGTTTAATAAGTTCTGGGTGGTCCATTTGTAACTTAAGTGAAGCGAAATTTCATAAATATGTCAGTGTTCAGTTCTAGTAATGGTATTTACCATATATCTTTAAGTCACCGACTCCGGGTCGCGCGTAATTAATAGTTTAATCAAAGATAATTTATATTCTTTTTTATATAAGGAATAACTGGTTATTTTTATTTGAAAACAGCTGATAAGATCAATGACATACATACTCGCCAAACCTACATAATGAAAGGATTTCGTAATCAAAGTAATTAATTACGACTATTAACAACTTCTACGTGTGTACTAGTACTAATAAGCATAATAATAGATGCTCCTATCATATTTATTTCACTTAGATTATTTTCCGTAAGTAGATGCAACGGTTTAACTCGCATTAATGACCGTATCATTGTCTATTATTCAAATAAACATCGTGACTAAAGTTTGTTGAAATGCACAAACAAATAATTAACCAGTAGCCAGTGAGTGAATCATCGGATTCGTCAAGATTAATAACTGCCGCTTAATTAACGTTATTACCATGCACGGCGAGGAATACGGCTGGATTTTTCTTCGACATTTGCTTCAAGTTCAAGATTTGAATGTGTAAGCAAGGTGATGGTCAGGATATTGTGAATACTAAGAGGGTCACGTGCGCACAGCGAGTGCACAGGACGAATCGCAATTGGTGGCTTTATAATATCATTTTTATATAATGCAACTTTATAGTCTGGAGATGTAATTTCGTTACTAGCGACACCTCCCACATAGTGCATAAGATGTTTGAATACAAATTTTTAGATTTGTGGCGTTCGGAAAGGAATTAATCACTTCTGGTTATTAAATGGAGATCATCAAACTCAATTTTCCGTAATTACGTCGACGGTTGGGAGCCAAAACTTGTCGGTCTTAAATATTTCCTTTCCTGGGCGTGGATTGACCAATTAATTGGCTAAGATTTAATATGTGTTTATATGAACGACTTCCCTTTTAACGTCCGAATTACATGGTGTAATGCAATGAGAGATAGTGCATGTGTTTAAGATATATCACACTACAATGTTAAGTTCAATATTTTATATTTTGACGAGAATGTTAATTCTTCAAGAAGAAGTTATTACAATTTTTCTATGCATTTACTTTATTACTTAGTTAGTTTAGATGTACATAAAAGAAGACAATAGGTATTTTTTTTTTCATAAAAATGATGATATTACAGCAGCTTAGTTCGGGTCAGCAGTTGGATGGGTGACCGGTACCATTCACCATTGGGATACAATCAATGGTGCTTTAAAGTGACGGGGGCGATCCTTTAAAGTAACAAGCACATTTACACACACACAAATATACAAAATAACACATAGCGGAAGGACCATGTAGTCGATAGCCAAAAACACTACTACTTCTGATGCTATTACAAATGTTAAGTTGTCATAGTAAAGATAATCAAATTACCCAACAAATGAGTTGGTATTAAAGAATACTTTTAAATCGGGTTTTTCCAACCTTTCGTTTCCATTATACCAACAAAAGTTTAAAGTGTTTTTATTAATATTCAAGAAGTATAACGAAGTAGAGGCCTTCAAAAAAAATATATAATATTCTGGTCATTTTAAAACTACTCATTCTGCAAGATGTTTCGTATTAAGAAGTTAATTTTTAACCGTTTGTCATTAATTAACTAAATATTTCAATTCAAATTATATTCTATAAGCCTGCAGGATTATAGGTATGTAGTGCGCCCCATTTTCTACCTTTCTTCATATTGTCAAAAAATTGTTTACAAATCAAAGAAAAATAAGGTAAAAACCCCCATAACGGATGCTATTACATCTTCATCTGTCATGGTAATTATAAACACATTTCGCTACGCTTAATGTATTTTTAACACTAATTCTACCAAAAGGTGTTAAAAATAAAAAAACACCTCTTTCAGATTTTAACTTGATATTATTCTCCAATTTTAATCATTCCTTTACAATTAATTTTTCGACTTTTTGTACAACAGTTGTTAAATTATATCAGAGATATTATTTTCCTCTAGCTCATCCTACATCTAAACATGTGCATATGGTATACCTATTTCTACCATGAGGTTTCTTTCGACATCTTCGGGATTTCATGACGGTGTCTAATTTTAAACCGTTTTACTTATAAATATCAACTCTTTTTTTGCAGCATCATATCATTTGTAAACCCACTAGAGAATCCCGATTTCAGTTGTAATGGAAGATACTTTGATTTTTGTTTATTTTTCGCCATGATGCATTTTATTGTAGAAGATTGCAGTCATTTTTTCTACGTGAATTCAGTACCCAAGAATTTTGTTTTCATTCGTAAAAAAATTGAAAAACGCATTGTAGATAAGTATACAGTAAAACAGTTTGTATTAGTGGTAATTATTTCTACTTATTATCCTTTTTTTGCGAAAAAAACCTAACATAACTATATTACTTTTTTTATTTCTTTAATTATTTTAAGTACGTCTCGAATTTCAAGAGAGTTATTGCAAATAGTAAATAACTTAAGTAAAGAATTCTCTGAAATTGATGAAAGCTAACAATCTGAAAGTGGAGATGACTCGAAAGTGACCACGAATTCGATAGTGATTCGTCAAGTACTAATGAAGAAGAAAATAATTTATGAACAAAACATAAAGGTATTGTTGGCGGATACTGAAGAATGAACCACAAAATATTGAAATTGCTATTGATGGAACAGTTTGGAAAAAGAAACAAGTTTCTCTCCTGGTAGATCGCCTCTTTACACCATTTTAAATATATTTAGTCTAACGCCAAGGGAAGTATTATGATGATTTGACAATAATATTATGGAATGCATTATGAAATGTACGGAATTGCAGCATAAGTGGTTCTAGGAAAGCATAGATATAAATTAGAGGTATTTATTAGTATTTCACATGTATGCGGTGAATCTGAACAAAAAATGTTATTGCATTGTTTTTATGGCAAACAATTTTTGTTTCGTATGTTATGAGCTGAAAATATTTCATGAAAATGCTACGATTTTTGCGTTTTAATAATAAAAACTAGTGGAAGCAATATTGGGGGAAGGATACATTTGCTTTAGTATCAAGAGTATAGAACGCATTCATAGAAAGCAGTCAAATTTGTTACAAACCAGCTGCAAATATCACAGTGGATGAACGAAAATTCGGTATAAATTTACCCAATTCATGTCGAATAAGCCTGATAAATTTAGCATCAAATTTTAGTCGGCCTCTGATATGAAAAGGAATTACGTTGTGCATGGAATTCCGTGCTTATAAAAAAAGACTGTTATCAATTTTATTGGTTGGGTCTATTGTTTTGAAGCTGGTTGAACATTATATTAGCTTCAGCAGAACCGTTACCAACAACATTTTTTTACAAGCTGTTTCTTGGCGACAAAGCTTTTTCATAATATAAAGTTTAGTTTTAATTCTTTATCAACATAAAGGAGAACTGTTAAAATCTGCAAAAATAAAAAAAAGATAAAATGGAACGCTTGCAGTCTTAATTATCTAACTGTATTATCACAAGCTTTAAAAGCTCCTTGACTATTTTTTTAAATCTAAAACGGTTTCTGTACCATATTCACAAATTAAATCGGGAAATCAGGCAATAGATTATACATGCTCAATAAAAACCCTTGCAATATGGGGTTCAATCTCCTTATCCACATATCACTAGGCTTTTATATTGCATCGGATGACTACTAAAGAAGACCTACTTCCATATGTTATAGCACCCGATACCATAATCCCTACAATTTGATGCACATCTTTTAACAGAAAATTCTATGTTGCGGTATTACCAACGCGTTCGTATGTCCCTTTCACGTCCTACATGCATCCCCAAAGATGCCAATCTTGATTCCATCGCAGTAGCTTTCTACACCACTCCAAACGTTGCTGTTGATATTGAGTCCTTGGTGGTAACCAAAAATTCAAATTCTGCAGTAAACTGTTCGAGGGTTACATGATGACCTTCATTAGTTGACTATAGATCATCATTAGATGATGATGAAATATTTTAAAATTTGTCCGACCGCTATCTCAGACTGGCGACTAATACTGTTTGTTTTTGTTTTCGTATGATAAAAGTAAGGTGGTCTGAATTTTATTTGTTTAAATAATAGTTTAATGGGTGCTGAATCCATATTCGTTGCTATCTTTATTATGGCAGACGGCGCACTTTGAAATATCTTAAGATTTATCCGACCGCACCCTCAGACTGGCAACTGATATTGTTTCTATTTTTTTTGTATGATAAAAGTCTGGTGGTCCGAATTTTATTTGTTTAAATATTAGTTTAATGTGAGCTGAATCCATATTTGTTGCTAACTTTTTTATGGGAGAGGGCGCACTTTGAAATATTTTAAGATTTATCCGACCGCTCTCTCAGACTGGCAGTTGATTTTGTTTTTTTTTTTTTCGTATGATTAATCATAGTAAGGTGGTCCGAATTTTATTTGTTGAATTAATAGTTTAATGTGTGCTGAATCCATATTTGTTGCTAACTTTTGTATAGGAGACGGCGCACTTAGATTTTTTTTAAATTTTATTATTTAAGGGTGTGATAAAAAATATTAAGGGTTGAAAATTGGGGTGCTTGTATCACAATTTGTTAATTCTATGTTTTATTTACACCCTAAACTAAAAACAATCTATGTATCTTGAATATGTATAGAAATAATGAAATTTGAAAATCTATGGCTGAAATCTATGGCTAACTTCACATCCGTTAATTGGGGGTAATTATCACGTTAACGCACTTTAGGTACAATAACATTTTTAAAGAAACCATGAAAAGCGAAAACAGCAAAGAACCGAAGACAATTTTGCAATATACAGAATTAGGAGAAATTACCAGAATGGTCGATTATTTTAAAAGATATAGGAGTTAACAAACAATATCTTATATAAAAGTCGCAAGGCTTTAAAAAATCTACTTATCTGTAATCAATTGGAATATACAGGGTGGCCCACAAAATTGTGATGGATTAAGGTTACATTTTTTTAAATATTACTATTTATTTTGGTAATCCTGTCAATTTTTAACATTTTTTATTAACGATATATTATATCTAAATTCATTAGTTTCCTAAACATCGACGTTTTAAATAATATCGAATAACAAAGTGATATTCGAACCTAATCGTAGTTACATGACCAATACAAATTAGGTATGGCCTTGGAAATTTAGTTCTGTCAAAATAAAACAGACAAGGAAATTGAACTTTTTATCAATCATACGTTACACTTAATTTCATTACTTTCTTGGATATCACGACATTTTGATCAGTTACAAAACTCAAAATAAATTCCAGTAAACGATTCAATCAGTTAACATAAAACAATAGGTATAACAAGTTATGGAAAAACGTCTTTATTTTTTATTAAATGTTGAAAATTGTCTTTATTTACTAACTGATAATGATATAAATTGTCACAAAAATGTTGTTGGGTGTGTGAAACCATTTCCCTTGTTAATTTCTTACTTTCATTTAAAATTTTAATACAAATTATTGTATTTGTTCCGATAAACATTGTTTTTCAAGTAGCCCCAACAAAAGAAATCCAAGGGCGAAAGATCGGATGTCCCGCAAATAATCCAGCCCAGACATTGCAACTAAGTACTTCATACCAGTTGGGGTTGTTTCACCCCCAGTAACCGTATTTTTTTTGTTTATTGACCATTCCGTGTAGTGTGAAAGTCCCTTCATCCGAAAAAAAATATGATTTGGAAAATAACCATGTACATTTTCAATCTTTCTCGTGGTTATTTTATAAAATTGTAGTCTTCGATTATAGTCAACGTCACAAAGATTTTGTACAACATTAACAGTGTATGGATTCATTTTTTCGGTATGAAGAATGGTTCTTACAGATATTTGATCATGATCCGAAACCAGATGATTGATGGATTGTCTGGGATTTTCTTGTATTGAAAGCAGAATGCCCAATTTTTATCATGGGCGACAGGACTCCTAGGTCTTCCAGATGGTGTTTTTTACACTCCCAATCATTCTGTAACGCTCTATAGTTCAAAAAACAGCATTTTTTTTTGTCTAGCTGGGTGCAAATTGTTATAAATATCACATACCTCCTGATACGATCTGTTGATCGCCATACCCCCTCAAAATTAAAATATCAATTTTCACTGTTTCTATTTGTTAAATTTGATTCTCATTTATCACGTGGTGAAACATTTTTAATAATTCTATAAACAACCCTTACTAATTTCTCTGTTTCAGTAAGTAAAAAGGCCATGAACCTTACTGTTTGGTTAATTTTGACAGAACTTAACTTTCAGGTTACCTAATTTGTGTTGGTCAGGTAACTACTATTACCTTCGAATATCGCATTGTTATTCGTTATTATTTGAAATGTCGATATCTAGGACACTAATGAATTTAGGTATAATGTATGGTTAATAAAAAATGTTCAAAATTGACAAGACTATCAAAATAAATAGCAATATACAAGGTTTTCCATTTAAAACAACAGAATAAGTCTATATTTCAAGACGACATCTCCGGTTCTCATGCGCGACCGTGCTCGAGGCTACGGATTGGCTCTCTCTATCAAGGGGGTTTTACCTGAACCACTTCGGACTCCCTATTTAAAACAATGTAACCTTAATTCGCCACAATTTTGTGGGCCACCCTGTATATTCCAATTTATTACATATAAGTAGATTTTTTTAAAGCCTTTTGCAGTTTTGAAGGGCTATTAAAAAAACGGCGTAATTTTAATAAATGGGGTTTATTTTATCTTAATCGGTACATCATGCCGTTTTATGCTTTAAGTCCTGAAGATGACACCAGAAAGATGATTACCCCCAGCAGCAATACATTGATGAAGGCGATTTCTGAAATATTCTGCCGCATTTTGGCACATCTCGCGGGTACGGCCTCCTGAATTCGATCCCTGAGTTCTTCCAAGGTGCGAGGTCGATGCCTAAAAACCTTTTCCTTTAGGTAGTCCCACAGGAAGAAGTCGCAAATGCTCAGATTATGGGAGCGTGCGGGCCACTCCACATCACCTCTTAGAGAAACAAGGCGCCCAGGGAACACCTGTCGCAGTTTCGTCATTGAAACCAGATGTCTCCCAGATCTGCTTCCTCCATCAGTTCTTCCAATCGAGGTTGAAAGAAATATTCGAACATGAAAGCATAACGTTGAGCAGTGACACTTACGGTTCGTCCGTCCTCTTCAAAAAAATAAGGCCCAATCACCCCAAATTTAGAAATCGCACACCACACGTTGACTTTTGGGGAGTGAAGTGGTCTCTCGTGAAGTTGCATTGGGTTATTTACAGCCCAGTATCGAAAATTTTGTTTATTCACCCCTCCACAGAGATGGAAGTGGGCCTCGTCACTACTGAAAAAAGTTGACCTCGCATGGATCCGGTTTAACATTTCTTGGGAGCGATTCATGCGGTTTTCATAATCAGGGGGCATTAACTTTTGAATCATCATTTTGTAGGGGTGGAATGTGGAATGAGTCTTGATTCAATATCCGTCTTAGAGAGCGATCAACAATGGCCAATGCAGTTGCGTGCTTCCGGGCAGATCGCGTAGGTTACCGTTCGATAGCTTTTCTTACTCTTGCTACATTTTCGGGTGTTCTTACCGTTCTGGGTCTTCCTAAACCCCTATGTCTTTGTGTGGAACCAGTTTCTTCTAATGTTCGCATACAACTCGCGATTAAATTACGATGAGGGACGGGAACACGATGCGCCACCCAGGCCCAGTGGGTGGCGACGGCAGAACGGCCATTTTCTCCAGACCAAACCATTGTAACGACTAAAAACAGCACGACCCCCCCGCACAATGAGATCCCTCCCAGGTACGTACCCCCACTACACGGGGGTGCGTTCCAAACTGCACTGTCTGTTTTGCCGTACCCTGTATAAGACATGTTTTGATAACTTCTGTATTATTTGAAATAATAGACCGTTCTGATAATTTCTCCTAATCCTGTATATATGTGATATAATTGTTAGAAAACCCTGTCAAATAAGTAATTAATATTAATAATATTAATAATAATTTGACATACAATATACATACAAGGTGGCGCAAAAGTAATGTCATAGTTTGAATTGGCTCCCATTTTGTTATAAATGAAAATAAGGAGCTCTGTTTTTATCAAAAGTTTATTTGGAAGTGTATTATTGGTTACATTACTTGGAAAAAATTATATCGCTCAAATGGCCACCTCCCGAGTTGATGCATAATTGCGCTCGTTTTGCTGCATTTTAAATTGTTGCTCGCTAAATATCTGGCCCCAAATTGGCGATTTCTTCTTCAATATTAGCTTTCAAGCCTTGCGTCGTTCGTGGTTTGCTGTGGTAAACGCGAGATTTTAAAAAGCCCCAAAGGAAGAAGTCTAGCGACCTGGACGGCCAGTTCATATCTCCAAAACGGGAGATCACTCGACCTGGAAATTGGTGGCCCAAAATCTCCATAGTTGTGTGGACGGTTGCTCCGTCCTGTTGAAACCAACAATGATCGAGAGCAAATGTAGCAACTTGCGGCAGCTAATTGGTCGAAAGTTATACTAGTATAATTTTCACAGAAGAAGAAAGCAGTTAAAAGCTTTGCCTAATTCAGGGAAGGTTGCCAGTGAGAATTTGTGGTTTTCAAATTTTTTTTCTACAAAAGCAGCAACTACGTCTAGGGGTCACCTTCCTCTACGCAAAACTATACTGACTCAAATAAAAAAAATGAACAATCTGTCTGGATAGTACTTTTCCAATATTCTGGAAATTACTGCAAGAATTACTATTGGTTTAACTACAATTTCTGACAATAAAGTTCGATGAATAGTCTTGTAACATTAGCGTAGATGAAATATAATTTGGTGAGAGAAATGAAAAATAAAAAATTGTAGATGTAATAACCATATATTTTTTATTAAAATGATTAGTCAATAAAATCTGTTTTGTGAAATGTATCACGTATACACAAGTGACGTGAGGCATTATGTAATTAAATAACAGGAGAAAGTCCCGCCGGTGGAATATAATAAAGCGGTGATTTGGCGTGTTTCGAACTTTCCACGTGTGAATACCACTCAATTATAGCCGAGTATTTTAAAGGTTTGCAATCAATCAGAATCGACCTACTAACACATTGGTTTACATTGGCACCTACCTGCTGTTTTGTTGAATTAAGGTAATCATGTGTGAAATTAAATATGTGCTCTTATGCATAATCCTATTCTTTTCTTTTGTTTCATTCAAACGTCATTCAGTTTATTTATTAATACCATATGTTTAACTTATTTTCGTTTGTATTGTGGGTAACAACAAGCTCCGTTTTTGGAGTAAGTTTGGGGGAAATTTTTTTTATGACATAATCGGCCAAAAGAAAATGCGTAAGAACATTTTTAAATGCTTAGCTTTCCGCTAGGTGGCCCATTTTATCATTTACATAATTAATTTGCGTTTTTTACAAAATATTACCGCATTAAGGCTATTGAAAATTATCAAAATTAGAAACTACTGTACTTGGTTTACAATTTTTGCTTAAGTCATTTTTTTGTATCACCTACAGTTAAGTGGTGGGAGAAGTATACTTTTGTTTACAGAAAATGGTCTGTAACTTCCGTATACCTTAACCGATTTTCACAAGCTTAGCCTCAATGGAAAGAGTATTAGAAGTTGATTACAAAAATAAATAACATTAACACATTTAATCTATGCGCTGGCAACTAGAGGGCGTTATGTAACACTTAACCCTATTTATGTATTTTTCTCAGAAATATCAAATGGAATGATATAACTCGAAGCAGCTTACAAAAAAGAAAATCAAATTACATATTGTTTCGTCAAAACTGCAAACTGATATCTCTTGTCATTCCAAAGATATTTAGATTTTTTTAATTTTCGTTGTTGTTTTTCGTTGTTTTCGAAGTCTTGGTTCACCCTGTAAGGTGTAAATAAAAATATATGGCTAGTTACTTTTAGAAAAAATATGTAAAAACAAATGACAACAATATTTATTAGCATAATTAATGAAAAATAATAAAACTTATTACCCATAACAGAAATTTACAAAACGCTGAAATTTCTAAAAGCACCCATTATCTAGTTATTTTAGAAACTCAAAATGTTTCCTCTTATTTGCTGTACCTACACAAATTCAGTCCTTCTAGAGTGAAATTTTATCCTAGATTCCTTAAAATTTCTTCAATGGTTTTATATGGATAAGCTGTAACATTACGAGTATGTCAAACTATTTACCTGGACGATGTAAAACTAATCAAGTCACCTTTGGAAATGACATTTCTGTTTTGTGATTGTTTATTTATAATTTGTTGTTGCTGTCAAAGTTAATTTGAACGTTTGAAAAATCACTTTATTCTAATGCTTTATTTTTCAAATGAAGAAGCATATGATATGCTAGCAGTGTATTTTGAAAGTCTACAAAATGCAGTCATTGCTGAAAGAGAATATGGGTTACGATTTCCTGAAAGACGGCGTCATTCAAGAAAAGTTTTTAAAAGACTGGCAGAACGATTACGAAAAACTGGCAATGTTCAACCTGTTTCGGTAAGAAATAGGGTACGTAGAAGACAAAATGAAGAAAATGTTATTAACGTCTTGGCATACGTTAACGTTAAACCACGTGCACGTATTAGGGAAATTGCAAGAGATCTAGAATTAAATTATTCTTTGGTGAATAGAATACTAAAAGAACATAAAATGCATCCTTACCATGTTGTTTTACATCAAGAGTTAAAAGACATAGATTTTGATCGACGACTAGATTATTGCAACTGGTTAAAAGGAATGTTAAATGATAATCAACAATTTCTATCTGCAATATTATGGACGGATGAGGCTACATTTTCAAGCCCTGGTAAAATTAACTTGTACAACAGTCACTACTGGTCAGAAACAAATCCACACTGGCAGAGGGAAGTCAATTACCAAAATCGCTGGAGCATACATGTGTGGTGTTGTATTTTAAATAGGAAGATAATAGGACCTTTATTCTTTGAAGAAAAATTAACGGGCCAAAGGTACTTAGATTTTTTAACTAACGATTTGCCCATCCTCCTAGAAGACGTTCCAATTCGTAACAGATTAGACATGTGGTATCAACAAGATGGTTGCCCAGCACATTTTGCCGCAGGTGTCCGAAATTATTTAGATATTGTATTTTCAAATAAATGGATTGGAAGGGGAAGTATTTTTCCATGGCCAGCAAGGTCACCAGATCTTACGGTTTTAGATTTCTTTTTATGGGGTAGAATTAAAGATTTGGTTTTTAAAACACGTCCAACTACACGTGAGGATATGCAAGAAAGGGTTCGGCAAGCAGTAAGAGGTATTTCTGGTGCTGAAATTGAGGCCAGTGTCAATTCCACTATAGAAAGACTGAATTTGTGCATAGCAAATGATGGGAAACATTTTGAGTACCTAAAATAACTAACTAATAGGTGCAGTTATCAATTTTAGTTTTTTGTATTTTTTTTTTCATTAATTATGTTAATAAATATTGTGCCATTCGATTTAACTTGATATTTTTTTGAAATGTAACCGTAGCAATATGTTTTCACTTACAACTTACAGGGTGAACCAACACTTCGAAAACAACGAAAAACAATAACGAAAATTAAAAAAATCTAAATATCTTTGGAATAACAAGAGATATCAGTTTGCGGTTTTGACGAAACAATATGTAATTTCATTTTCTTTTTTGTAAGCTGCTTCTTGTTATATCATTCCATTTGATATTTCTGTGAAAAATACATAAATAGGGTTAAGGGGGAATTACTCTTTAGAAAATTCGACAATTCAATTTTTCTTTTTTTGCATTTTATTATAGTCTGGGGTTCTGAGAGTGTGTTTCGAAAATATTAATTTGAAATTCGTAGAATTCCCATAGTTACACAAGCTTAGGCTGCGGCGCGGTACTTATAGCGTCGACTGTTATACCTCGACTGTTTTTCTGTTTTATGGTCCCCCCTTGTCTTTATGGTCCCCCCTTGTATCTATGGCCCCGGTACAGCTGATTAAGGGTCAGTTACTCAAATCAGTTGTTATCCACCGTAAGTTCAACCGTATCAGTACTAAATGTATTGCAAACTTTGAACGCGTTTTTCTCGGAACGACATTTTGCAAGACGGGCGCACGTTTTTCTCAAAAACTATTGAACCGATTGACTTGTGGTTTGGCACACATATTGAAGGAACCTTCACTTATGGTTGGATCTAGGATTATTTTGATGGCTTGTATATTTCACTTTCAATCTGATGTTTTAGTTGAAAATTTTTCGGAAAAATTGAACTTTTATCCTTAAACAGCTGCCGTTTCTATAAAAATATGTGTATTTGTTTAGTTCTAGTTCGGACGATAACTACACTTTTTTTTATTTTAGACGATTAGCATCGCCACAACCCGTGCGCCCGACGCCGCGACATACATAACAGCGCATAACTTGTATACCTTTCGATTAAGTAATTCAATAAAATTTATATTGTTAGCTTAAACATTTCTTAATATGAGTGAAAAATCCCAAAAGTGTAGGTTTGATAGTTTTCACAGAAATAATTCCTAAAAATTACTCTCAAAAGGGACTTCAGGAGAGTAATACCACCTTAAGTGTTACATAATCAGCTTCTAATACTCTTTCCATTGAGCCTAAGCTTGTGAAAATCGGTTAAGGTATACGGAAGTTACAGACCATTTTCTGTAAACAAAAGTATACTTCCCCCACCACTTAACTGTAGGTGATAGAAAAAATGACTTAAGCAAAAATTGTAAACCAAGTTCAGTAGTTTCTAATTTTGATAATTTTCAATAGCCTTAATGCGGTAATATTTTGTAAAAAACGCAAATTAATTATGCAAATGATAAAATGCGCCACCTAGCGGAAACGCATTTGAAAATATTTTAACGCATCTTCTTTTGGCCGATTATGTCATTAGAATTTTTTTCCCCAAATTCTGGGATATACGGTTTCCGAGATACGGCCAGTGGCCACCCTTAATGAATCACCCTGTATATTATGTCGAAAGTTTGATAAATTAATGTATAGTCACCACGAATGTCTAATATTAGCTGTAGGATTACATTAGTTATATTAATTGTATTCTCACTGATTCAACCATATTTTATTTACAATCTCAGTTAATACTCATAAATTTCAATTGATATTTGCATATAAAGCAAATAGTTGTGGTTGTGGTTTTACTATTATTGCAATGTCTTATTTGACATCTACTCATAGTTGTGGAAAAAAATGGTCCTTACTGGTTGTTCCATAAATCTTCAAGTCTCAACGTGTTTCCTTCGTACGCCAAAAATGCATATTATTTGTTAATAAACGCCTTTAATTACCAAATATTGAAAGGCTTCTAACCCTGTACAGCTATATATACAGGGTTGGGATAAAGTATGGAACTAAGTAAATATGTTTAAAACAAAAGGACGATATCTTTGAAATTTTGCAGGTAAGTGCAATGGGGCAAAATGCATCACGATGTACATTTTTTTGTTAATAATATATTTCCGGTTTAACCGAAATTTTCTTGGTTCCATTCTTTATCCCAACCCTGTATGTTCTATAAGTTATACAAATGAATAATCCAATTATTTAGCTACATTCAAGGTTCAATTTAAAAAAAAGTAAAATTGTTCAACAAAAATATTTGCCGCTGTTTTCTATAGCGTTAAGCCATCTTTCAGGCAGCTGATGAATTCCATCTCGGGAAAATGTTACGTCTTTGGGCAAGATAAAATCCTCAAGCCATTTTAGGATCTCATCAAATGATTGGAAATGCATATCGGACAAGGCGTGTTACATCGACCGGAATAAGTGGTAATCGGATGGAGCAATGTCTGCAATGCCGTCTCGGCCAACACTCTTTATATCTTTGGTGTTGGAAGCAATGAGATCACACATGCAACAATTTTACTGGACGTTCTACTATGCCAGTATACGGCCGTTTTCGTTCTAATTCTTGATTCCAGCGGATTATTTGATATTTCTAGCAGTCCGCGTAACAATTCATAATAAAGCACTCCCTTCATGTCCCTTGTAGAGAAGAACCTTTATTCCGAAGCGATGGGTTTTGGACCGATTGTCATGGGATTTAATTACGACTTTCTGCGTTTCGGATGGTCATAAAGTATTCATTTCTTATTGCCTTTTTTTCTGGAATTTCCCACCTCGCGCAGTCGTTTGTAAATCAATTGCTAGATTACTCCCAGCTGTTTTGTAAGCTCTTTCTGCACTGGCGCCTAATTTTCAGCGAACATCATCTCCAACTCATCGTTGTTGCATTTTCTAAGGCCTACAGGACGCTGTTTGTCATTTAGACGCCGTTTTTAAACCGATTAAACTAAATTGTGCATACATCTTACCATATAACACCTTCGCCGTGAAAGGAACAAATCCAATTGCACGCTCTTACATCACTTTTTCCTTGTTGGAATTCTTAAGGATTGCAGTGTCAGATATGTACCTTATTTGTTGATATTTTAAGATATTTTGAAAAAAAAACATTTGCCAACTTTAATTTTCCTAAGACAAGAAACCACCAATTCGCATGTTTAGAGGTTATTAGGTCTATCATTTGTTTTTCTTATGGTGGCCATATTGGGTTTATTAGATAGTGCTTAAAAGTGTTTTTCAAAACAAAATACAAATCGGGGGATTCTGTTTCACCAAAAAATTGTCTTAAAAAGTGTCTGAATAATATAAAGGTTTAATAGCGGCCGCGTTAGGCGTTGTCGAGTTATTGAGGAAAATTAAAATTGGCAAATTTTGTTTTTTTCAAAATATCTTAGAATTTAAAAAAGTTAATGGGATATATTATGAGCACTGATTTCTGCAAAACATTCACCATTTAACCGTTACTCTATATCTTCTAATAAAAGAGAAACCAATGATGAGCATCGAAATTGGGACACACTGTGAAACCGCCAAAGAACTGGCAAAAATCAATTGATTTTCAAATTAATTTCTTGACTGCATAAAATAATTTGGAATATTCATTTGCACGAACACCTAAAATATGCTCTGATATTAAATAAATCTGTACATTTCATCAAAAAACTTTTTTTGGTTACTAATTATTTTGTGAAGATGTTCAGAAAATTTTGAAGCAAAAAAATTAATTGTACAAATCTATTATAACTCTAAAAGTGTAACCGATTTCCTTAATATACTTTCAAAAAAACAATTACAATTGCGTTATAACGTAATTCTGAAATTCCTAATAAATATTTTTCAATAGTCAAAAAACAGAAGTAATTTTGAGAACGCCGAAATGTTTCAACGACAATAAATTTTCGCGTTTGTAAATACCCCATACAAAGAGAATTAATCGAATTACAATGTGAAGAATGTTTCAAATCAGATACCGAACGATCACCTTATTTTTAGCAATGCCGAAAATATCTCGTGTCAGGTTCATCAACTGGCTTCAACCTTCGACGAAAGCAAGTCTGTCTACGTGGACCGCTGGTCTAAATTATTTCCAGGCTTGTTGTGGCGTTCGGCGTATTGGTTGGTGGTGGTGATCGACGCGACCGCATAGACGCATCCTGTTTATTCAAATGATGCATTCAATCCCGGCCGATGGAAAAAATCAAGATGTTCCTCGAAATGTCCAGAGTTCCGACGCCGCATTAAATATTGCAGTCGTGTCGCAATATTTCCGGGTGTTTACGTCATGTTTCATTTTGGAACGTGCAATGCTTATAGGCTGGTTGTTGGTATTGTAGTATTTAACACTTTTATGGAATGGATGTAAAAATTGTAGAAAAAATAGTATGATGTATAAAAATTTTGGAGTTATTTTTATTTGCCTTTGATTAGAGAATTGTCAAATTGGTATTTCAAAAAATATGTCTGCGTTATAAGCATATTAACATGTAAAGTAATTATCAGTACAAAAAAGATGGCACGTTTTGGCCAAAGGAACAAAAAATCTAAATTGAAGGAAAATAAATTAAACATTGAAGTTTCTAAGTTTCAACAAATTCTTTATTATAATCAAGACGAAAAAAATTTCTACTACTATACCATTCTTAGAAAAAATCATTTTTAACATCTTTCAATATTTCTGATGAAATGTGGACTCTTAATTTCAGTTTAATCAATTATAGTTATTTTTACTAAATAAAAAAAAAAAAAATAATTATAACAGAAACACATTCAAAAATATAAAAGTCTCTATACCATCATCCATATCTTTTGATCGAATCGCAAGTGTTTCTGAAAAAAATCGCAGGTCTGTTACCGACTTCATCAACGCTCTCTATAGTTTCACTAACGGCGTCATCATTCATAAGAAAACTAAAACTACTAATAAAAATCCTCTACATTAAAATCTAAAATATAAAAATGCAGGAATTTAGAAAAGTATTAAAGAAAAGGTAAATATTCTTCAATTAAAACAAAATTATAATTTTATACACAATTTAAACGATGTTTAAAAAACATTTGCATACATTCTATTTGATGTTTATTATGAGTATACTGATTCCTTCAAGATCTTTGATAGGGTTGTTCATAATATTTTGTTGAGTTGAAATTCATTAAATTGAGATTAATTAGAGATTTTAACGATTAAGTAGTTACTTGATTTGTAGAATTCCATGAGTTGAAATTGGAAATACTTGTACATCAGAGATAAAAATTAAATCTGGTGTTCCTCAGGGTTCATAATGCCGACCAATTTTATTTTATTGTTAATGAATGAGCAATACAACTAGAGTGAGAATCATCCTTTTGTTAATGACTTAAATATATTTATTTAAATAAAAACGGTAAATGGTTCAAGATCATTTTCAGCATGATTTAAGTTAAGAGAAAATCCAATTTGAAGGACAAAACTGCTTGAAATTATGCCTAACATCGCCACAGGGATTATTTTATGTGACAGAAATACTTTTTTAAATGAATGGCTTCTTTAGATGATTCAAAATTATAAAATAATCTATGTAGGCCATTTAAAACGCATTTTCAGATGGAATAATTTTGGTCAGCTCCGGGCTTCCAGACAAGATTTTACTTTATCTCTTTTATTTTCTATTGATTATTTAATACTTCGATAGTAGCCATTAAATAATACAGTAAGTAGTAAGTAATCATACAAGGAATTATAATTTTACAAATATTTTGAACTGCAATCCAGTTTATTTCAAATTCATATCAAAAAACAGTAATGAAGTTTAAGGTTATGATAATGTCCATTTCTACTTGTAGATAATTCTGATATTATATATTTTTTGGAGTTTTAATGCCTTATTATTATTTTTTTGCATATTCTATTTAAATAATTACAATAAATAGGTGGTGTGTAAGTGATGATTTTATAGTGTAATTAAATATGCTAGTAGCCAATTGATAGTATTATATTATAAAGTAACATTTTGTATCATAACTACTTTTAACGTATGTATTTTATTAATTAAAGTATCCTAACATGCCTGTAGATTTATTTAAAACAGTTTATTGTCTTTATACTTTTCCTGTATCAAGTTCAATTTTTAACTCTCATAATACCAAACATTTTTACTGTCAAGTAATACTGATGGGGTCCTTTACCTCAGGAAGTTATGAAATTATTGTGGGTGTATTTTATTTTAAATTTATTTCATTTTAGAAAGTTAAAAACTATTAAAAAAATGGAACACTCCAAACCTCCCACGTTTGAGTTTTCGAGGTTCTCGTGACTGAACCTGGAAAGTACATGGTTCTACTGGATCTGTTTCTGTAGTTGCTTTCCTTATTTTATTTTATCAATAGTATCATAAAAAGTTGTTACAGGCCATGTTTTTGTTTGTCTTTTTTCGGTGTATGTTGTATCTACACTTGATTTTGTGTTATTATAGTCAATTTGTTTTGTTCTTTTCATTTTCACAAATTTCGCCGGTTTCATGCATAGTTGATAATAATGTAACCGTTTTCCCTTTTTTTGGACAGTAAGATGCCAACATTGTTTGGTTTTGGAATCCAAATATAGTTGAATATACTTGTCTGCCATGTACAGTTACCAGTTCTTGGGGCAGCTCTCGTTTATTTTTTCTAATTGTATTAAGCAATGTAAGATCCTTCGTTTCTAATTCTCTTGCTAGTTCAAGACGTAAAAAAATATCTGTGGTCACATTCCAACCTGATTTTTCCTGACCCTCAACCATTTCTAAGGCGACACGTTTACCTTGATTGCGTTCTCGCTGGTCGAATGTTTTTCCACTATTAGACTTGGCAGTTGTAAACGCATGAAGTTTTACTATCACAACTTTCCTGGTTTAGACGGTATGTACTGCTTGAATGGACATATACAGACAAGGGACAAGGTAATTAGCTACTGTTATATTTTCTTAAGGCATATAGACATCTTGAAGTGTAGGTAACCACAATTCAAAAAAATGTTCGGATTGGTGTTAGCTTATCTGAATCTCGATTCCTTCGTTTAGCTTCAGCATTATCAAAACGCAGACACTGAGATATTGTTGTAAACCTGTTTCGACTCATAGTTTGGTTGAAATAGGGCGTCCATCTTAAAGATTCCACAAATTTTACATGTAAAAATTATGATATTGACTGTCCTGCCCTTCGTTTACGTCAGAATTATTTTCAGAATCGTATGCTAGCTGATCTTCAACAAAAATTCTCTTCGTCATTATCAGTAATATCATCGCCATCGACAGCGGCGTTTTCCTCATCTTCATTACTTTCACTTTCTATAAGTCACCTCAGTAATGTTTCTTCCGCACCTTTGTCACCTATACGAACAGACCTGATTCCAGCCATGATCACAGAGCATATGAGTAAGCACGCAGGTAATAAACGCAGCCAAGAAAGTACCGTCTAGCAAATATAGAGAAATCGGGGAACTACCAAAAACTGAATGCGAACAAACCAAGGGAGCACAACTATTGCACATAAGCGTAGAATACACCGGGGTAAATATGTAATTAGGTCACTTGATTTTAAAACTTTGTTTTTATAGAAAATTAGTATATTGAAAGTAAGGGGTAAAATTCGTGGATGAGCAAACATATTAGTTAATATGTGAAAAATATTTGGGGTCTCAGCAGACCCCAGTGGTATTACATGCAGCATTTTAATTTTCTAGATACCCTATTTACTAAAATAAAATTCTACGTTGGTAAAATGTTAAAAATATCCCCACGTCAAAAGAATTTAATTTTTTTAATTTTTTAACAATAATCGTTACAGGGATATTTGATCACTTATATTCAGTAACCCCACGGTATTATGAGGGTTAATGATGAAGAATGGCGCTTGTTATTATATGTCAGGTTGTTTTGATGGAAAAAAATACACGACTATTTATTGTGTAATACATACACATAAACAAGTTTTAAATATATTACAGACAATAATTACACGACTATAGTTTCGACCTTTGTAGGTCATTATCAAGTGTTTTCTAAATAGATTACCGGATGTTAACAATTTACTGCGTAAAATGCGGTATTTTTTAAAGTGATTAATGCAATTACAAAAACTTCAATAATGATAAATACAATGAATCAGTCTGATCGTTAAGTAGATTAGTGGTGATGTTCTTATTTTGCTGAAAAATCTCCAATGATTCTAAAATATTTTAAGCTTAAGCCTTTATACAGGAATTTTAATTCATACATAGTGAAAAATAATGATTTCATTATATTTTAGAATACGAATTTGTTAGGCTTTTCAGACGAAATCCCCTGTAGTATTCGTTAAAACTATTCTCAAAACTCCTTCTTATCTGTATGTATTATTATATTCGGAACATAAAATTTGGTATTTTTTTTAATTGGATCAATCTTGTTTGTCTTTACCATTAAATGACTTTCAACTATAGTTTACTTGGTGTCCTAAAAATAATCTGATAATTTTATTTTCGAAAAAGTTTGATATTTCATTTGCCTAAATGTTAAGGGTAAAAAACTTTCATTTGTCCAAGTTGATTTATAAACATCTTGATTAATTAAAACACTTTTATTTCACTACTTTTTTATTTTTTTTCCGATTAGTTTGGACGATTGGTCACTCTTATGGATATACAGGGTGTCCGTTTTTGGAGCTCAAGCATGGGGATCACGGTTATTTGAAAAGATACAAGGTCGGTTAAGTTAGGGCAAATTTCCCCAACATGGAGTATAACATAATGCCTTTTTTAAACATAAAATATTCCTACTACTTCCGAAGATATCCGAAAAAAAGAAATTAAAAAAAAAATGTTTTTAATTTTTTGCGAGACTATTTGAAGATATACTTGAAACACTTTATAATTGCCACTTTGTATGCTCTACAACGATATCATAATAAACATTCGACGTTTCAATTTTCGGTAAACATCATCAACTTTTTTTTTATGGGCGCCATCTTGGATTTTTGCATTTTCAAATATAGATTTTTCTCTAACTACGGTGTCATGTGTTGGGGTTTGGTCTAGCAGTTGAAATACCAAAAATCCTGCTTTTGCAAAGAGTGCATTGGAAATGACATCTATACTTTTAATAAAGCAATTTTTGACACTTGGACTGAATTTCGCTTATCCTGACCTGCAGTTCCAAAACTGGTATACATTTATAACAAAATGCCGTTATCAAGTGAAGAAAAACGCGATATGCTAGAACTTTATTATGCATCTCATTGAAATTTGTAAGTTACTTGGGAAACATACCTTCAGTGTTATCCAGAATAACAACAACCTGCTGAAAATTATTTTCAGATTCTTCATAGATATTTACTTGAGTTTGGTGCATTTTCAAACCTAGAATATGTGAAATGAAATGTAAATTTTACAAGCAGTGAGTAAAATGTTAAAACCTTCTGAAAAATAATAAACGGTTATAAATTTAATTCTCCATTAGATTAAAAATAATCCTTCTAATTCGACAAGGGCTATAGCAGAAGAAATGGATGTATCTCGTTAAGTAGTATGGTAGTGTCTTGAAAAAACATAAGTATCGTCCCTTTAAAATTCATATCATGCAAGTTTCCATCCAGGCACCAGGAACGAAGAGTTATTGCAAAATCCCAATTTTCTTTCCAAATTGATATTCACGGATGAATGCAGGTTTACCAACACAGACATGTTCAGTAGTCACAATGAACATGTATGGTCCGTTGAAAATCCAAAAGGGCGACGACCGCAAGCACGTTTTGGTCTAAATGTATGGCTTGGTTTATTTGGCAAAAAATCATTTACGAATACAATTTGATTGCAGATGGGTATTTGCACTTTTTAATGACTTACTTGACATCATTTGTCTCAATCACCTTTGGTTCCAGCAAAATGGAGCTTCACCACATAACGCTAGAAGAGTGTCTGATTACTTGTCTAAAATATTTCTTCTTAGTTATTACAAATAATGGGGACGTACCTTGGCCGGCACGTTCACCAGATCTTTCCCCATTAGATTTTTATTTCTGTGGAGCTATGAAAAAAATAATTTATAAATCTGTACCCACCGATATCAATGACTTGCGAAGAAAGATCATTACAACTTTAAGGACCAAAATAAGAAGAAGGGATGTTTTAATTTTAAGATCAATACAAAATTTAAGAAGACGCATACAGCTATGCTTGGAGATATAGGGTAAGCCATTCGAGCACCTCTTATATATTTTTTTATTTGTTCATTTCTCATGCTCTAATTTCATTCTATGTAATGAATTTGAATATTATTTTTCTACTTTCATATCTTATAATGAAATAGGAATAGAAAACAAGTTTGCGTAAATTTGGTACTATAGTTTAATAAATTACTTTATTAAACAAAAATGTAGCTCTCATTTCTAAGACACTCTTTGCAAAAACAGAATTTTTGGCATATCCATTAAACCCCAACACATGACAGATCACCGTAATCAGAAAAAAATCTGTATTTGAAAATGTAAAAATCCAAGATGGCCGCCCATAAGGAAAACAAAGTTGATGATGTTTGCCGAAATATGCTGTAGAGCGTACACAGTGTCAATTGTTTTGAAGTATCTCTTTAAAGTCTTGCAAAATAATAAAAGCATTTTTTGAAAATTTCGATTTTTTTCGAAAATCTTCGGAAGTACTCGGAATATTTTATGTTTCAAAACGGCATTATGTTATACTCCAGATTGGGCAATTTTGCTCTAATTTAGCCAACATAACCGAGATTCCCATGCTTGAGTTCTAAAAACAGACACCCTGTATATAATTGTGAGGTCTGCTTTACTAGCACTTACTGATTTATAATGTTTTTTTTGTATTTAAAAAAAATTAAATTAAATAAATCAATTCTTCTTGGCGAATGAAATGATTTTGTTAAGTCAGTGGCTCTAGTTTGCTCTGATGATAGGATTAGAAAATTGTATCAAAACACGAAGGCATTATTTATTGAACTAGAAATTTTTCTGTAAGGTTTATTATCCTGAAATTCGTAATTTATGTTTTTAACGTAAGTACAAATAATAATTAAATATGTGGGTGCCCTCTTATTTATCCTTCAATATTTTTAATAATATTAACTGAATTTTGGAAATATATTTAAGTTGGACGTGTGGCCACTATCCCACCCTTTAATGTATTTCACACTAACAGAGTATTTACCTTAAAACCTGCGTAAAATAAATAAAAATATTGTGAAACGACGCTTATAAAACATTAAACTTTATTTATTTTTAATTTATATTAAAGTAATTGTTACTAGAATCTTAAATTAAACTTTGCCTTCAAATGATTAAATAAAGGGCAAATATTTTTGATATCTTTATTATTTTTTTTTTACAAATTACAATCTCACTTACTTAAAAACAAATATAAATGTTAAATGGTTGGCTTTCAATTCTATAATTTTTATAACATTTTGCCTAAATCTACATATTAAATAAACCTGAAATAAATTACTTTCAGTAATTCTACATTTGTTTTAAGGAAAAAACCTTTTATTACTTTAGGAGAATTGTTTAATGAAGATATACAGGTAGTTTTATTACATTAAGTTGATGATGAGTAGATATTATATGTATTTGATTGAACAGGTGGTATTATTTATTATTAAACTAAAATATTCATGTAAAGTTTACATAGAATTTCTTCTATTACCAACTGAAAAGTCGCACAAAGTAGATGCATATAATCCATTTAGTATTCTGTGTATGTACATAAGAGAGTTTGTTCTATACTCTGTTAGACGATAAAAGCCTGTATTTATTCATGTTGGTCCTTTGAACCGCAATAACCCTTCATCATCTAAATGCACCTACGGACTCTCCTCAAATCAGTCTCGTTACCTCTGAGAACTCTAGTGGTGCATACTTGCATGCAAATATATATCTTGTGTAATTAAGTCTTTTATCTTTTGGACAATTGGTAGATACTGAATAAATACATAATACATAAATACACAGGCTTTCAAATATTGGATTGATTATAAAAGAAAACTATTTAAACATCCGTATTTGTTAAATTTAAGTACATAGGAGTTTTCTATTCAGTTTGAGATTCGCAAGTGTTTGTACACATCTATTAAATAACTGCCTAGTAAGTGTTATACTAGCATCTACTACAAATTATAAAATAAAGCACTAAAAACCTTTCTTCACACAGTTTATTTGAGTACCAAATATATATTTCGGACACAAAGTGACCAGTATGAATACACACATACACATATATTTCAAATAAACTGTGTGAAGAAAGGTTATTAGTGTTTATTTTAAAATCAAGTTTATCTTCACGTAACTCATCCAATTAATTTACTATCTAGTAATAATTTTGTTAGATGTTTGAAATGAAAAGTAACATTAAAGTTATGATGTCTGAAATATATATTATTTATATTTATTTTTCTAAGCTGCGGTCAGAGTAAAGATAATCCGTTGATTTTTTTCCAAGGTAAAACGTAATCAGAGCGCTCACACTCATAGATAAAAGTGATCTATATTCTTTATTGTTGTGACCTTGTAGCCTATATGTTTATTCTTTATTAAAATATTTGTGCTTGGTTACGGCCCCGAATTGACATGCAGCAACGTTGGTTCTGGTCAGCAATTGGATGGGTGACCGGTACCATTCACCATTGGGATACAATTAATGGTACTTTAGAGTGACGGGGGCGATCCTTTAAAGTAACAAGCTCATTTACACACATACACACACACAAATCACACGGCGGAAGGACCACGTGGTCGATAGCCAAGCACTACTACTAATCCTACTATTTGTGATTTTAAATTTTTGTCTTCACAGATACAATTATTGTTTACGACAATTTACAACCTAATTATGACGTCTATTTTCTAAATCGACAATAATAATTGTATAAAAATATACATCATTCATTCATTATGTAACAACGGACCGATTTCGACCTATTTTGGATCTCATCGGCGTAGCAGTTGAAGATAAGGAAACATAATTACAATGCAGTTTTTTAAATCCAGGTATCCTATTGTTTAAAGCGTTGGACTAAATTTCGATAATAATAATAATTCGGAAATAATGAATGATGAGATCCGAAATAGATTTATATTAGTAGCCACAGAGTACTCCGCATAATTTATTCTTTGAAAAGGTACGTGGAAGGTAATATTACCACGCAGGGAACGATAAGGAACATGTAAACCTATCAGGCTGAGCAGATCGGGACAGTCAATAATGCCATTGAGCAATTTATAGACAAGTATTATGTCTGAATTTCCGCGTCGAGTATCGAGACATACAATATTAAAAAAAGATAATAAGTCAGTGTAACTGATGTTGCACTTAAATGCTAAAAAACGCACGAATTTTTTTTGAACTTGTTCGATACTTTCCTTGCTTACACTAGTGAAGAAAGACCATACATGTGAACAATACTCTAGATGTGGCCGAACAAGGGTATTGAATAAAATAATTATTGTGCGATAATCCTGAAAATCTTTCGCGTGACGTTTAATGAATCCTAAGAGTTGGTAAGATTTAGCCACTATGCTGTTTATATGTGTGGTGAACGTTAAATTAGCATTGAATACAATGTCTAGATCTTTTATGGATTCAACCCGTGACAATTGTTCGCCCAGCAAAACGTAATCATTTCTTATAGTGGATGCCCGTCTGGCGAAAGTAATTAATTTACACTTTTTTAAATTTAGATAGAGCTTGTTATCTCGACAGCAAACACCAAATGAGTGTAGCTCATTTTGAAATACCCTAGCATCCTCGATCGATCGGATTTTCATAAAAAATCTTCATATCGTCAGCAAACATTAAAAATCTCGCGTTGGAAAAGCAGGTTACAGAATCATTTATAAAAATGTTAAATAACAAGGGATTTAGGTGGGACCCTTAGGGAACACCAGAACTTACGTCAATAGGATGAGATAGACTTTGACCAATTCGAACATTTTAAATTCTATCGGATAACTATGGTTGAATCCAACGCAAGAGAGTGCCATTAACTCCAAAACCGCGTAATTTATTAATTAATAGTGTGTGATCCGCAGTGTCAAATGCCTTCGAGAAGTCAGTATAGATAGAATCTACCTGACTTCTCTCTGCGAAGGCATCCATAATGTATGATTCATACACTAAGGGATTAGTTGCTGTCGATTTACCGGTTCTAAAACCATGTTGGCACGTAGAAATTGACGATTGTAACATCATTGTTAGATATATGCAAAGCATTTTTTCAAAAATCTTAGGCATCACTGATAACATGGATATGGGCCTATAGTTTTCTACTTGATTTTTGACACCGGATTTGTGTATTGGATTTATAAAAGCACTCTTCCAACAATCGGGAAAAATTCCTGTAACAAGGGACATATTAAATAAGAGCCATAAAGGACGACTAAGTACAAATGCACAGTTCTTAAGAAGGGTAGCAGGTAAACCGTCTGGGCCTGGAGAGTTATTGGCTTTTAATGACACAAGTTCACTCAATACATCCGATATTTTTAAGGCAGGCGGAGTGTTTTCGTTTATATGAGAGTTGTCAATTAAAAGATTAGTACTAATAGAGGACTGGCCTGTGTTATTCGATGGGCGGTAAACAGATCCAAAAAAATGAGCAAAGTGGTTCTCTATGTCTTCCGTGCCAGTGGTCAATGAATCTCCATGGATAAAAGTCGTCGGTATTTTACGACATGAGCGCTTGGATTTAACGTAGCCCCAAAAAGCTTTTGGATTATTTTTGATGGAACCTTCAACCGATTGGATGTGGTTTAAATAACAATCATTAGCTAGTATTTTGCATTTATCACGAATTCGACTGAATTTCGAATAATCTGTGGGACATCGAGATAACTTATAAGCTCTGTGGAGTTTCTTCTTTAAAAATACTAGTTGTTTCAGTTCCCTACTGAACCATTTCGGAAAAGTGTAGGTTTTCTTATGGCTCGTACCTATTTTCGGTATATAAAGGTCTAAATTATCAAATACTATGGAGTAAAAACGATGGCAAGCTTCATTAATGTTACAACCTTCGAAAATAGCATCCCATCTTATATTGAGGAAGGTATCATTCATGGATATATATTCCGCATGTTAAAAGCCGTAAGCTAGTTCTTCATTATCGAGCCATGCGCTCACAGAAGGAAAACTGCAAGGTTAAATCTAAGGGAGGGTGGTGAGCATCAACAATTAGATGGTGCAAAAACTAAGTCTAGAATGACACTATTAGTATTACGTATTGTATTACATTGGTGTGAATTAATAAAGCCGAACGTATTTGATACCATGGTTACTTTAGGACAGCCAGATACCGTTCGAACATCATATTCGTCATTGATCCAATTAGCAGAGGGCAAGTTATAGTCACCAAACATGTATAATGTATTCGAATTTGATAGTGATAATGATTATACGTATTCACAAGACTTTGATAAATTGAGTAGTCTAAGTTAGGAGGTATATAAACTACCGCGAGGATAATTTTACTACTAGCCACGTGAATACAGACATACAGTTCTTATATGTATATATATATATATATATATATATATATATCTGTCATGCTGACATAAACAGCCAAAACGTCTCCCCTAAAAAGGGATCAAAATGTAAATACAAGTATTTAAAAAAAGAATAAAGGTGTCCAAGAGGATATTTACACCCTCATCATCATAGACCAATACAAGGGTTAGAGTGGAAGAACGTCGCAGCTGCACGAACTCCGCCCAGCTTCATCCAGTCAAAATTTTTGTACGTTTTGTTTTATATTTGTGTATATTCATATGTATTTATTTTTTGGAATGAAAGCTAAAGATTAATAAACATAAACATAAAGAGAGTTATGACTGTATACTTCATATGAAAAATATTTGTTTGAGACTGCTATAAGAACTCCTCCACCTCGCGACTTGGATGTTGCACTACAGTTACGATCACATCGATAGATATTAAACTCTTTAAAACCTAATTCAGAATTACAAATAGAATTCATCAGCCACGTCTCACTAGAAATAAAAACAGCATGATCAGTCAAAGGAACAGCAGTATTTAATAAGAATAATTTGGAACGCAGTCCACGTACGTTTTGGTAGTATAACTGCAAGATCAAGTTTGAGAGATCCTTAGGCGCTTGCCCAGTAGTTATAGATGATGATGAGGGTTGAGTACTGCCACCAGACGTTAAATCACTTGAGCAGGATTGGTACTCGCATTATCGTCGATTGATAAAAACACGTATTGACACACCTTTAGGCCATTTTTCAGCAGATAATATGCTGTCAGAATCAGTTGTAACAACACCAACTTTAAAAGATGAATATATAGGGTCCGCCAATAAGGGCGCGTGAACTTTAAAATTGAATAAAACAAGTTGTGTGTGAGGTAGAAACGAAATTTATTTTTCATTCGAAAGGGTATTCGACCCCATTAAGTATGGAAGATAACATCGTTCAAATGACCACCGCGGCTCCGTTTGGTAGCCCGGATCCGGGAAGTCCAATTTTCGATGACTCTGGAGCACATATCGGCCTCAATTTGAGCGATGGCGTTGCGTATGTTGACTTTGAGGTCATCGGTGTTTAGAGGCTTGTTGGCGTAGACCAGCGACTTGAGATAGCCCCAGAGAAAAAAGTCTAAAGGCGTTGAATCGCACGATCTCGGTGGCCAGTTGATATCGCCTCCGCGCGAGATGACCATGTCCGGAAATCGCTCGTGCAGAATGTCCATTGTGGCATGGGCTGTGTGGCACGTGGCGCCGTCCTGCTGGAACCACATGTCGTCCGTGTCCATATCATCCAGTTTAGGCCAAAAGAAGTTGGTTATCATCGACCTGTAGCGCTCCCCATTGACGGTTATGGCCGCCCCAGCTTCGTTCTCGAAAAAGTACGGACCGATGATGCCGCCGGCCCAAAATCCACACCAAACAGTGACTTTCTGGGGATGCATTGCCACTTGGTGGACCTCGTGTGGGTTGTTCTCACTCCAAATGCGGCAATTTTGCTTGTTCACATACCCGTTCATCCAGAAATGAGCCTCGTCGCTGAAGATGATTTTTCGGCCAAAATGGGGGTCTGCTTCCAACTGCTCCAGAGCCCAGTCAGCGAACGCCCGACGCTGTCTGTGGTCGTTTATCTTGAGCTCCTGGGTCAATTGGATTTTGTACGGGTGCAGACCCAAATCCAGATGCAAAATTCTGCGAGTTGATGTCTCCGAAAGGCCAAGTTCCTGTGCACGACAAAAAATGGACTGCCTCGGGTTCTCGCGCACACTCTCATGGACAGCAGCGATATTTTCGTTCGATCGGGCGTTTCGTCGACATGTCAGTGTTGGCTGGTTGTTTACTGAACCAGTCGACTCGAATTTGCCCACCAATCGATGGATAGTCGACTCTACAGGCCGATCATCGCGACCGTAAAATGGGCGAAGTGCGCGGAACGTTGCTCGAACTGATGACCCATTTTCGTAAAACAATTTAATAATTTGCACGTGCTGCTCGACAATCAAACTTGCCATGGTGATTTGGGGTTATATACTGAACAATGACAGCAACTTTGACAGCTCTACCTCGAACAACATGGCCGCACCCTTCCGGCAAACTTCGCGCGTCCCTATTGGCGGACCCTTTACATCATTTTTCATGAGCGGTATACATGTAACATCACTCACTCCCAAGTTACTATGCAAAAACTCCCGAATGTCATCGACTGTAGTGTAGGGCGCACAGTTATTAATGTGGTAGAATGTGCGACGCTGAGCAGCTTGAATATCTAGATTTTTTGCAATCCCACGAATGACAGGTTCGGCATGACGTGTTTTTGGTTTAGAAGTGGTCATCTGGACTTTCATTACGGGCGACTCGGTAATTGGGGAAATTATTGGTGGTTCGACAACATCAGAGATGGTTGACGCATCATCAAGTGCTATATTTGGATAATTTGGTACTAAGGCTCTTTCATTAGGACGTACGCTATTATTATTATTTGTGGCGAACATAGAGTACTAATCTTTGACAACTGGCATCAGGAAGTATTGAGGTTTAGTCATGAATAATTACACGATCGAGCAATGCCTAGAAATTGTGAAAATTCATTACAGAAATGGTGAATATTTTGCATAGACGACTCGAAAAGTCCGCACGTCTTTTGGTCATCGTAACGCACCATCTCGCAACACGGTGGTGCATTTAATAAAAAAATTGAGGTTAGAGGTTCAATTCTAAAAGCAGTGGACCGAAAATCATCAAGTGATCCAACAACTTCCCATGCATCCACCACGAGTCACTGTTTAATGCGAATGTTGGGTTGGAGGAGTGATTGGGCCGTACTTTTTCGAGAATGCTACGGGAAATGCGGTTACTGTCAATGGTGTTCGTTATCATGACACGGTAACCAACTTTTTATGGAATGAATTAAACGACATGGACTTGGAAGACATATTCTTTCAACAAGATGGGTTGCACCATCTTGTTGAAAGAATATGTCTTCCAAGTCCATGCCACACTGCGAACGAAACAATGCAGTTATTGCAGACAAAGTTCCATGGTCGTGTTATTTCGGGCCGCGGCGATGTGAATTGGCCACCTAGTGCGCTCTGAAGCCATTAGACTTCTTTCTTTGGGGTTTTCTGAAAGGAAAAGTGTATGCCAATGATCTACAGGCCATTCCGAAGCTCAGAAGAAAGAAATTGGACGCACCATTAATGAAATTAGTCCGCAATTATGCCAAAATGTAATTGAAAATTTTGTGAATGACCATTTGCAAACAAGGTCGAGGTGCCCATTTATGGGATACTGTGTTCCACACATAACCTCTATGTTTGTACCTTATATTAAAATAAAAACATTCGTACTTTTCCAATAATATAATATGTTTTATTAATAAATTAAAATGTCAGTTTATTTAGAGACACCCTTTATATTTATTACCTTGTACAATACACATTTGCTGAGAAAAATAATCTCCAAAGAGCAATTGTCCTGCAGTCTTTTATATTCACAATATGTTAATGTTATTTTCCGAAATATTTACTTCCTTTGATATATTATTGTTTTTTCTACATTCCTATCCTCTTCATCATATGTTTTATCAAAGTCTAAGTATAATCATTCTCTCAACATACGCCAAGCAACATTTCGAGAGGAAACATACTGATAACTTACCTAAATTGATTAAGCTAATTCCTAGAAATTTTAGAAAATTGAGAAATTGTCTTTGTTCAAAATACACCAGGATTTGGTATTAGTACATTACTTTATAATTGTTATAAGAGTCAGTGTAGTACTTTTAATATCTATTTCGTATTGCAATGGATAATTCTGATCTACATATTTGATTTAGCATTGCTAAAAAAATAATAATAGTCGCAAAGGATCACTTTAGTCATATTTTATTGAATTTTCTGTTTAGGTTTATTAAAAGTAAACTTCTTTTGTTTCAATAATCAGATTTCTTTTTTGTAGGTTTTGGTACTAATCAGCGAAAATAATTATTTATTAAATAATAATTCAGTGTTATATTGCTTTATATCTCTGTTCAATTACGTTTCCTAGAATAATATCTTTATATTTGGAATCTTACTTTAAGCTGATTAGCATGTTATAATTAATCGTTATGAGCGATAGGTTAACCACTCTTTAATCTTTGTCTGTAGATAAAAATGAGAACTATTTTAATGTACCGTTAATATAGCATAATAATTAAATTATTGTGTATAAGAAGTATAAATTATCTACTGAAAATTTCTTTTCTAAACAAAAACTAAAAACTGTAAAAGAAAACTAATTCCAAATAAGAAGGGGGAATAAAAATCATATATTTTAAAACCATAGCTTTCTTAATCATCATAAACGTTAAATTATAAAATCAAAAATAATTTTGTCGACACCCTCGGTTTTTCGGCTTTTGTTGATATATTATTTCTGATTCTATATAGAAGTAAATGAAGCTATACGTCAGATTATTTTTTTTATTTTGCGCATTCCTAAATACTAATTCAAAAATTGATTATTTTCGATTTTACTTGTGTAATCCTTATCCTGTCCTATCTTTCAGATTGTTGTTTTAGGTACGCCAATTAAACCAGTGAATTTATCACTTGTTGTTATTGAACTTTTAATAATCAATTTGACATGGCCCCTTTACTGAAAACGAGGACATGACAACAGCTTGCATTTATTTTGCCAAATGCTGCGATTAATTTGGCTTATTAAATTCGCAATACATTATAATTCAATTATACTCGGCGTGTGCTCATTATGAGGTACGTTTTTAAGTGGTCACTTTTGAAGTGTATTACTTACAAATTTGTAAAGATTATAGATAGTCGAATAATGGTGAAGCTAATTCGTTTTCAAAAATAACTTCGCGATTATGTATGACATACATACGTGCAATGAACAAGTTTCACTCGTTTCCAAACATAAATGAATGCATTACGAGGTCTCCAATATTATCAGCGGTATTCCTCCGGAAACCGGATGAGAGGACACATCCGCTGCATCCTTAATTCCCGATAAACTTTTCGTGCGATCTAACGTACAGTTTAGACTCCACCACAGACGTACCGTACTGAAATAAAACCAACCCTGCCTATAATTTAATGACTGCAACGCTCAAGGAAGTTAAAATTCAAACGGAACTCACATGCATATTTATGTGACGGGTTGTGATTTATCCATTACTGGCAGAGAGCCAAAACTACACTATACGCTTAAAGTAATATATGGCACGGAAGGCAAAAATAGACCAGAATTAATTTACTCTCGCAATACTGGAATGCTTGGAGATAATTGCGAAAATTAAGGTTTACCTTATTTTAATTCCTCACATATTATAAAAGAATGTTTGAAATTATATGCCAACAAACAACATTAGTAATATAACTATTATAATTAAAAGTTACTAAGACTTGTAGATTGTGTTTATGTTGAAGGCTTATACTTATTTTTTACATGTTTAATTATAATATTTTATTTGTTTTGTATAATACATATTTATTTTTGGCTTTTAAGTTTCAATAACTAAAGTGCCCTTATTAAAGGAATTATGTCACAAAAATAAATAATTGTGATTTAGTTGCTTCTTGATTTAATGATTATTTTAAAGAAACTAGTTCGATTATAATAAGGTTTTTATGAAAGTGGCAGGTGGTAGTTGCGTTGAGTAAATAATTTGCTGCTAAAACAGTTTCTAAAAAGTAAGCCGTAATTAATGACAATAAAGAACTTTAACAACTGTTAAATACTGAACCAATGAGGCGAAACTGCTGCTTTCATTTCCTTAAATTGAATTAATAAGCCAGTTATTACGAATTATCACTACTTACAAACTTCAATTCAGCACGAATTAACTCCATTTCAATTAAATTTCAAAACGCTAACTAAAAATCTTTGCTCCTTTTCACCTGACATTTTTAGAAGTAATTATTGCATCAGTCCAAATAATTTATATTATGTTAAGTGAACTGTAATTGTTTCAGTTTCTAAAAACATCTCTTTAGAATTGCCAAAATTTGTGTCTTAATTTTTCTGTATTCGTTTTTTTCAATAGAAAATGTTAATTATTAGAGTATCCACACTACAAATTTAAAATTAAATTTTTATTATAAAATATTGTGATTATATGTTCAAATTACCAATTAAATAAAATATCATTCGTCCTAGGTAAACTCTATGAATCACTCCTTAAAAACAAAATACTATCCCACGTCCAAGACCACATCCCGAATTACCAATTTGGCTTCCTTCCAAAACGTTCTACTACCCTCTCTCTTACCATCCTTACCTCAAACATCCAATCATCACACCTTGAAGGAAAATCATCAGCCTTCGATTCTGTCTGGCATCAAGGTCTGTTGTATAAATGTTACCTCCTCAAAATTCCTTCCCACATTATTTTTATCATTAAGCAATTCCTTTTAAACAGATCCCTCAAAGTCAAAATCAACAACTCCTACTCCCCTCCTTTTACACCTGTTCAAGGTCTACCTCAAGGATCCCCTATATCTCCACTACTTTACAACATCTTTTGCTTCGACATCTATAACCCTAACCCCCTTCACTTTAATTCCTCAAAATATCTCCTCCAATTTGCAGATGACACAGCCCTCATTTCTCATGCACCCTCCGTACCTAAAGCTCTGCAATCCCTTCAGCAGCTTATTGACACCCTGGAGCACTGGTTTGCAAAATGGCGAATTAAAATCAGTCTTCATAAATCCCAGCTTCTAATTCCCTATCACCGCAACAGCAATACTACACATAATATCCATATCTCCCACACAATTGTTTCCTCTTCTACGTCCATAAAATACCTAGGCATTACCATAGATCAAAAAGTAAACTTTAAAAGTCACACAGCTTCAAATAAGGCTAAAATAATTACAAGGGCCAAATTATTTAGGAATCTAACCTACAAAAACAACGGAATATCCATAAAAACAGCCGTTAAAATTTACAAAATGATTTGCCGCCCTTTACTTGACTATCTTAATGTTCTTTTCCTAAACTTCTGCAATCCCACTATCCATAATATCCAAGTTAGCGAGCGATCCTCCCTAAGAGCTTTAACCAAAATCCGCCATCCTAGCAATCCTTTACATAATCCTTCTAACCAACTCCTATATGATACTACCTCTGTTATTCCCATCAATGAACGCCTTCTATACCTTAGCGAAAAATTTTCCAAAAACTCCTTCAACCAACATATCCTTTCCCTTTACTGCTTGCGCAGTAATCCCTAAATATAAAACCCCTTCATTCACAACATTCGAATTCATCGAATCACATCATCCATCATCATCACCACCATCAGAGACAGACTGGCGAGACGTATAAAGACTGACAAATCCGGGCTGAAAGACCGCTGGTCGATAGCCATTTAACGGACTAATCCACTAACATCATTTACCATACATGTAATATATATTTTTGTTGTACGTTTGTCTGTTAATAAAGATGTATATATAAAATATACTCAGTGACATGGAAATGGCAACAGTAAAGGGTAGGAATTGTTTGATTGGCACAAACGTTTAACCATTAAAAATATAATTGATTTAAAAGAAAAAGAACGAAAATAAACATATTTTTTTTATTAATAATGGATTGGTCCGCCCCTATTTGTTACACACTCTTCTACTCTTCGTTGTATCGATTCTAGCAGGTAGACGATAATCTCTTGGGGTATTGTATTTCAATCAGCCTGTAATTCGTGCGGCAGAACTTGCACCATCTGCGGAGGATGTTGTAAATTCTTTGGTCTTAATGGGCGAAATATCAAGATATTTGATAAGATATTGATATTATCCTCTGCAAATTGGTCCATAAACTTTTCCAATATGGGTACGTGCATTCTCTTACTGGAACAGTGAATTTTCCAACTGCTGAAGAAATTGAAGAATATGGGGTTCTATCACCTCATCCACATATCGCTGGTTGTTAATATTATCTCTGATTTAGACCAAACGAGACCTAACATAAATTCTAGCACTCCATACCATAATCCCTACAATTTGATGCACAGGCATCTCAACAGAAAATTTCAAGTTGCAAAGTTCCCCACTTATACATTTGACCCTCATACGGCTATCATGCATCATGCCAAACAGAATCGGGGTTCACCACTTAACACCACCCTATGCCACACTAGGTTCCAGTACAGTCGCAACCTACACCACTCCAAATGTTGTTGATAGGGCTGCTAGCCTAAAGTTCGAACCGTTTGAAGGGTTACAGGATGATCTTTATTAATTTATTTCTTTGTACTCCTTTCTATCAAAATAATACAAAATATGTAAATATACTTAAAATTTTAGTGGAAAGGAGGACGGGCGGTGTTCTCTTCATCAGAAGATCTTCCACTCAAGCCCATCATTACATAATCATCAATTTTGCTTCAGAATACCTTCTGCAGCATCTTTTTATATTTTATTGCTGTTAACTATATATCGTCAATTGATCTAGTATTGGATAAGGCGATATTAAACCTCATTTGTAATTCTTTTTTCCCAGATTCCTCTTTTGCGACGTTCCTGATATTCTCTACTAGTCCAAGCCTGATAACAACACATGAGGGTGGGTTGTTTGTTTCGGTTAAGGCGATTAGCAATTTTTCTAATCGAAAAACAACCTTTGCGCAAACCAAGTATACGTCATCTGTCGAATTTGCTTAATTGGCGGTAATTTTCACGTTGGCACACTCTCGGCAAAACAAACGACGAAAAGCGAAGACATTAAAGAACCGAACACAATTTCGCAAAATATAAATTTTTAGAAAAAACTGAAACTCCTGTTAAATAAGTCATTATCACTTATGAATAAAGTGAATGCAATTTTAATCAATGGCTAAAAGCTTGTGCTAAGTTTGGTCAAAAAATTCTTACCCCTTCTCGGTTTTGAGATTTCCATATCACTGAGTATAATTACAACTATTTACTTTCTTTTTTTTTATAAATAGATCTTCAGAGGTATCACTAAAGTTTTATATTAAGTAGACAAATAATTTTACTACCTTCCGCGCGAAAGCTAACACATTTTTAGAATTGTGGTTATTGAGGTCATAAATTAACATCAATTATTTAAAAGTTGTACGGGATTTCCAAAAATTTAACGTGTATCTCGAAATGTTAGTGCTGTTAGACTATTTAATTAAAATTCTTGGAGTTGTTCGAATAGCGGTATAGAAATTAAGTACATTCACTCATTTGAAAGATTAATTAAGCAGATGATTACGTGTGAAAAAATTGACCTCTTCTAGTCGATTTGTAAATGCCTGGAAATTTATGTTTGCACTCTAAAATATGGCTGGAGACGAAGCCAACCGCAGATTTGGTTTCGGAAGATTAATGGTATTTCTTAAATTGAATCAATCATATGTAATTTGAAGGACGGTCAAAATGTGACTTGAATGTTTTATTTATACAACTAAATTTGACTAATCTAAAATGTGGTAGTGGTAACAATTTTTGATTGTTTTTTTTTAAATTTAGGTTATAAATATGATAATTGCAGTAATGTGTTTTTTATGTATCATTATTAATTATTTTTATGAAAAAATATATCTTCCACTAAAATACAGATGGCCTTTTCTATGCTGGATAATAACTCTTCATTCCAGTTGAAGATACGTATATATTTTATGTTTTATATTTATATAACCCAATATTTCATATTCGAATTGGAATATATTAACATATATTAATATATTATTTATTTTGTTCTAGTATTCATATCAAACAGGATTTAGAATGAAGGCCACTTGCTGCATCATTTGTTGTTCTGATATAATTTAAATTCATTTAACCACTTAAAAACATTTTAATATGTAATTAACGACTAATAAGCTTAAATTTAAAACCACTAATATAGAACGTACTAGTATACTAAAATTAAGTACGTATGTAGCTCTCTAGGCTCGGGTCATAAGGATTTTAATATGATGACTAATGGGGGGAGGCATTTATAAAATAGAGAGTTCAATGGTGGTAAACGGTTGCGAAGAGATTTGCTAGGAAGGAGTCGATAAATTCTTGACATGACTCAATTCTTGAACAAAATATTAATAATTACTAATAATACTATTGAAATTAATTAATAAGTACTATAAATAAGTGAATTTTAATAATTGAACCAAAATATAATATAAAAAGCAGAACATAGCCTAATAGACTGCTCCAATCAGACAAGAAAGTTAGTAAATGTCGGTAACTCTAATAATTACAATATATTTTATTCAATAAACTATTCTGTAAAAAAAGTGAATCGATCCAGGACAATAAATCGCTTATTGGTCTAGCGTACTCTTGACCTTACTCAATAAATACGCATTAAACCATCACCAAAGGTAACGTTTTCCTGACATAACTCAATATTCTTGCCCTAGCGTATCCTTAACCTACTTTCGTAAACTATATATTAATATAGGTCAAGAGTACGCTAGTAAATATTTAGTTAAAAGTGATTATATTCGAGAAAAGTATCAAAAGGAAAAAGTTAGAACAAATTAAAAGTAATTAGAAATAAAAAGAAAGAGAAAAATTTACTGTTTTAAAGCAAAATTAAAGAAAACATTGTAAAAAACAACTGTAAACTATTAATATTAAATATTTCCTCAAAATAATTATAAATATAAAAACAGTTGAAATAAGATAAGTAACTAATGAACGAAACATCAACTGCCTTTTAGTTAAAAATATAACGAAACTAGTATATATTAACACATATTAATGTCTTATTTGTAAAGAACATACCTTAAACTACTTAGTCACTTCTCAAATTTAAGCATTTGTCATAACATGTGACGAGTTTTTTTAACCCATAATTGGTATTTCTCTTCCTAAGTTAAAATTACGACACCAGCGCTGAACAGACGACTTTTTCATAACATTTTCTCCATACACATCTTCAATTGAGGAAGAATATCCCAAGGTGGCACATTTCTAGCTTTAAGAAATCTAATCACAGTCCTAACTTCACAACTATCGGCGTTCTTTATTTTCTTGAACATTATAAACACTCACATAAACAGCCCAGTCAATACCATCGAGACGTAACTTTGCACACACAGCTGACATACAACTGAACATGTTAGCACACATCCGGCTACTTTATTCTCCAGCATTCTGCACTGTGAAAATGGGCATTACTTTTCTATTGTCCCTCGTAAAATAAAAATAAGAAGTATTTTATATGCATTTTCTGAATACAAGTGCACGCAGCAAAGAAACATTTTTATAATATATTTGACAAAAAAGAGTAAAAAGAACCAAAAACGCCGGTGTTGTGCAAACGTATACATACATGCACAAATTGTTTTCTGCTTGGGGATTGGCTAAGCTTATTCCTAAAATATGGAAAATTTCGTAATGTTTTTTAAACAAAATTTATTTAAACCTTAATAATAACATTTTAAATTCAAAATTTGAATCGAATTCATGATTGTCGGTTTATAAACAAATGCTCTAATCACTAAACTTCTGTAACAAGTCTGCAACTTGTTTTATATAACCGTTGATTTGTTATACAGGGTATTAATACTAAGTCGTTACACCCGAAAATGGCAGTTAGAACTGGTTAAAACAAACAACTTTTCTTAGTTTCAATTTGTGATGTGGTGCCCCGGTTCAGAGTTATTGGAGTTCTTTTATTTTCTAAAAATCGCTATAACTCCCTTATTTGAAGGACTATTTTAAAAAACTAAAAATTTTCAAAAGTAGCTAGCTTTCGCCTCTCAAAAACATTTGTATTTACAATTATTTTTTATTGTTTCAAATAACAAAATGGTGACCGATCAAAAGTTTCAAAACAAAACCACCATCGATTTTTATAAGTAAAACATTTATAAAATCCTTATACTATCTACTACAAAATTTGTCCTAAACATTTTTTCAATCTATCAAAAAAGTCTTTAGTCGGTTACTTGAATTACCTATGAGTATTTCGAAAAAAAAGAACATTCAAAGCGAAGTAGCTTGCTGCCAAAGAACAATGAAACAATAAAAGATTAGATTTGACAAGTACACGAAACCGAACGAGTTACTCGTACTTCAAACTTAATGCATTGTAACATTGTTTAGTTTGTACGTATGAAATATTTTAAAGTTCATAATTTGTGTGCTTATTGCGCATAATTTGTATGTGAGAATGCACTATTATCAAAACAATATGTTGACATGCTTTTGGTTTTTGTGGAGGAAATGCGTTATGCACGAGAAGCTCGAAGAATTTATCAGAGAAGATACCCTAATCGTCAACAACCAAGTAGGCAGTTTTTTAGAAAAATTTGTAGACGTTCGTCAGAGACTGGTTGTTTTTACCCAAAAATTGGTGGCCATTCCAACAGATTACGTCGAACCCCCCTGCATTCGAAGAGGCTGTACTTGATATTGTTGAAGATGATCCATCGACGAGCACAAGGATAATAGCTAACAGAGTACAAGCAAATCATGTGACAGTTTGGCAAGTTCTGAAGGAGCAGGGCCTTTATCCATTCTCTAGACAAAAAGTGCAAGCTTTGGGATCTGTAGTGTAATTGTCAAATCTAATCTTATTTGTTTTATAGTTCAATGACAGAAGCTACTTCCTTTAAATGTTTTCTTTAGTTTGTTGATACCTATCTGTAATTTAAGTAACTGAATAAAGACTTTTTTGGATAGATTGAAAAAAATGTTTAGGACAAATTTTGTAGTAGATAGCATAAGGATTTTTCGAAAACATTAAGTTTTCGAATTTCAAAAATCGATCAAAACATTTTGTTTTGAATTTTTTAATCGGTCAATTTTGTTATATGAAACAATAAAAAATAATTCTAAATACAAATGTTTTAGAGAGCTGAAAGCTACTTTTGAAACTTTTTTTTTAAATAGTCCTTCAAACATGGGAGTTATAGCGATTTTTAGAAAAACAAAAGAACTCGAATAACTCATTTTCGACTGTAACGACTTATTATTAACACATATATTATAAAAGAATATTTTTAATAACGTTTGTTTGTTGTTTTCTATTTTATATGTAAAATAATATTTTGATTCCTTATAATTACAACATGGAATATATTATTATTCCAAAATAAATACTTTAAAAAATTATAAACTTCTACCAATTAATATCAAAATCGTAGAAGGCTACTAAACCCACCATATAATCACAGATAATATCTGCTGAGATATTGGCCAGAGGAATAGTTGTTTCGATAAGTGATTTGTTTCGTAGTCTTAAAATATTTACGAAATGATTTCGTAATTTTAAACTATTAGTTAATATTCTACAACGACCTAAGGACTTTAATATATATTATTATAAAACCACAGTTTTACTTTCCGAGAATTTGTTTCAATAAAATATAGGGTCCCACAAAATAGCAATTTCAAATTAAACAATAAATAGTGAAAATAAAATAATGGACAAATGTGAATTTCTCACTTATTTATTATTATTTTCAAAAATTCTTAAAAGTTGAAAGAAATTTCAATTTGTTTTTCCAATTATTTTTATGTAAATTTTCAACTTTTTATATAAATTAGTAATTGTGCCCCCCTTCTTTAAAAAATCTCCAAGTGGGTGAACGATCAGCCCTAAGAATATTAACAAAAATTAGGCATCCTAACAATCCCCTCTACAATCCCTCTAACACCCTACTATACGAAAAAACACAGGTAATCCCAATAGAACAACGACTCGTACACCTAGCAGCCAAATTTGCCACTAATCCCCACATTCGTGACGTCCTAAATCATCTCTGTATTCCTCGTAATCCTAATATACCTCCTAAATCCAAACACCCTAGCACCACCATTTATCAATTCATTTCATCATTTCATCTTGATTCATAAGACTGACAACGACATTCACTGACGAACGTAAACGGGCTGAAAGACCACCGGTCGATAGCCATGGAGCAGAAGAACAAGAACATATCAGAATTTATTTTATTTTATCCATTACATGTATTAGATTTATTATGTCACTATTCAGAATGATCTACCATTAAAACCTAGTGTATTTTGTGTCGTGTTAGTAATTGTGTAAATTAAAAATTATTAATTGCTTTTTAAATTAATTAATTAACGGTTTTAAGGGGGGAAATACATGTATTCGGTCATAAAAATAGCCTTTTTTGGGATTTTTTTTAACAAACTAAAAGAGATACAACCTCACGGTTTCTGGCTGTAATTTTAGAATTTGAAGTCTTTCCGCTAATTGGTTAGCCCTCTATTCAAACGATTGTGCCGCCATGTTGGAAATACCGACTAAATTGGTGTACGCTCTGGAGGCCTGCAAAATTATTTTTTTAAAGTTTTTCTTGCACAACCCTTTTCTTAGATGTATTTTATCCTAAATGAACCTCAGAAAGTAGAAAAAAAACAAATATTTGATTTCTGCAACTTGCTGAAAAAAAAAGTTCATAATTTGACTATTTTTTCGGATTTCGTAGGCCCGTAATAATTATTTATTATTAATTTTTTTCTGATTTCGGAGGTTCATTTAGAACAAAATTTTATTAGCTGTTGAGCAGACAGAAATTCAAGTGGTTTGAATAAAAATTGACAAAGTTATCATGTACGCCAATTTCAAAAACATGGTTTCGAGAAAAACGCGTTTAAAGTTTTAAGTTTAGAAAAAGCGTAATTTGTGTAAACTTATAATTAAACGGCGATCCCGGGACATAGAGAGTGCCTTCCTCCCGCCCATAGAAGTAGTTAAGCTCGGCTTGAGCCTTTTTTCTGGCTGTTCTGGCTTCTTTGCTCCTATTTAGCGACAGCCGCTCCTAACGGATTTATCGGGCGTCGTCGTAGTTGTCAACGAAATTCCTAGTATTTTGGCCAATGATACATTCCATCTCTTCCATAATTTTGCAGAAACCTTTGTATCCTTCGTTGAATGTAATAGCATATGCGGCAATTTGAACGATTTTGTAGACGCAGTTCAAATGCTTCGGTTCCTTCGGTGCTGATTCCCTTTGAACTGTCTTTTTTTCGATCTACTTGCACGATGACACTCGTCTTTATTACGTTTCGGATATATTGTTCACGACAACAATCACCGCGACGTTAAAACAAACAAACAACGACTGTTTGTATTTCCATAGACTATAAGATAAAATCGGCTCATGACACGGAGGTAGAAACTCTGTTATATGTCCGTGAATACTTTTGCGATCACTTTAATATTTCGTTGGATAAATCTTAAATATATAAGGAAGGTTTTTATGCAAAAAACAAAAAAATCGAAAAAAATTTTTTTTACATGTGTTTCCCCCCTTAAGGGTTTTTAGAAAGTTTCCAAAAATGTTTGAATTTTTGTTTTTTTTTTAAGGAGTTTTCAATTGATGTTTTGTTAAATTTCTACTATATACAGGGTGTCCCACCGAAACCGCACATCAAAAGTTTATGGACTTCTAGAGAATGTATTCTTATATTTTTAAAGTGAACTCTGAAAAAGCACAAAATTTTTAAAAATATCAATTATCTCGAAAACGCGTAAATTTTGATGTTATGTTACTTAATAATTTTTTTCACAGAATTTTATGTAGAATCTAAATACGTATTAAAAAATATAGTAGTCCATTTGAAATAAGGAATAGAGCACACTTGATTACATAGGCCATGAAAATTTCATAAAAATACATTCACTAGAAGTCCATAAACTTTTGATGTGCGGTTTCGGTGGGACGCCCTGTATATACAATATACTTTATTTGGACCAAATACATAATGACAATGAAGTGAGTACATATAGATGGTGTTAGTCAGTGTAGGCTATAGACCTGAGGTCTTTCTGCCCTGTCTTGAATTTAATAGTGAGATAAATACTTGGGATTTGGAAAGATTAATTTTGAATCATCATTTGGAGCACTATGCTTGGATGGAATGGGATTGTTGGGCGAATTGAAGGGAGGGTGAATGGACAACAAGAACGGTGCCATCGGCAGAAAACAAGGAAAATTGTGAACGGTTAAAATATGTAGGATTAGGATTGCTAATATCGTGACAAAATATGTTATAGAGGAGCGGGGGTAAGATAGAACCTTGAGGGATGCCTTGTAAGATTGGTAAGGAATTTGAAAGCGATTGTTTAATTTTTACTTGATAGGATCTATTGGAAAGGAAGTTGTGTATAAGGATTAATAAATGATGGGGGATTTTTAGTAGGAAACATTAATATAGGAGTCCAATATGCCAAACTGTAACAAATGCTTTTTGATTATCTAAAAGAAGGGTAGTTAATTTTTGACCTTCGCATTGGACGTTAGGATGGATAGAGGAATCATGATAGACTTTTTGAGAAGGAAACCAAATTGGTAATCAGGGATGGATTTAATAGAAGTGTGTTGTATTTTTTCTTTCAAAAAGGATTCAAAGAATTTTCCAATTACAGGGAGGAATGTGATGGAACGGAAGCTAGAAATAAGTGTAGGATCATTTTCACGTGGATGGGGATGTAAATAATTATACCATTTTTCCATTCGGGAGGGAAATATTGTTGGGAGAAGCAGTATTTTTTTTTTAATAATGAGGGAGTTTCTTAAGGATTGATCTGGGAATTTTATCATGACCTGGAGAAGAGGAGTTTTTACCAGAGTGTAAAATTGAGTACAGATTATTACTCAATTTTACACTCTGGTAAAATCTCGTTTAATGAATCGTTTAGTTCATTTGGGGGTGGTAATGGAGACTTGTCAAATGAAGCGTACCAGTCATTAACTAAATTTAAAAAAGTCTTCGTCGTAGCCGTTATTTTCTTATGGTTTAAATATATATTCGTAATTGTCTTGCAAAGGCTGAAGCAATTGATAAATCGTGTCCGTATGGAAAAGTCAGTGGGTCTTTAATATTATTTGTCTAGTCGGATTTTTTTGTATTTCGTCAGTTTTCTTATTTCTGTCCAGTAGTACGTCTTACCTTGCATTTCGTTAATTTTATTACAAATTTGGGTCCATTTGTGTTTTTTGAATTCCAGAATTAGTATTTTTATTTCTTTATTTAGTTTATTAAAAATTTTGTCTGAGTGAACTGTCGTAGAATTTAATGTCTCTAAAGTTGTCTCTTAGGTTTCAAAAGTCGGAGGATATATTTATAGAACTGTTTATTTTTTTTTTATTTTTGGAGTATGCATTTATTTATTTATTTATTTATATATCTTTGTACTTCTTTCTTTAAAAATGTACACAACAAATTAATTTTAAAAAAACGTACTTCAAATTTTGGACGAAAGAGGCACGGGCGGAGTTCGCAATAACAAAGTGTTCTTCCACTCTAACCCTTCATTGTCCATGATGTCGAGGGAGCTTATATCCTCTTGCACTTCAGGATTCATTTTTAAATGCTTCTATTTACTATTTTTGACCCCTTTTAGGAGAGACTTTTTTGGCTGTAATTGCTTGGGATAATGAGAGATTAAAATTGGAACTTTCAACTATTTTTATGTAAATTTGGAAATATTTTTTTAATTTTCAAGTTTTCAAATGTTTTGAAGCTCATTTTCAATTGTTTATAGTTTGCTCCAACTGTTTTTAAAAATAACATTTTAACTGTTTAAACTATTTTTTTATACTCAAAATTTGTTACAAGTTTTCAACTACTTTTTTGAGCAAATTATTATTTGGTTCGATTTTATAGTTTTAAATTCTATTTTTAGAAATTTTTTTTCAACGAATGTTTCCTTTTCCATTTTTTTTAATTTTAAGAGTTTCTATGTAAATTAAATTTTTAATTTAATGCGTTTTCTACTGTACTTTTGTAGTAAACTTTAATAGTTTCTAATTTTTAGAAAATATTTTTTTTAGTTTTCAAATATTTTTAATCTCATTAGTTTCCTTAACCGTTAATATATTGTTTTTAAATATTTTAGTGATCAGTTGATCTCTTTTTTTAACAATATATCAATTGTTAATTTTAACAGTTTTTATATGAAAACATTTTTCAAAACAAAGTATGAATTGTTTTTTTAAATCTTAATTTATATGTATTAAGTATTTTCAAGCTGTATTTTAGGTGTTTTTCAACTGTTAATTTTTTAACGTAGTTAAAATAACAAGAATAAACAGATCAAAGTAAATATTTTAATTATGCATTTGTTTGTTTGCATGTAATTCATCAGTATCAAAAGAATCATAAACAGAAAATATTAAAAAAATGCCTTAGTTAAAATTGGGTGTTTAAATATGACAATCTATCGGAATAGAATAATATTATGTGATATACTTATATTCGTATCTCAAGAAAGAAGAAAATAATTAAAATCGAAGTGAATAATATCATTTCACTTCGACCATTTTGTAAACCTAGAAGAACTAAAAGACTTAGAAACAAACTGAATACTAAGAATAAATCTAAATATATTAACTGATGAGGCTTTTATATGTTGAAAATTAATATTCACTTGTTTAGTTGTTGAAGTAAAACACTTAAATTTTCAAAACACTATATTATTTTTTTTAAATGTTTGATATCAAGTTATAATTGTTTTTAAATAAATACTTTATTAAAATATGCCCAAATATAGCATAGGGTGTGATTGGTAGTCGAAAAATTGTATTAAAATGTACATTTAGTTCAAAAATAAGTAAGTACAATAACTTGGTACTATTTAGCAGCCCGTCCTAGTAGTACTGATTTCCGTACTATATGATGTGGCCGCAAAGGTTTAATTTTCATGTATTAATTGTTCATACAGTTTTAATTCCTACATTATACACAGACAGCAATAACTTAACTCGTTAAGGAACATTTTCGTTCAATTGTTGCTCAGCAACTAGGATATCTGCTGTATGAATATAGATTTAAACGTATAATTTTTTTTTCAATTGCTGGTCAACAACTACGACTTCAGTATCAAGCAATGAATATGGTTTCGAACATATTCTGCTACCTTGTTGATGAAACCAAATTTTCAAATTGGGCGAAGTAATGCATTTGTTATGTTCTTTTTCTTTATTGATACGTTTTGACTTTGAGTTAAGTTAAAACTTTGATAATGATTCGTAAGGACCGAAACATATGTCAGTGCATTACTTCTTTATTCTTTATTAGCTTTGTTATTCCTACTAACATATTTTTGTAAATATATCATATACATAAAACACCTGGCCGCAGGAATCACAGGCGGAGTTCACTGCTTCTCAATGATCTTCCACTCGACCCAAATCCTTCCAAAGACAAGATATTAGTATTGTTTGATTCTGGATTTATTAATTATTAATTTAGCAAATGAGCTGTATTTTGTCTTTTTTTGAAGGAAATTCTAAGTATTAATCTACATATGTCATCACGTCAAATGGTTTCGAATATTTCATATTTATATATTTTTATTTGCTTCTGTTCTGTATGAAATAACCGAGATTATTCTGGGTATCGACATATGAATCCTTTGTGTATCATTTTTTAATAACTAATAATAATCCGATTAGCCCAAAATAGCAACATTAATTACAACGTACAATGCCTGTACAATGAAGTAACACGCCTGTCGCCGAAGCCCATTATTTTCGGTCGACTCACCGTGGAGAGTAAAAAGTGGTGTGTACAAGGGTTGCTGTCATGCGGGCTCACCTCCGGATGATGGATGCTGGTATTTGAAACAATAATAAACGTAAATGTAAAAATAGTGAACATTACCATTACCCATCTCACCTCATACATTCTGACTGGCACGTGTTTATTTATGCAAAAACGTGACTCACTCACTCCGTCTGTTATGGTCGGAGGAGTTCAATACACATGTCACGTAAAAAATAGTTTGACCTTTCATTGCGTCCGTTGGCGGGAAAGTGGAAATTTTATTTTTACGCCATTAAAGCAGAAACGATCCGTTTGATCTCGTCGGCGCTTTTAAATTACGATCGTGTTTTGTTTACTAGAACCAACAGTTAGGGTCGATACAACACCTAATTAGAATATAGTTAACGTTTAATTGGATACTGGCCAACTAAAGTGTACTGCTTGAGAGTCGAACATGTTTATTAATATTTTACAATATATGATACATAACGTAATTTTTATTTTTTTCGTCTATTGACTCGCGGTTTTTCTGCCTGGCTTTGTTTGTTGTGTAGTTAGTCGTCGGTTATGATGCTGGTGAGGTGAAGGTGAATCATGAGAGATGTTATGGATTGAAGGAGTCTAGAAGAGGGATCATTAAGACTAAAAATATGTGAAGGATTAAGAGGTAAACATAAGTTGTTCAGGAGGCCTTTGATATCAAGGTGCAACTTCTAATAAAGCCTTACACAATACTATTACACTACTCTACAAAAACATAAACAAGTAATTCTGACTGAAGATCGCCTTGTAGTACCATATTCAGTCAGGATTCCTTTTTTATGTTTTAATTACATTGTGTAAGGAATTATTAGAGTACCTTAGTTTGATTAAAATATGGAGGGCTTATTGTTCACTCATTTATACGTTTCTCAGAACAGAACAGAGTTGCAGTATAGTCTAACACAGGTCGACATACCATTTTGTAAAATTTTACAGTTGTATTTATATATATTTTGTCTCATTCAGGTATATATGAAAATGAAATAATAAATTTCATATAGTGCAACCAGCAAATATTTTCGTTGATTAATATTTTCTTAATTAACACCAGTGCATACTTCAGCACTTCACATTTTCCAAGGTGACAGCTCAATCACGTTTAGATGGTAATTGCCTTTTCTTAAATGGAGCGTGCTATAGGATGTCGCCTACTAATAATTAGTAATAATTAATGCAACATCATCCTAATTGATTAATTATGAGGTGTTTATTAAAATTTAAGTGTCTATTGATTGTCTGATTGTCGGTAAAATGTATGATCGAGGCTAGCGCTGGAAATAGGTACAAAAGGGTATGTTGAGTGCTAACCGATCGTTTCTTTACGGACGAGGAAATTCTTTTATCATCCATACACCTACACAAAGAATGCATGCATGCAGTCAAGCAAAAATAATAGGATATGACTGAAATGGAGAAGCTGCAAGTGATATGAAGATAAAAATAAATGACGTTTAATTCTATATTTCAACAATACTCTTATATATACAAATAATATTTTAAGGATAAGGTAAAAGCTTCTTATATAACTTAAATTAAAATAGAAAAAGTAGTTTTGTCTTGTAATTCAGTTATCCTCTAAAGTATTATTACAGCCAATAATATATTTGATTACTAATTAAAAAACTTATTTGAAAAATGTTAAATAACACGTGGTTAAAATATATTTATTACATTTACATTACGTATTGCAATTGTAAAAAAATGAAGTTTTGTCTTGTATGTAATTAGTTAGGTACCATAATACAACATTGACGCAATTTCTTTTTGTATATTTTGTAAATGACACTTTGAAGTACAGATTATTATTATTATTATATCGAAGGAAAGATGTGAAAATTTATCATACTGTTGTTACATACTGTTGAAAAAGTATTGATTTTATTGCTTTAGTATGTAGGATTTGTACTAACTTAAACTACCGCTTGATATCATTAGATATCATTTATCGATGCTTTTCTATATTTCAATATACGTACAAATACGTTAGCTTAATCATTTGTGTTCAATATGTTGATTTGTTCGAAACTTTCTAAAGAACACTTTTCATTTCCTCATAAATATCCCATGTTATTCTTCAATTAAATAAATGATTTGAAATTTTATTATCCTCGTTTTTCCAATCACGCGAAGGTGAATAGGAATAGGAATTAAAATCAATGTCTGGCATTCAATTTAATCATGATTTCTCTGCATTACGGTGATTTTTATTAAGCTAATGGCAATATTACAGCTTTTCAATGTTTATTATTCTAACGCTCCAAACCGTTACTTTACGAGACTACCTGTAATTAAATTATGATGCAAGCTCGGCTGCCAATTAGGGACAAGTTTCAAAGTCGTTTTATTATGATGACGTGTAACATGTTTTAATTGCGTTAATTGCAACGAGCAGTAGGAAGCGCTTTTTTTTTCATTTCTCTCTAATTAAACGACACGTCGAATTTTCATTCCATTTCGCCTGTCGCCACATGAGACTGGAGCTGTGCTGGTGGTGGGTGTGCCGAATGATTTATCAGGATATTGGCCTCACTTGCGACATTGTTAATTATCATCAGAATATTGCGGTGTATTTTCATGCAAAATTTACGTGAATTAAGGAAGGTTGAATGAAATAACGAATATAAAAACTGCTAAAAATATTTAAAAATGTTAAATTACTATTTATTATTTAGCAATTATGATTTCTGTTGAATTTAGAGGTCAAAATAAATTAAACCTTAATTATTAATAATTTGCTGTTGGTTTCGGTTTTGACCATCCTCAGGCAAAACTATAATATTAACATATCTAATTTTGTAGTTTGGCCGGAGGATGGTCCAAGTCGAAATCAAGAGAAGATTTAAGTATTAATAATTAAGGATATATATATTTTAAATTATTGTTTTCAGGACAGGATTCGACCGCGATTTTTGTGACCAATAAAAATATTCTCTAATTGTTATTTTTTTTAATCGTATGTTGGATACACAAATGACCTCTATAATAATCCAGATAAGATTTTTACTTCTCGTTGAAGATGTTTGCTATAATAGCGTTTCAAAAATTACGTATGTATTTGTGCGGTGTCGTATGTTAGAAACCTTATGACTGCACAAGGACCCTTGTTATTATGACTTATGCCGATCAAGGAACCAAATTCAAAATTAGATTCGGATTTAAACTTCAAAATGAGTATTTAATTATCTATAAGAAGCGGAAGTTAAATAAAAATGGAGATCAAATATAATTATATATATATATATACAGGGTTATTCACGCTATACGGCACGGAATATTGTAGCCAAAATACGTGACTTTCAAAAAGTTTCACTTTGGGGATATATGGGGGTCTATTAGGGCTACTTTTTAAAATTACTTTCATAATATACAGGGTGTCCCAAAAACCCTAAAAGTATCAAAGTTGTGTTTTTTTAATGAAACACCCTGTATTTTATTGCATTTTTGGATCCTTCGATCAAAATAAGTGTGTGTTTTAATAAGGTTTTTATTACTTAAACCTTAAGGTTTTTGAAATAATTTGAATTTTGTAAAAATTTAACCTAATTTTCATGTTTCAAATACTTAAAAAGTAATTAAGTTATGCATACCAAATTTACACTGAAATATAACAATAGATCATATTTTATTTTCCAAGTATAATAAATTTGACATCTTATACCGGGTGTAAAAAAATTGGACTTAAACAAATGAGAACTTTAAATGGCTATAACTTCATTTATTTAAATGGAACGCTATATTTATTAATTTATCAGCAAGTGCACGTTTTAATTACCTATCGAATGGTATTTATATCTTAAATGTTAAGTCTTCTCGTTTTTACAGAAAACGCCAAAATATTGTTTATTGCACCGTTTTAGTACTTTTTAAGTAAAAATTTTAATATGTCTAGTTTTCTATGGTATTTAAAAACGTTAGATAATTAATTTAGTATGCCACTTTAGTTTAAAAAGCCTGTCTTTTGTTATAGTTGTCTTATTTTGCATTTTTGTGTTAGATCGTTAGTAATCGTTATTGTTTGAACATCGTTGTTGTATTTTTTGGTAAAAAATTAAGATTTACTCAAAAGAAGGGGGTATTGGCATTACCTTTATGCTTGGAGAATGTCATCAAAATTGTTTATTGGCTTGTCGAGTTTATACTTCAAGGTTTCCCAAAAGAAATCACCCTAAGCTAGCCATTTTTGAGACACTATTAAACCAATTTAAAGAAATTGGAAGTGTCAGTTATAAAAACCCCAGTATAAGAAAATCTGTGTAAATTTTCATTTTTTACTATTAAATACAACAACTATGTTCAAACAATAACGATTACTAACGATCTAACACAAAAACGCAAAATAACACAACTATAACAAAAGACAGGCTTTTTAAACTAAAGTAACAGACTAAATTAATTATCTTACGTTTATAAATACGATGGAAAACTAGATACATTAAAATTTTTACTTAAAAAGTACTAAAACGGTGCAATAAACAATATTTTGGCGTTTTCTGTAAAAACGAGAAGACTTAACATTTAAGATATAAATACCATTCGATAGGTAATTAAAATGTGCATTTGCTGATAAATTAATAAATATAGCGTTCCATTTAAATAAATGAAGTTATAGCCATTTAAAGTTCTCATTTGTTTAATTTACACCCGGTATAAGATGTCAAATTTATTATACTTGAAAAATAAAATATGATCTATTGTTACATTATAGTGTAAATTTGGTATGCATAACTTAATTACTTTTTAAGTATTTGAAACATGAAAATTAGGTTAAATTTTTACAAAATTCAAATTATTTTAAAAACCTTAAGGTTTAGGTAATAAAAACCTTATTAAAACACACACTTATTTTGATCGAAGGATCCAAAAATGCAATAAAATACAGGGTGTTTCATTAAAAAAAGACAACTTTGATACTTTTAGGGTTTTTGGGACACTCTGTATATTATGAAAGTAATTTCAAAAAGTAGCCCTAATAGACCCCCATATATCCCCAAAGTGAAACTTTTTGAAAGTCACGTATTTTGGCCACAATATTCCGTGCCGTATAGCGTGAATAACCCTGTATATATATATATATATATATTAATAAAGAATATTCAGACAGTTTACTTTTTTAATTGAATTAATCATTTGCTTTTCTACATTTTGGAAAAATCTGTTTATTTTTCCTTTCGTTTTGGTTTAATGGTAGTATTTCATTTCTTTCTATCATGAGTAATCTTTTTGTTGTCCTTTCTTGACCTTTCCCTGTAGTGTAATATGTTTCTTATAATCACCTCATATCGATAGCATTTATCCTTTGTGTTTGTTGTTCTGCCATTGTCTACAATTCTGTGCTGTAAGTGGGTCTTAACGTTTTAAACTATTTCTGTTTTCGTACTTTTTTAATTTTTTTCTTTCAAAGAAGGTGTTTTTTCAGCATGTTAAATAATTTTGCTGTTTGTCCTATTTTATCTTTTATATCTTTTTTTATTCCACCGTTGTTTTCAGTTATTCTTCCTAGATATTTGTAGTGCTCCACTTGTTCTAGTTTCTTTCCTTCTATGATTATTTCGTACTCTTTTTTTCTGTGCAATTATCAAGGTCTTCGTTTTCTCAAGATTTGGTACATTTTAGTCAATTCATTATTTAATATTTTTCATTTTGTGTTGTAGGTCTTCCTCTGTTTCTGTCAGCAATATAGTTTTGCAGTATCCAATTTTCATTGTTTTTATCTTTTGCTTTGCTTCTTTCATTGCGTTGTCTAATAATAGTGTAAATAGCAGTGGGCTTAGCACGCATTCTTGTTTCACTACTTTATTATTATCTTTGCTGTCGGTGTCATATTGTTCTCTTTGGACAGTTTTTATTTTCTTTCTTTTTATTTTTCTTATATTTCTCATATTTCAAAATATTTCCATATTTATCGGACAATTAAAAAGATCACAACAAAATTTTTGAAGATTATAAGCCAAAAACTAGTGTTTATGGTTACGTCCATTCTAGCCTGACTAATAGACCCATTTTAGCTAATTTAAGAGTTGATATAAGTTATCTATTTTCGGATTATGTCCGAAGTTCATACTGCAATCATTCTAATGTTGGGCCAGTGATTAAGGAGTCTGGAGCATAAATTTTAGGCCCTTCCAATTCACGGAAACTGACTTCCTAGCGGAATACTTTCTTAGTAGTCATGTACCAACTGATCTTTTGTCGATTACTTTACCGTTTGGTAGGTTTTTCAAAGATTATTATCTTATTTTTGGAAGCTATGTTTTCTTATTCCTGCTTTTTAATCTGGCAAAAAAGTAGTGCCTGATTACAGAGCGGTTGTCCTTCAATTTCTAAAATGTTAGATAATTTGGTTGGCAATCACATGATTACTTTTAGATCATTACTAATTAACAACAACATGTGTTTTTCGTGTAAGATTATCAGAATATAACTTTTTTTATAAACCAACTTTATTAATATACTTGCCGCCATAAGTAAAAGAACACCAAGAATTCGTCGCACATTTTTTATGAAAATTTCAGATAATTCGTAAATAAGAAATGAAAAATCATGGCAACTTTTGCTTTAATTTCAATAATGAGTTGCTTCTCCACGATTTCTGGAGCACACAGTAATTCGCCTAGGCATACTAGAAATCAAATTGTCAATGCCAGCCTGAGGGATTGAATCCCAAGCTTCTTGAATTCGCATCCTAATATCGGGTAAAGTGAGTGGGGGTGGCTGAAGATGGCCCAGTCTTCTGCCGATTGTATCCCACACGTGTTTATTAGATCTGGAGAACGAGAAGGCCATGGAAGTAAATCAACATTAGCTAGTTTAAGGAATTCCATAGTAACCGTAGCTGTATGCGGCTTTGCACTATCCTGTTGGAAAATGGGGTTTTCCAACCTTTTAAGATAGGGTTGGTTCTAGAACTATGTTAATGATTTGTGTTTAATGTTCCTGAAATGAACATAAGAGGAGACTTGCTTCCATAACCGATCACCCCCATACCAACACTCCGCGTTTAAGAGCTGTATGGCGTTCCACTGCAAACTGTAAATTTTCTCGTTCTCCTCGGCGATGTGTAACCATTTTACGATCATCGTGGGCAAACAAATAAAATCTCGATTCATTGCTAAAGATAACTTGCCTCCAATGATCGACCCATTGTAGTCTCTCATTTTACCATTCCAGACGGCAGCTCTTATGGCGAGAAGTTAAGAGCAAACAAAGAAAAGGACGGTACGACTTTAGACTAAATGATCGAATTCTTCGGTAACCTGATCGAACGGAGATTCCTTGGTTAGTTGAACCTCTTCAGATGTCTCCAATGGCTCTTGTTGTTGAAAATCGATCCCGGACGAACCGAAGAACTCGATCTTCACGTTCTGTAGTGTTTCTAGAGCGCCCAGTATAGTAATATCACGAATTGACAAACCTGCTTTTCTGAGCCCGATTACTCTACCGCGTTCAAATCGCTTAATTGCTGAAATACGCCACGGTGATGAACTCGGGGCATCTTTTGATTTAAATTGGGAAACAATTAACTGATTTTCACGATAAAATTGTACTCGTTGACCCTCATGTGGGTCTCAGGGCACGGGGATATTAAGGGCAACGAAGTAGCCGATAAGCTCGGAAAAAGAGGTGTAAATGCCACTCCTATAGGACCAGATCCGTTTTGCGGACTCCCCATGGCGCACAGAAGAGAGGTGGTGCAAAAATGGGATGAGGACAGAAGACGTAAGCATTGGAGCAATGTACCAGGTCTACGTCAATTAAAACGACTCATCAAACTCGATCACAGCCACAAGGTGCTTGAACTCACAAGGAACGAGCTAAGAACTTTCACCAGACTCATGATAGGGCATTGTGCCCTCTGATACCATTGTGGAAAATGGGAAAAGAGGAAAGTGGAAACTGCAGATTATGTGATTCGGCAGATGAAACGACCGAGCACATACTATGCACTTGTGTCGCGATTGTTCACAAGCGTCTTTAACACTTCGGTAGGGACCGATTATCCCACGAAGAAGTGAGTAATATCAGCCCCCAAGAAAGTTATCAGGTTCATGGAGGACGTGGGAAGTGATTGGTTAAGGGTAGAACAATAGATCTTCTAGGTAGCAGTTCAAGAGAGGCCAACACACCTCACTAGCACCCTATTTTAAACTATAACCTATAAGGTGTCTAATACAGTCAGTCAGTGCAAACTTCTTTATAACTTCAAATATATATATAGTTGTATGATAAAATGGCTAATCCTTTATAAGTCATCGACACCATTTAGTGAAGATTGATCAATTTGTTTCTAAATGTGAAGTACATGCCAAACTTATGCTTGGGCCCATTATTGTTTATACATTTAATTAATGGATTATTAATATTAAGGAAAATGTTGCCTTTTCGTAGATTATATAAAATTGTATTGTAAAGACCACAACTGAAAATTGCTCTATTCTGCACAAAGACCTTGCCTTCTTATAACTTAGTTTTGGCATGTACATGTTGATGTAAATATAATCATGTACGTTATTTTTCAAAAAAAAAGGCAATTACCTATATTTAACATATTTATGTAGATACTATTAAAGATTTAGAACTGCTTTTGACAAAAACTAAATTTCAGGAAACATATTATCTTCGTTACTGCAAATGCATTAAAAATTGCTGGCTTTTTAACCCACTATGACTTTCAGGTCACATTTTAATTTACCGATATTTTAGCAAAAGGTTGTGGCTATTTTTCTGGAGATGGAGTATAGATCTTAATTATATAATATAGCCAATGCAACCAATATTAATATTTATCATAGTTGCTAAATTAATCAATCTGAAATAACAAAATAAATGCTGTGAAACTGCGTGGAGTAAAAACAGGCGAAACCATTTGATCAAATTAATATAACATGTGTTTCTGTCAATGATAACAAAACTTGAAATAGTGCGCATAATAGCTCTGGTATCGTATATCAATAACAACCTATTTATTTGCATTTTAATTTTTTATCTACGATCGTACAGAAAGTAGACGCTTTTTGCATCATTTTTCATTGTAAAAGTGGCTTTTTAAAGCACTAGTGCTTTTTTACGTTTTTATTGCACGGTAATGTCAAACTGTTTTTATTGCACAGAAATGTCAAATTTGACAGATTAATATATTATAGCACAAATTTTCGACGAAAACTTAATTTTTTATTAATTGATACAAATAACTAATAAACTATAAATAAAATATATAATACAAACGAAATGGCAGATTTAAGAACTCTGAAGATTTCATTTAATGCAAGTCGAAGCGATTACAATAAAGCGAACATTTTTTCCATAAATAAAAATGGCGGCCGACATTTGTGCAACTTGTTTACTGGTTGCTAAGTAACGCTTTCATTAGTGCACTGCGGGTAAAATATGTTTTCATTAATTGAATTATTGAAATGACATTAAAATATTACTCATATGAATATATTCTTTGAAATCCTTTACGATCGAAGATAAAATTTTGTAAGGCACACGTGTAAAAAGTTTCTTTATTGCACTCCTGGCTTTAAAAAACTCGTTCGATCCTCGCTCGTGTTTTTAAACGCCAGTTCGTGCAATAAAGCATCACTTTTTACACTTGTATCTTAAATAACTATTATTGTTACTGGTTTTTATGATACAGTTTTCTAACTTTTAGGTTAGAGTGTGCTATTACGGTAGATACATCTTGTGCTTTCTCCTGTTTTTAGATTTATACATTATATATTTATTCGAAATCAGATAAAAATAAAAGAGGAATTAGAATTAGACGCATTAGATGAGGAAGTACTTTTTTCACTAGTTTTAATGTCAAAATATGTATTATATTGTGTAAAAGGGGTTTCCCGTATATAATAAATAAATAATAAATAACAATAAGACGTAGAATCACAAAGAATTGTTTGGCAACCACTATTCCTGACCTATTTTCGAAAACTATTTGACAAAGAAATTATGAGCAATGTAGTTTATTTATTTATTATGGTGCTTTGGTTTACTTGTTCCAAATATATATAAATAGAAATAAAAATAAAAAATACACTAAATTTTGAGCACAGGAATCACAGACGGGCTTCATTCTTCAGAATGTTCTTTCAGTCAAACCCTGATGGAATGTTCCCATTTATTCCAGAATTTCTTTGACGTCTTTCTACGACTGTTTCACTTTATACTTCATTTATTAAGCATTAAACAAATGGATAAATAAAAATATGTAAGTACTTATAATTTTGACGTAATAGATCCGGGGGGAGTTCACTCGGCAGAATATACTATACTCATATGTGCGCGTTGCAATATGATCAGCAGAACAGACTGTTATTTCGGTAAATGAAATCAAGAGGACAAGAAGATAAACATAACCAGAAATGCACTTAAATATTTTTCAAACGGTGCTCAAGCCCAGTATGAGTCATTAAACCGATACAACCATACACATAAAGTCCAATGCTAAATCAAAGAAGATTCAAGTTAAAAAGTCTCAAAACGCCCAATGCAAAAAGTTCAAATTATGTAACTGCGAACAACCTCCCATTACGAAATGCAAGTTTACTGTACAGCCTGCTAAGTGTAAGAAAAAGGAAGCCCCTTCTCCTTCATTCAGTGCGGCTTGTTATGAAGAACAATATAACCATTCTTTGGGCGCTGTTCTTTATGCCCATTTACGGATTAATGAGAGCTGAAATGTATTTTCATTCAGAGGCAAGAGTATCTGCAGTTGTTGATACTATGAATGGTACACGATGGAAAGCAATAAAATCAAAAATACATATTAGTGGAAATTTTCATCCCAATGCAACACACAAAAAATAAAAATTCTAATCGCATTCCGATGTCTTAATATGTATGTATATGTTGACCAGCAAATTATACAGTTCAAAGGAAGACTCAGGCTAAAAATCTAAAAAAATGGAGATTCAAAGCTTTTTATTGTGCTTGACAACTTACACTGATTTATAATTTTGAAATTTGTATCGGCAAATAGATACATGATCCCGACCTACATAGTGATAATGCAGTATTTTGTTTAGCAAAAAGTATTCCTAAGCAATTCTTTTACAAAATTTGTTTCGACAATTGTATTGTCTTTATCTAACATGCATTACATAAATAAATATATAATTGTATTAACAACGTAAGAAAAAATATATACAAATAATTTTGACTGCATCTAGAAGGGTGGAGTTCACTCTTACGGATGATCTACCACTCAAACCCGCTGTCAATAGATTTCCAACGGTTCCTTTAGTAACTGAATTAAAAAAAAATAGGAATTCAGAGTATAAATGATTGTAAATACATTTTTTTATATATCACACATTTTTAATCTTTATTTGTGACTATAGTTTCAACAGATTTTCTGTCATTTTCAACTATATTTAGTGTGTTGTACTTGGCGGTCAAAAAGACTAAAAACTGTTTTCATGTCATGAAAACTAAGGACAGAAGAAGGTATATCATCTATTGACTGTTTCAATCCCGTGAAGTGGTACGACATTAAGGTCGTTCATTTGATAAGCTCATTTTACGAAGTTGAAATAGTAGATGTAGTGAAAAGGTGGGACAAAAAAGAATTAGTGACGTATAACGATTAATATAGTGAAAATATACAGCTAACACAATAGGTGGAGTAGATTTGGTTTATTCAATAAAATCGTTGCATTGAATAAAAAATTGATCAAGGAAGTGTTACCACCGTATTTTGTTTCACCTGTTAGATGCCAAGCATTGACCACCATAATGATTGGCTGTTATATAAGTAAAATTACTTATTACATTATGTGTCCCGGGCGCCAGTATAGTTTATTGAAATTTATTGCATCTTGTTTGTCAAGAGCACAAAATATCCCGGAAGAAAAGAGGGCGCCCTGCTTCAAATGATGTAGATAAACAATTGCAGGATAAAGGATCAAGGAGACTAAATTACAACACTACCTGTATAAAACGTGCGAAAAGATAATGTGCCATATGGGAAATTTTTGTCAGCCAACAGAGGACTGCAAAAAGCTCCAATGTAATGGAGTTTCGAAAATTAAATGTTTTGAAAGAAATGTAGGTTTATGTTTAACGACAAGTGCAAACAGTTTTGTGGAATTTCACGCATAGGTTTTTCACAGAACCGCAAACATTATAGGTTGTTGTTACTTGAATGTCGCATTATAGGTATATTGCAAGACTTTTTTTTTCATTTGCGTATGCTGCTGAAAATTATGTTTTATGTATCTTTGTCCTTTGCCTCTATACAAACGTCAAATTTATTTTTCTTTATTTTTTTACATTCCGCTCTAAATGGTCTTGTTAATTAATCAACTGTCAAATATGACATAACTAATATAATTGAAGTCCTCTCTTCAGAGGAATATAAGCCAAACTTGGCAAGAAAATGGTGGAACAACCTCCACCAAAGAAACCTCATTTGGTCATCAAGGCAAGAGTAGGCAAGAGTGGAAGATCATATTTTTTTGAACTTACTTGAGCCTTTCCATGTGCAATCAAAATTTTTGTAAGACAATATTTTTATATATGTATTTTGAATTTTATTTTAGTACAATAGATAAATAAATACTATCTACTACTATATTAATTGTAACTCTGAGAGATGCCTAAAGTTCTTCAAACTTGTTTTGGATTCAATTGCTCACGAAATCATATGATAATGCATATTATTTTTATTGGGACAACAACAACAACAACTTTTGCCTTATCTTATTTATATCAATAAATTACTTAGACGCTTCCACGATTCATTTGTTTAAATATTTTTTGTTGCAATTTTAAGTAAAATTCTACAGATTTTGGAGCTTAAATTTAATTTAGAATTAAGCACGATTTCTTTACTTGATTATTTATTAGTAAATACCATTTTAACAGTGGTTCACCGATATTATTCTAAATATAGTATGATGAATAAATTAATAAAAAATATTTAGAACATTTTATGATTTTTAAGCTGATAAATTTGATAAATACACATGGATTTATTAAAGTAATCATTACTTTTAATCCCTTAAGACAGCATCATAATTATAATTAAGCTTTCGCTCGTTTACATTTATAGATATACATAAATTAGCTTTATCACAATAAATTATTAAAATATATTTTTTTATGAGCGGCATCGACTCCTAGGAACATCAGCCGCTTAAAATAATGATTTATGTACAAGTAAATATTATAATATCTTTTTATAACTATAAAAATAATAAACAAAGTTACGTTTTCAAAGTCAGAGGTAAATTCCATAAAAAGCAATGAGTGAAACCTCGTCTACTGATTATGAGGTCACCTTCCCTCACCTTTTAGGGAACATCTTTAAAAAAATGTCTCGAAGGTCATTATCTAAAACATTTCAAGGTGCTCCCCATATATACTTAATTATCTTTTCAGTAGCTAAATCTGCCATTATCATTTAAAACGGTTTTATGCTAACTTAATGAATATAAATCATGTTTTAAACAATTCAACGTTCAAGCAAATCCTGTACACACGTAGTTAGTAAAGTTTGCCATCAGATTAAACTAATACCTACACCAGATTATTTAATATCCTCCCGGCGCTTTCCACTGACAGTGATTTATTGCAATTAATCGATTATTCAACAATTTCCCACAAAATCATGGAAATCCTAATGGAATAAATTCATCAAAAAGGCAAATTACACAACATATATCGTGTTTTATTTTATTGTTTTTTTTATATATAATAATTTATTACTATTATATTTTTACTAAAAACTGTGTTTGCAATTGTATTATAATTTAAGCAATGTCTAGAGTGCACATCGTCGGTTTTAATTAAAACTGTACACGACATGGCACGCATTGCGGAAGTGATGGAAGTTAATACATTTCAGTGACATGCAGTGGGGTTTGAACTTTTTACATTAAAATTAATGTGCACGGTGCGAGACTAGAACATACCGCCATTGTCATCACATTATATGCACGAAATCGTAACTGGCCAAATGAGAACTATACTTACTAGGTGCATGGCGAGTTGTTGACCGGCTAATTGTCAATTAAGGTGTAATAAGTTCAAGTCTATTGTCTACACGAGATCTAAATAAACGTCTGTCTCAGTAAAGGTTGATCAAACTGGATTTGATATTTTGGTACTACATAGTAAATTGTTTGACGTTTGATCACTTAGAAATTTCTCCAATTAAATGCATTCAAAATACTTTAGTCTTAAGTAATATAATAGTTATTAGTGGATTGATGAGGCTGTTGCTTGTTGAAACTCCATATCACTTAATAAAATACTGACACGGTATATGGTTTCAAAAATGATTTTATTTCTACGATAATGTTTCATTTCTCATCTACATTACGAAGCCACTGTGTGGTGAAACATTGTCGTAGAAATAAAAACATTTTTCAAACCATATACTATGTCAGTATTTGATTAAATAAAAGTTATTAGAGAGATATTATTTATTTATTTATATAATTATCTTAATTATCTCTAGTCTCCTTTCTTGAAAATAACATATATAACAAATTAATTTAAACATATATCAAATTTTGGACAAAAGATGCAGGGGTGGAGTGTACATTGACAAATTATGTTCTTCTACTAAAACCTTTTTCTTACCACAATGTTGATGGAGAAGGTATCCTCTCCGAAATCCGGAATCTTTTATATATACTTTTATTTAACGCTTTTGTCTCCTTATTAAGAGAGAGATGGCAGTTTATGTCATAATAACACTTTCAAATGAAAGAAAAAAAACCTTAGAAAGAGACTGCATATTAGAAATATTTTGAACAGTTTTTTTTAATTTTTTCTTAACAAATCTTCAAACAAATAGTTTGTTATCAAGTTGTAACTACCGTTAAGCACTTGTGGTAGAGTTTTCAATTTGTTTTTCTCAGAAAATCTCGATTGTTTTTTTTGTAAAATCTAAAAACTATATTAATAGATTTTTCAATTTTATCAAAATGATATCATTTAGTTTAACATGATTTCAATGGTTATTTCCTGAGCATTTGGTTAGTACCATTTTTACTGTTATTTTTTCTTAATTAATTGTTAATTCTTTAAGAAAATTTCTAGAAGAATTTAAATTGTATTTTTGCCTTCAAATGTTCTTCTCACAAAAGTTCAAAACATTTTTTAAAATTAATTGTCACTATGTTACCTTTAAAGTATTATTTATAAATTTGTTCTATTGCTTTCTAATTATTTTTAATCCAGTTTTTTTTGGTGATGTAAACTTAATTTATTAATTAAACCTAATTTCAAGTAAACTAAATTTTCTTTAGTAAAAAATTTCAATACCTTTCTTGGTCAAATTTAGGCTATTTATTTAAGTTGCAATTGTTTGATCCTAACAAATATGATTTCTTGGGAAATTTTAACTTTAAAACATTTTAAAATGTTTTTCCAGTTATTTTTTAAACAATTTTCAATTATTTTTTTGCTAAACTTTCAGCTATAACAATATTTTTTAGAAAGGTTTCAATTGTTTTTTCATTGCAAATTTCAAGTTTCTTGACTAATTTCTGTTGTTGTTTTTTTTCTTAATCCATTGATTCTTTTGTGAGGAATGTTCCATTGTTCATTTTTTAAGAAAATTTTTAGTTTTTTTTAAGTTAACTGTTTGTAATTTATTTTTCAATTTGGTTTTTTGTAAAACTTTTCAAGCAACGGTTTTTGTTTTTTGGAAAATCTGAACTCTTTATTTTTAAATTTAAGCAAGGTTTATTCTGTGTTTTTTACTCAACTGTTTCTTCTCAACAAATTTCTGAGTTATATTATTAGAGTTTTTAATTATTATAAATAGATTTTGAATTATTTTTTATCCACTTTTGAACATATTTTTATTTCAGAATGTTTATAACCGTTTGTCTTTTTCGCAATTTTCTACTGCCATTTCTTAAGCAATTTTTTCTTCTTGGAGAAAATTTTATTATTGATCTTATTTTTTTAAGGAAAAAATACACTCAACTATTTAAAAAAAAACTATTTCTAATGCAATTTTAAAATATTTTTTCTTAGGAAACTTGTTTTAAGTGTTTTTAGTATATGTCATATATCTGCCATGCTAACATAACCAGCTATAATATTCTCATTGTAAAAAGGGACTAAATAACTGAACGTAAAAATAGAAGCAGCATTAATGAAGTCTAATCATAGGTTTAAGTGGATGATCATTTGAAGAAGTGAACTCCGCCGGTTCTCCTTTCGGATAGAATTTTAAGAATTTTTTTCAAATTTTATAACCTTTGAAATATTTTATTAGAAAAGTGGAAAGTGCAAAATTGTAAAATAAATAAAATTTTCAACTACTTTGTAATAAATTATTGTTTTTGCTGAAAACTATTTTTAGATAATTTTGCAAAGGAATCTTTTTTATTTAACAAATCTCAAAGGTTAATTTTTGATAAATTTTTAACTAATTTAAGTTGCAATTGTTTGATCCTAACAAATATGATATTTATTTTTTGTTGGGAAATTTTAACTCTAAAGCATTTTATAATGTTTTTCCAGTAATTGTTTAAACAATTTGCAATTATTTTTTGCTAAAATTTCAGCTATAACAATATTTTTTAGAAAGGTTTCAATTGTTTTTTGTTGCAAATTTCAAATTTCTTGACTAATTTCTGTTGTTTTTCTCTTAATCCATTGATTCTTTTATGAGGAATGTTCCATTGTTCATTTTTTAAAGAAAATTTGTAAGTGTTTTTTTAAGTTAACGGTTATTTGTAATTTATTTTTTAATTTGGTTTTTTTGTAAAACTTTTCAAGCAGTTTTTTGTTTTTTGGAAAATCTTTATTTACAAATTTAAGCAAAGTTTATTCAGTTTTTTTTATCAACTGTTTCTTCCTAACAAATTTCTGTGTTAAATTATTAGATTTTTTAATTGTTATAGATAGATTTAGAATTATTTTTATCTACTTTTGAACAAATTTTTATTTCAGAATGTTTCTAACCGTTTGTCGTTTTTGCAATATTCTACTTAAGAATTTTTTCTTGAAGAAAGTTTTCATCATTGATCTTATTTTTTTAAGTAAATATGCACTCAACTATTTTTAAGAAATGTTTATTTTTTCTTAATTACAACTATTTCTAAGCAAATTTTAATCTGTGTTTTTGAGTTTTTAAATATATTTTGTTAGGCCAAACGGTCTAACTAAATTTTAAAGTGTTTTTAGAACATTTTCAACTGCTTTGTAATAGGATGAATTAAATTTTTACTTAACCCATTGTAAAACATTTTATAATTAGAGGTTAATTAAACTCTTGGTGTTGTTTCGCAATTTTTATATATTTCTCTATAAAAGTATTGCTTTCGAAAAAATTCTCAATTATGGTTTTTGGTAAAAACTATTTCTAGATAATTTTGTATAGGAATCGTTTTTTAAATAATTTATGAGAATTTTAAAAAGACTGGATTCATCGTTTTTAACAGGTTTTCAATTGTTTCTTTTTGTAAAATTTTAGTTGCCTTTTTGTTATGTTTGCAACTGCTTTTCTTTGCATTTTTTGTCAAAAATATAGCCAAAATTTCCTTTTCTCTTTTTTCTTAATTAATTATTTTTTCTTTGAGATTTTTATATGTAGTGTAGTTTTTTTTTTTTAGATATTTTCAATATTTTAAAATTGTTAAGGGTACCATTTCAGCTACATTTTTTAGAAAGTTATAACTGTTTTTTTTCCTTTGAGAAATTAAAAACGGTGTCCGTTTAAAAACATCTTTTTTTCTAAATGTTTCTCCTAGAAAAATTTTAATTAGTTTTGTAACAAATAACTAAACGTCACGTCACATAAATATTCTCATATAATATGAGCCTAAAGAAGCCAGCAATGGCTAAAATAAAGTCTGAATAGACAAAATATACTACTGGTGAGGAAGTATTATGGGTCTGAGTGGAAGAACACCCCGCGAACTCCGCCCGCATGTCTTCTGCTCCAAATTGCTAAGTGTATATATTATAAATTTATATAAATTATTAGAACATGTTTTTTAAGTAGACATGTAAAGCAAAATAAATAAATAAATAAATAAATAATCTAGTCTTATAAAATTATATTTAATTTAAAACTAATTTAGATCTGCTTTTATATAAAGTTTTAAATTTTTTTCGCAAATAAAACATTTTTTTTAGTTTTTAAAGAAATGTTTCAACTGTTTTAAAAATTAAATTTAAATTGCTTCATGGAAAAATATTTAATTTTTATTTTATAAAATCTAAACAACTTTAATTTTCAATTTGGGTTTTTAGTAGTTTTGAACCGCAATACATCAAAGTATCATGATGGCTACATCACCACTTTTTTGATATCGGCGCATAATGAAATTGAATATTCTAATCGGTAATTAACGCTAATACTATTACGCAATATTTATATTTGTGAATTTTAATATAATTTTTATGAATTGAAATAATAGATGAAACGTTTAATTTGAAATGCATTTATCAATTGAAGCGAAACGCATTTTAAATTTTTGAATCAAGACAGTCAAACATCTGGGCTATTATAATTCGTTTTAAATCTTTTCTACATCGAACTAGGGAGTTGGGAATGTCAAGGCACAGCTGTGCCGACAAGGGATGAAAAACATGTCTGTAAATAGCTAGAGTTTCCAAACTATTTTTGAATATAGAAAATTTATATACATCTGATGTTATTAGGTATGAGGAGCACGAAAAAAAGCATTTATAATTTATGATCTCTTTATATTTACTTACATTATATTACGGTATATACTTTCTTCACTGCACTCTTGATGAAACGAAATTATAATATTAGGTAATTTTAATTAATTATTTTTGTAATTCCTTTGAGAATGGTCGTCATTGACCGAAACACGTGTCAGGAAACTGAATATAACAATATGAAACTAAACAAGTGTTTTAATTTAAAATTACCTAATATTTCATTATATTGTTATTTATTTATTTAATATTAATTATTTGTTTGTTTTGTTTCAGGTAAGTTAAATAGAAAACATCGTAGACATCAGCAAGTAAGGCTTTCTTAGAGTTTATTATTACTTATTGGTATAAAGCAGTGAAAATATTTGTAACCATAAAAAACTTAGCATTTTTTTATTGAATATGGGTGGCTTTTTGTTAATATCACAATTTATATTTAGTGGCTATAGTTTCAATCAATGTCTGATCATTTGATAACTTTAAAGAACTTCTAGTTGTGATTTGAACTGTTTATTATAATCAAATGCAGCTCATATTTACAAGCTATAATACATTTGATTGTAGTAAATTTATGATTACTTGGTTTTTTTCACTGTTTTTATTTTTCTGTTCGACTAGTTTCGACAATTAGTCATTTTCAAGGAGGTATGTACGTACATACACGTAATAATTAGAAAAAAAGAAATGTTGCGATGTTTTGATAAAAAAATAAATTCTCGATCAATATCATTCAGGCCAGCAACAATTAGAATCTTACGATTTCAAACACCATCTACTGTTAAAACATTAACAGCATTAGTTTGAAAGAAATATGGTCCAATTATCCTGCCCTTAATGCATACCACACAGGGTGGCTCATTGAGGATCTAAAGGTTTTTTTATGAATCCCTCTTGAATATTCCTTACCTCATCGACAATTTTCTTTATTAACTTGATATAATCATTAACTTCGAAATGCGTTTCTTCAAAAAAGATGATTTTGTTGAGAAAAATCATTTTAAAAATTTAATTAACAAATTTATGACGTTTTGAATGATCAGCTTTAATTTATGTGGTTATATGCCTTCAGAGAATTCTTATGTTGATTAACTAAGAGACAAAGTAGTTGTATACATCTAATAGATCGGGATCAGGATCGTCAACAACACTTTTACTTTTACTAACTAAATGAATATGTTTTTTGTTGATTGTTGATTTGCATTTTCTTGCAACTGCAAGGTGTTTCTTGGACCAACTGTTTTATTTACTGTATATCTGAAACGTATGTTTTCTGTATTTTTGGAGAAGGGGCTTCTCTGGAGATAAGTAAGGTAAACTCTGATGTCTGCATGATTATTGAAAGCGGAATATTACCATCTTTCTCAATAAAAACGTTACTTTTACAACGAACTTTGCAAATGTAATTGAGCATATCCCTACAAAAATGATTTAAATTATTAGATTTTTTATCGAACCACCAGATATTTTTTATTATCTGTATACTGATCACATGGAGGTAAAAATACAGGGTTGGGATAAGTATGGAACCAAGTAAATATGTTTAAAACAAAAGGTCCGTTTTGTTTTAAATTCTTGAAATTTTGCAGGTGCGTGAGGCAAATTGCATCTGATGTATATATATTTTTTTAAATAGTATACTTCCTGTTTAACCGGAAATACCCTCAACTTTTTTAATTTAATTGGGATATTCTGTATATATCTGTAGATGTTTAAAGAGCATGTTATTTCGAAACTTTTCACTCTACAAGATTTCTCTACGTATTAGTTCACATTCATCAATAATTATTTGTCTCAATTCATGCAAGCGTGCTGGTTGTTTAACGTAAACACATGATTTTAGATAAGCTCAAAGAAAAAGATCTAATGGGCCAAGATTTGGAGAATGAGCAGGCCACTATATGAATCCTCTACGTCCAATCCATCGATTTGGAAAATTCGCATCTAGAAAATCCTCGTCTATCATCTATCATAGTGAGCTCCATCTTGTTGAAACCAAACATTTTGTGGTAACTGCTCATTCTGTTGAAGTGCAGGAATAATTTGGTTATTCAGTAAATACTTCTCAAGTTTCCGTCTACTATTAAAAATGGGTCTATTTTGGACACTTTCCATCCAAACATTCAACTTCTGTAGATGCCGGATATGTGCTTCATGAATCCAATGAGGATTCTCATTTGACCAATACTTTGATTTATGGCGGTTAACTGTTCCATTTAAACAAACAGTTGCCTCATCAGAAAACACTATATTAGATGCAAAATATTCGTCGACATTACAGATGTCCATCAGTCGTTCGAATAACACCAGCCATCGGTAAAAATCATCATCTGACAATTCTTAAACCAATTGTATCTTATACGGATGATACTTTTCAATTTCTTCTCTACAGAATGTTGACTTATACGATGGTTTAGTGCTAAAATTGTAGTAGAAGTTTGAGGTGATTCCTTTAAATAAATTGCAATGTTTTGTCTAATAGTTTTGTTCGTTGTGGTCTTCCATGTTTCGACAAATTTTTGACCATCACATTTGCATTGAAACTTTGTAATATTTTAGTAACAATTGACAGTGATATGGAATTTCTTTCAGAATGCAAATCAATAAAAATATGACACACTTCTTCATGAGTTCTATCTATCTAACACTATCACTCTAACCGATTATCATTAATATTATCATATTATCATATTATCATTAAAATTTCAATAGGATCTGTTTCACTTAAATGAACTATTCTTAATCGTATTTACAATTTATTTCCGTAAATTACAATTTGAGAGGTTGACAACAGTTACCTATTAGATAGTACTCGTTTGTTTCTTACTATTAATACAAATAACATCAATTTGTTTATCTAAATGGTTTTTAACCTAATGTATAAAAACTTAAAAGTGGTTGATTAAAGTGCAAAAATGAGGAATAAATTTTTACAGATTTTTTACACTAAAGCCTGAATGTACAAATTCGAACTAACATGCTTTTTGAAAATCTGCAGAATTATTAAATTTAAATTGTTGAGGGTATTTTTGGTTAAGGTAAGGTTGCTCAAGTCGTACCACTGCTTAAGTCATAACACATTTATTTAGCACAAAGTACAGCGACAACAGAACAGTCGTCGATAACCAAATATACATCTGAGTCAACAACGTCGTGTGATGTATTATTATTTGATGTAAACAAACCACTTAGTAAAATTTGTCTACAAGTAAGTTTATTTCAATTTTCTTGTAATTTTCTACATATTTTTGGTAGTAAATTATGTTTCTTATTATGGTAAATATAGGTTCTACATTTTACTTAATCGTTTGGTCGAAACGAAATTGTGTTAATTGTATTCAATATTATGTTATATTTAGTTATAAATTTTAATGTGCTGTGTCTTAAGCCGTACCCGTATGAGATTCCTATATCGTACTGGTATGACTTAAGAAATTATCTTTAGTTTTTCCTACTTTCATATGTTGTTTTTTTTACATTCTTTATATTTTAAGTCATAATCATATCAAGACGCGCAATTCGCAAGTCAACGCGAATTTATAATGCATGGAAACAAGAAAATATGAACGAGGCGTTAAACAAATTATCGGAAGGAGTTATTGGATCCAATGAAGCTCATCAACAATACAACATACCTAAAACAATGTTCCATCAATTAGAGTTTATTGAGCCTCTTATTAATATAAACATGTTTCACCACGGGTTAAGTGAAAATTCATCATAAAGTTACGTCGACATTTTAAAGGACTAAATAAGAATGTCAAATTTGGAAGGCCTAAGGATATAAGGAGAAGGAGTTGGTTGTTCACATTCTCAATTTAGAATCAAGCTTTTTTGGGATTACTGCAACTGATCTAAGAAGACTTGCTTATCAGTTGGCGGAAAAATTAAAATTACCACAACGTTCAATAAGGAAAAATAAATCGCAAGGAAGAAGTGGTACTATAACTTCATGAAGCATAATCTTTGTTTATCTTTATGTACTCCAGAAGCAACATCAATGGCCAAGGCCAGAGCTTTCAATAAGAAAAGGGTTTATGGATTATTTGATAAATATGAATCTATATTAGATGAATACAAGCTAACCAGATATATAACGCTGACAAAACGATTATCCACTGTTCACAAACCATCCAAAATAATTTTTCAGAGAGGCAAGTTGGTGCACTTACAAGTGGTGAAAGGGGTTTGACCACTACTAGTGTATGCTGTATGAAAGCTGCTTCCGATGTTAATATATAAATGCTTGTGTATGAACGATTTCTTAAAGAAAGGAGCACCACTGGGTAATAATAATTAACGAAATAGAAATGTCAAGGTGACATAAATCACATATTTGTGTAAAATCCTTTTGAGGATATAATATGCCGCATTTGGCCAAAACAAAGAGAAAATATTCTGAGATGAGCTTTAAGAAGGAAGTCTCTCATGGAAGAAAGAGTTGGTACGAGTGGAAGAACGTTATATTGTGAACTCTGCCCTTTCCATATGTGATTGAAATTTTTGTTGATATTAATGGATTTGATATACAATTTTGGAATATTATGTAAGCATATTGGAATAAATAATACTAAATACTAATGTATTTGGATGCTCTTTAACAGGTAGATAACGTCAGAACTTTTTGTTCAATGGTTGGAACATTTCATCAAGTATACAAAGTTGGAGAATAGTAACAATAAGCAAATTCTTTTTCTTTCGGATGGACACACTACCCATACAAAAAATATTGAATCTATAGAACTAGTTTGCAAGTTTGGCTTTATAATGTTTTCGTGTCCTCATACAAACATCGTCTTCAACCTTTGGTCAGATCTTTTTTAAAATTTCTAAAAACCAATTATAACAAAACTTCTTGGTTAAGAACAAATTCTGGTAGCACAATTAAACAAACTACTGTGTTAGAACTATTTGGAATTACATAATTAAAATCATTTCGTATGAATATTTCTTTGAATGGTTTAAAATCTATCGCTATTTGGCCATGCAAAAAGCATGCATTTGATGACGATTTTTACGCTTCTACAGTTGTGATTGAAGACTTTTTGGGACATCAATAATCAAGAAGTAGGAGTAGGAGTAGTAATAGTATTTATTTACTGGGCTTACATAATAAAATCGAAAATAACAATAAATTCTTACAAAAATTTTGTTTGCACATAGAAAGGCTTGAGTTCATAATAAAATGTTCCTCCAGTCTTGCCTGCATTAATGACACTCCTCAGACTATAAGTGGTACGACTTAGGTTATATGTGGTACGACTTAAGAAACATATTAACTTAGCTGTATCGATGTAACTTTTTAAAGATTTAGTTTCTTTTACGTTTACATATATAGATTTTCTAGTTTCATTATAACACATAATACCAATAATAACAAAGGTCTGAATAACACATTGAAATTCTATTTATTTGATAAATCCTAAGTTTTATACATTTCTTTTCTTAAGGGGTACGACTTGAGCAACCTCACCCTATATTATTAACAAAAAATCTACCGCAGATGGATTTTGCCCCATTGCATTTAACTGCAAAATTTTAAAGATATCGTCCGTTTTGTTTTAAAGATATTTACTTGGTTCCATACTTCATCCCAACCTTGTATGAATATGTATTTGCGAGTTATGTGAAGTTTATTATTTAATTAAATAAACACAGTTATAACTGTGTTTATTTAACCTTGCATGTTGGTTGACACTGGGATATTTCGTGATACATTTAGAAAAAGCTATAAATAAGGGACGTTACATAGATAAATAAGCACACTATGATGTTTTGTTAAAACAACATCTGGAAGAAGCAGATGTATGCCTAATAAAACCTAAATGTTAATAATAATAATAATACAAATTTATTTCTCAACAGATATAACATCCATTAACAGAGAAATATAAACAAAACTTAAACATAACATAGTACACAAAAAATTTAAAAAAGTTCAAACCTTATAAAATATAAACATAAGTATAAGAGAATTTGAAGATCTGCTGTTTATAGACTATATATTTTGTCATTATTTGGGAAGTATAAGAATTTATTGAATACATAAATAATGGTAATATTTTATTGTGCAATTTATTATAATTTAGTTAGTAATTTTTCTTAATACTTCTTTAAGTAATTTTCTTCGTTATTTCTGAACAAAAATTACACTTGCAACAGCAAACTTTTATTCAAGAATATATGTAAGAAATTTTTTCTCGATTTCAGCATAAATAGTTAGATTCAATAGTAATTCATTACAATAGTAAAATATTTCACAAAAAATGCCTCATAACAAAATTGTGATGTCTAATTTATTAAAAGAAGTAAATTACATTTTAGGCAGTCTATCATTAATTTTTTTAAAGTCTACGCCCATACCTAACTGAAAATAACCGTTGTACAATAATATAAATCATTTTGCCCGTCCTTGTTAGATTATGGTTCAATTTTTTTACTCAAATCCGAGCATCTACCCTTTAGCAATACAAAGTTTTTTAAATTTTATATTATTTTGCATCTAATTTACTACAAAAAATATTAAGCATACCCTATACCTAAAAGTGATATTTTTAAAGATATAAAAGAATGTATATTTCAAACGGTCCTTGAATACGAATTTGTTTTTGAATAGATAGCCATGACTGAAAATATGCATCTGTCAATTAAACAATTAGTTTGACATGTAAATCTCTCTGATATTTGCTGCAAAGTGATACTCTCCGTTTCGCGGTATAAGTAGATAGCAAATTATCATCATGGATTTCGAAAAGGGCGAACGGAGGAGAAATGTTTTAGGAACTTACTCAATAGATTTATTGAAATGGGAAGTGTGAATTACAAAAAAACAAGAAAGAAGAAAGCCTAATATCAACAGCAACTGAGCATCCCAACGTAAACCAAAAAGACATTGGTGAAGGAACTGGCATAAGCGAGAAGTCAGTACAAAGCATTCTGAAGAAAAATCGATATAATGCATACCATATTCAGCTACATCAAGAACAGAGTAATACTGATTTTCAATTTCGTTCCGAATTTTGTATCTGGGGAAGACAGGAAATTCAGGACATCCCATAACAACGCATCTGTCAGCAGGCAATTTTCACTATTATACAACTGATAATCCGCATGTTATGAGACAAGTTGATCATCAGCATCGACGGTCTTTGAATGTCTGGGGCGGAATTTTTGGAAACCATGTAGTAGGACCACATTTCTTCGTGGGCCATCTCAATAGGCCTATGTATTTGCACTTCCTGAATTTAATTACCCGGAACGTTAGCTAATATACCCTAACTAACAAGAAACAGGGTATGGTTTTAACAAGACGGAGCACCTGTCCAATTTTTGCAAGACGTGAGGGCATTTGATTTTTCCCAACCAGTGGATTGGTAGGAATGGACCCAGCAAATGGCCTGCTAGATTGTTTTTTAAGGAACCACCAACAGCATCAACGAATTGTGGAAAGGTCTTTTCGGGTGCGAATTAATTTGTGCCTAAATGAAAATTGAAGACATTTTGAACATTTACTCTGTAGTAAATAATTTTGTTATCTTTGGAATAAAATAATGAATCGTATTATCTGTTTCTTTTTATCTCACATTGACACTTACTTGCATTTTGTTAGTTATTTTGCCTCAGCATGATCAACTCCGTACATAGAAGTATGTATAATTAAATGGTTATTTTTATGAAAACTATTAAATATCTCAATAACTATGGGGTTTAGACATATTATTATTTGCAAAGTTTGGCATTTCTTTCTAATCTAATCGAATAATAAGAAAAATAATTGTTTTCGCCCATCTGGGTAGCGCTGAGCATAAATTCTTTAGGCTTGCAAACAATTAATTCCACCTTCTCCAGTAGCATATATCACATTAATTAATTCTTCTCAAAAATTCCATTGTTATAATCGTAACGTACAATGCAACCATACATACCAAACAAATTCATATTCAAAAACCGTTTGAAATATAAATCCTTTAATATCTTGAAAAATATCAATTTTAGGTATAGGGTATGCTTAATATTTTGTGTAGGAAATTTGATGCAGAATAATATAAAATTTAAAAAAAAAATATGATTCCATTTAAAAAACAAGAGTTACGACAATTTGAAATTTTAGAAAATGGCGTGTCTGATACAAAGGCAGGGTTCCTCAAAAGTGAAAATTTTTAACACTGGTACCTAAACAGTACTTATGACCAACCATAGGAAAAAGAAAATTTCTTAAATTTTAAATAGAACATCAGAATAATTTTTTTTGTGAACCTTCGCTTTTTACATTTTTTTCAGAAAAACGTCAATAACTCGGAAATGCCATATCGAAATTAAAAACCAAAAAAAGGTTCAAGTTATAAAATATTATCCAAATTAGAAAATGAAAGAACATACAGGGTGTTCCATAAAAAAATGTTTGCTTTTGTTATACCGCAAAATTGGGACACCCTGTATCTTTGAAAATAATTTTACGGCCTAGAGATTTTTAAATCAATAAATTTTTATACGAAACATTTTTTTCTATCTCTTACGAGAAAGGCGCTAGGAAAGCCTGACGCACTGTTGCAGGACCTTGTATAATCTTTTAGGCAATGTTTATGTTTATGTTTATTATTCTTTAGCTTACAATCCAAAATTTAAAAAATACATATCAATATCTACTCAAGTCATACTCATATATCTTAGTGTATGTTAAGCTTCAGTGTCAACATTACAAATAACCATTTCAACCAACCCCCTTTAACTAAGTTCTGTATTTCTCAAATTTCTTCTAAATATCAGCAACATCCTCTCACAATTGATCATTTCATTTGTGCGTATCATTACAGTTCAGCTAGCTACGAAAAAATACTATTTGTTTACAATTTCATCAGTAGATTCAAGAAATTTCAGAAAGACTGCAGTTGTGTATCTCAGACTGACTACCACAATTTTATTAGAGAAAAAGATAAACATTTTTATTGAAAATAGTGTTACATTTGATAATACGACAGCAAATACTATGCTGATTCTCTTCTTTTTATCCCTTGGTCCTCCATTTTATAATTTATGTATTTATTGGTATGTTTTTTTTTTGTTGTAAATGTTTGAATAAAGATTATTGCCTTTAAAAACAACTATTTAATTTTGTAAATATCATTACACATTATAACAGTTATAAATTTAATAATCAATTTGATGAATAAATGTTATTAGTTTTTTGCTTTTATTTGGTAAGGAACAGTTTTAGTTATTTTCACAGTTTATATACCTTAGCATATTTTCTGTTGTAATTGAATGTTGAAAATGCAGTGGCGCCAGTCCATTTCCAGCTGTTCCACGATCAATAATATTCTCTCCGGATATTTAGCTCCCCCTTCACGCTTACATGCAGCGATTACAGTTTCGTGTTCAATTTTTAATCGACGCCCTTTAAAATGGTAATGTTTTAAAGCCAATATACGGAAGTAGTGTAGGGTAGGTAGGTAAGAGGGAAAAAAGTTCAAGGTAAACTAACATAGCGAATATTTTTCTGTATATTAGTAATTGACTCATTATATTGATTATTAAATGTTTTAAACAATTTTTTAATGGTTTAATCATTAATTCCTTAATGATTAATGAAGGAGACACGATCCCTTTTTTTAGCACTTTATTTAAAATTACACTATAGTTACGTTTAATTTTAAATAAAGTGGTAAAACAAAGTCATCGTGTCTCCTTTAATTTTTTAACGTTTTCGAATTTAATATTATGTTGCACAAAATAATTTCTTTTAAGATTCAGATAAAGACAAGTAGCTACAAATATTACAATATAATGTATAATAAAATCCTATGTAGTAAGTTGGATTATATATAAAATGTATAATATTCATTAGATTATAAATAACTATTACATTAATTCTTTATCATTAACATCATATCTTTTAGGTCTTTACTACTTAATAATCGATTATTAAGGCGCGCACACACAAACATACATAATGTAAGCGTAATTTCATGTAATTGTTCGACCTTAGACACAGCAATGACGTTTTTGTTTTTAAACGCTAGTAGATTATCAATTTACGGTAATTTTATTTATATAGGAAATAACGAAGCTCTTCCTGCATAGTTTCCCAGAGAGAACTAAATACCGTTGTTTATGCCACGCCACTTGGCACGACTTTGAGGAAGATGTTTGAAGTACGTAATTTTCTTATATAAGCGAGTTGCTTGTACAACTCTCGCTTGCACTTTTACCTGTCCACCTTCCGTTCCCTCCGTTGCCTTCCACCTTCGGCGGATCTGGGTTACGGAATAATGTTCTTGTAAATAGCGTTCACACAGTGCATTCAATCCGCTCATGGTGTGTATGTCTGAAATATTATAATTACAATGGGAGATTTCCGATTACCTAGCGACAATGCGTGAGAGTCTTCTTCAAACCGTGAAACCTCACCACATGCGAATACATAATTATTTCTATAAGTGGAAACGTATTGCAATATTGTCTATTTATTCTGTAAAATACATACCTATTATTAAACATTTACCCTGACTATTGTGCTTGAGGGGCCTGTTTATAGTGCTGGATCAGAAATCCACATATCGCGGGTTCAAATTCCACCCTTGCTTCAGGTGCATTTTAAAAACAACATCTTATATTGGGCTTTTGGTAAAAGTGCATATGAGTTTAAAAAACTTGTCAACTTTATTTTGTGTCTTCATATAAGTACAACTATTTTTCCGAAATAAATAATAATTCATTATAATCAGACATAAAATGACGTAATATTATTAGTTCTGAGTAATTATGCACTAAATTATTCTTAACAAGATGTACTTTATGTCTAATTACGTACACAATCATTTAAACTTTTAATGGCCAGCATACTGTCGTACTTACCAGTGAAGTTTATTCCGCGCACATAAAGTATCCTTTCCGTAACATTTTTAACTCCGATTATTTTGGGCGCCGCTGTCGCGAAATTAACGAAGGCAAACATTTTAATTAAATTAGCCACACGATTTGCAGACGAGAGCAAATATTTGTCGGACCGCTTCATTTTTACCGTGCTGTTTGCTCGAGGAAACCTAATTTTGCGAATCAGCAACAACAAGTTATTAACCCCGGCTAAGCAAATATAATACTATGCTGCGATTATCCACACACAAATACACACTACGATGTAATAGTTAGCATCAATTTACCTCCATTTGCTATCGTCAAAAATTAAATAAAAATTGGTACCTTTTAGGGTTTCTAATTATATTAGTTCTAAACAAAATGAATGGTATTAAGGTACTATTGATGTAAGTATAGGAAAATTAAGGTAATCGTGTGGTGCATTAATTATGTACTCGAATTTTTATGCGTCATCATTAAATATACCATTATAATAGTAACAATAATTTATTGAAAAAAAAAAAATGAAACGATAATATACAGTTATATTTTCAGATATAATAAATTACTAAGAATCAATAAACCATAATATTTTTTCTTTTTCATGTCTATAAATTCAGAAGAGATTTATAAATTACATTAAAGACCAAGAAAAAAATCACAATCAATAATAATAATAAATAAATGTCTTTATTTTTTTTATTATTTACTTACAAAATTCATACCATATACATATTTTATATTTTTTTGATCCAAAAAAGTTTAATGATAAAATAAATTAACTTGGTTTTACTAGCCACCAAATTTCACAATTTATTTTTACACACTTCCCTAACCAGTTTCGATTACACGAAAATTTTCAAATGGTTTATTAAATAATATAAGTTTTCAAGTATTAAATATTTTCGCTGTTTTAATATTTCAAAATATTTGCTCCACAACGTTAATTTTTAAAAATATAATTGATTCGTCCAATTAAATATAAAACATGCACCATTAAATTTTTTCTTTAATCGTTCTGCCCTTTCACGACCTTAGCAACCTTTTCCATTTGTTCAAACCTTTCCTTCACCTACTTTCTTATCCATTTTACGAGAAATCGACCATAAAATTGATTTAATATTTTAAATTTGGTCGTAAAACATTTCGAATGTTTTAGACTCGTTCAAAAAATAGCAAGGTAAATATTTATTAAAGAAATACATAAAGTAACATTTTATCGTATTATGTTATTAGTTTTTTTTTATTTAAAATTAACATTCCTTTAAACTGGATTAACAGTGACATTTATTTGTCGTTTATTTAATGAAATTATTAAAGACACAAATACCCTCCTCTAAGGACTTGTTAATTACACCCTATAAATGACACAATTAAAGTTTTGTAATATTTATTATTGTATTTTAATAATAGAAATGATAATTGTAAAATCGATTAAGGTCATCTTTTCAGAAGAGTAAACATATTGATCTGTTTAATAAAAGGACGTACAATATTGATAGAAGTGGCGTTTAATAAACACTTTTATACACTTATCCTTCAAATATAAAAAGGTATGTATGTTTAAACAATTTAATTAATTATTCATAAATCTGATACGAATTTTATTAGAAGTAACAACTTGATTGGACTACGTTTGATTTGTATTTGTGCTTTGACTTGGATGATGTTTACGCTTGAGAATAGTTTTGAAATTTGTTTATATAGGCAGTTGTATTTTATAAGCTTGATTTGCTAATTATTGTTATTTTTAATTTTAAACAAACAAATGAAAGATAATGCGCTCAAAACTGATTTTTTTAAATTTATTTGTAAATAATTGTATCCAATTGTTTTATTTGCCTTAATTGCATGACTGTCGAATGGTTGATTAATTTTTAACGCCCAATGTAAAGTTTTTGTACGATAGAAGCAACGAACAACAAAGATACAATATTTTTTTTATTAATTACATATTCAAATGTTGAAATTACATCTTCAAATTTTCGAGTCTACCTAATAATATATTTTGGCAGTTTTAATAATAATAATAATTCATTTTATTTCCCAACAGACATACATATATCCAATTACAGGGAAACTTAACATTACTTAATACAGTGTATTCCAAAAATAAATAATAATAAAACAGAAAAATAAAGATAATACTAATAATTGCAACAGTATTTTATATATATATTGTATATATATATATATATATATATATATATATATATATATATATATATATATATATATATGTACATTGTCAATGTTCGGCTTTAATCTTCGAATTTGCAAGTTTTGATGGTTCTAAAAAGAACCGATTTGCAACGTTTCGACCAAGTCGCATTGGTTAAGATTAAAGCCGAACGCGGTGACCAAATAACTGACGCATATTCTAATTTGGAGCGTACATAGCCGAAATATAACTTTTTTAATACATCAATTTTTACAAAATCTTTGCAAATTCTATGAATAAATCCTAGCATCTTAACAGATTCCTTACATATATTATGTGTATGAATATTAAACGATAGACTTCTGTCAAATGTTACACCTAAATCCTTAATTACATCACAACGTACCAAATAAGCGTTATTTAGAGAATAATTATACATTAAAACAGACTTCTTGCGAGTAAAAGACATGCACTGACATTTTGATAGGTTTAGATTTAAAGAGTTAATAGAGCACCATTCGTGTATCAAAGCCAGATCATTTTGCAGAATCTCACAGTCCTCAACGGATTCAACAGCTCTAAAAATCTTCATATCATCAGCATATAGCAAATGAATATTACTAGTAATATCGTTAATAAAAACATTGAATAGAAGGGATCCAAGATTTGACCCCTGCGGCACACCGCTATTGACAAGGTATTTAAATGAAGAATGTCCCATATACACAACATACTGAGACCTTTTTATAAGATACGATCGCAATAAACAAATGGTTTCTGGTGAGCAGCCATACTTGCTAAGTTTATTCAAAACAATGTTTTGATCTATAGTATCAAACGCTTTACTGAAGTCAGTGTAGAGAACATCGACTTGCTTCCGATTATCTAAGTTTTCCGAAATATCCTCAGTAAAATTTATAAGGTTGGTAACTACCGATCTTCCCTTAACAAAACCATGCTGTTTGTCACTAATAAAGTTACGAATATGACTGTACATTCTCTCCGATAAGATCGTTTCAAACAGTTTAGAAAAATTATTAATGATTGTGATAGGCCTATAATTCAACACATTGCATTTATCACCATTTTTATATATTGGTATGACTCGTCCAATTTTCCAGACATCAGGAAAACAGCATGTCTTAATTATTAAGTTAAACAAATATTCCAACGGCACTAAAAAGCAACTAATACAATCTTTTACGATGAATGAGGGAATTTTGTCTTGACCTGCAGTGCTGTTTCCCTGCAACTTTTTTAAAGCCACTAGAATGTCTTGTTGATTTACTGACCCAACACTAAATATTGGATAGCATTAGGAATAGAAGGACGGTTAGAGTACACGCTATGAAAATATTTTGCAAAACCATTAACAATATCACTTGGTTCATTAAGTTTTTTATTATCATATGAGATATTACCAGGGATACGTGTTGATAATTTTTTTAAATTAGCATAGTCCCAATTTTTTTTTGGATCACTTAGTACTGTTTGTTCTATACTGGTTATATAATTTTTGTAATCATGTTTAATCCTACTATGAATTTTAGTTCTAAGTTTTTTTATTCGTACATTCAAGTAATTTAACCTGTTTTTATTGAACATTTTGATTGTATGTGCTTTAATTTTGATAATTTTTATAACCGTCTTACTGAACCAGATGGGATATTTATTTTGATAACTATTCTTACGCAAAGGTACACATTCTAGAAATACTTCGTTAATACAGTTATACAGAGCAAAACATGCATCATTGGGATTATTACTACATAACACAGTATCTTAATTGATTAGGGATAACTTGGTACATAGAAATGATAGATTAGCTTTACGGAAATCAAAAGATAGATCATTAGAATTTGGAATGAAGTTAGTTGTAGTTTCAGAATTCATTTCTAGTGTGCAATTTAGAGCTGGATGATGTGAGTCCTCATTAATGATAGGAGCGGTTCGGTCAACAGAGCATATTATATCTGAAGAGGACATTACCAAATCTAATAATTTAGAGTTTTGATTAAGAACTTGATTGTGTTGAGTTAAGTTGTTAAACTGAACAAAATTTGAGTATACTGTAACTTGTGAATTAAGGCCGATGCCTGCAGTTGCGTATGAATGAAGAGTGGGTAAATTAAAGTCACCACAAATAATTATTTGTTCGCTTAAATTAATTTTACTTTCTAGCAGCTCAAAAAGTTGTTCATAAACAATTGCTGTACATGAAGGAGGCATATAGATGCATATTGCATAAAGAACACTCGAATGAAACACTGAAAAGAGTATATTCCAGGATTTGCTTGAAAAATAAGTTCAGATTCGTACATTGTACTAATTGATATAAGAACGCCACCTCCCCTACGACCATGACGATCACATCGAAATACATTGTACGTATCAGGAAACAGTTCAGTATCATATATACCATCATGTAGCCACGTTTCAGTAAGAAAGTACATATCATATATATTACTGGCAACATTATTATAAAATTAATTAGACTTTGTACATAATCCCCTAACATTTTGGTAATAAATCGAACATTTTAATGACTGTTGAGAAGCAGTTAGTTTCCCTGCACAATTTTTGGTATATCATTAATAAATTTTAACTTGAGATTCCGTTCACCATCATCAATTTTTTTTTAATTCCTCGCGGATCGACTTTTTGTACTCAATTTGGCAGGGTGTTCTGTCACTTCTAATCCGTATATGCTTTAATGTGGCAATGTTCCGTAGTTTGCTTGAATTCCTTAGCACTTTCTTTGCTTCTGACGAATTCGTAAAACATACTTTAATGGGCCGGAGTCTCTCTCTAGTTTTAATACCCAATCTAATTGTATTATTTGGAGTTATATTATTATCAATAATATTTGTCAATATATTTTTAATGGTATCAGAATCATTAATATTATCAGAAGGTTCTGAAACATTGAAAATTATAATTGAGCTTGATCTATTTTGTCTTTGCATGAGTTCCTCAAACATATTTTCATTGCAATTCTGAGAATTAGGTGTATTGTTTAATTTGGCTATGGTGTTTTCAAGATCTTTGATTTTATTAGTTAATTCGCTTACTGATTTCTTTAAACATTCATCATCTCTGCTAACTTGAATAAATCCGTTAACTAATTCCTTTATTTCGTTATTTTCTTTCCGTAAACGTTCACACTCACTGGTCAGGTTATTTACTGAAACTTGCAAATTTTTTGTAACTTTGGCAATTCCTCTAGTGACAAATCCATTGCGGACTTGCTACCGCTGCGTGTTATTGGCTGCTGTTTGTTTGACATAATAAATTTAATATAAATTGAATTTAAATTGAATATATATTGAAAATAATAAACCGGTAAAAATATAGGATTTAATATTAATACATAATCATATTTTAAAACCGAAATAGTACAGGGTGTTCCGAAAGAAGGTTATATTTCTTTAGCTTCCTGCGTGAACGCAACGAATCCGAAGGGTGCGGGTAGTCGGTAGTCTTGCTCTTGTGAATTTGGTCGGTATGGAGCGTTTCTTGGGAGCTGACAGCATGTTGTGCGACGGTTGTACAAAAATTGTGATTCAGCGACTGCAGCAGAGGTTTTCGCCATTTTGAATGAGGCGCCAATCATACCTCTCATTCGAAAATGAGTGAAGAAGTTTAAATAGACTGGTATAACATTGGAAAAACCAAAAACAACCAAGTGATATCAACAAAGAAAGCGTTTTGTTTAAAGAGTAATGTATTTTTTATTAGTCTTTGATATTAGATACTGACAAATTATTTCACTGCTTTGCATTTTGCCATATCTACTTTAAATGCATATTAATTCCAATGAATAAGTGTTTTTTAAACATATTTTTTAAAATATTACAATACAAATAACATATATTATAACAATGGCTTGATTACATCCAACAGTATTTGAGTTTATCCGTTAAGTAAAACATTTAAACTAGTCTTTTTATTTCGCGCTAAGCTATCTAATCCTAATAAAAAAATTGTGTGCAAGAAAATATGGTCAGATTAAAATGAATTGCGAATGTATAGTTAAAAGTACCATAGTCCATAGGTATTAGATAATATCAAAAGATTGAATTATTTGACTACGGTGTTCTGTTTAATTTATATATAACCAGATGAGATCCTAAATAAAATGATAAGATGTAATTATTTTTGTATTCACGTCGCCGTACAATAAATTTCCTGCTGCTGTACAACTTCCAAGATATGCCACGAAAAATAGAAGATTTCTTGAGAAAATTTGCTTCTAGGTTTTATCTTAAATACAATTGCATTGTATTTGTCAAATAATTTGAATAGGGATTGCTATATAACAATTAGAAGGCAATTAAAAAAATGTTACAATTAGATTGGATGAATCCAATACTGTTTATGGTTCTTGAATCAACAACCATTTTTATTTTTAGATGAATCGTCAGTATTTTGGATATATTAAGAAACAAAATTTACTATTGTGACCTGAAAAGAGTTTACAATTTAGTATAGAGCCTTTTGCATTCTTAAAAGCTTTGTGATTACATGGAGATACGACAAAGATGCTTTTATTCACAACGCAGTTACTACACGAACCGAAAAGTCTTTGACCTGACATATAGATAGCGTCACAAACTAAAAATATTAATACTTCCTATAGAGTACCAACCTTAACTTACATGCTGTCAAAATTTCAAGACATTTCGTTGAAGTCAAGTTATGGCTTTAGAAGAGATGTTACCTATGAATTTATTTTTACTATCGCAAAATATGAATTTTTTGTTTTGATTAAATATTATTTCCCGCTGATAAAAAAAAAAACACTGTTGAAGCAAAGGGATGGCGTGATAAATTTTTGGCATGTCTGCCCTATTAAATTCAACCAACAAGTATATTGGTTTACTGAGTTTCGTCGGAACCGTACGAGCACAAATGATTCACCACGTTCAGAAAGGCCAAATGAGGCAGATGAAAATTGAGTGAGCTAACTAACATCATAAGCATTTCAAAGGAACGCGTTATGATTAATAAATATTTACACATGAAGCTTTTGTGGCTTGGGTGGCTGTTTTTTTGACAGTTGGCAACAACGCGGAACGTGTTACACTTTCAAAGCAAAATTTTGACCTAGTTCAATAACAATACAAGATTTTTGTCCAGTATTTTTCGGTATGTGCAATAAATAATATTCATTGCTTATCTTGAAAACGCTAAAAGTAACAATTAAGAATATTACTGTGCATTACAGGACCGATTGAACTACGAGGTCAAGGTCAAACAGCCACATTTCACAAAGAAACAAATGTTCTTTAACCAAGTCAAATTGGAAACAAATACGTATTTTGAACGACTTGTCATCCACCACCATCGAAATATCAGCAGACATAAAATGCATTAGTCTAGATTGAGATTATGTCGAGGAATAAAACACTTTTGTGTTGAAAAAATAATTTCTTCATTGCCAAGCGAAAGAATTTTCAGTCTTTTTTTTTTTTTAAATACACTCGATTTCATATGAATTGCATCACCTAGAAAGAATAATACGATTGATGCGAAATGAAATAATTGTTTATTCGTTGGTACAAAATGATTAAACTATCAAAAGAAATAAAAAACTTTAATTTAACACAAAAAAATGAGTTACATCGCCTCGCACAGTAATACAAGAATTTGCCCTTGTAGGCATACTTAGAATCAAATGGTCAATCTGTTTGAGATATCTCTTTCCATGCAACTTCTAACTGAAGTCTCAGATCATCTAAGTTGTCAGGAGGTCTGGGCATGTTGTGAACTCTTTTACCCATTATGTCCCAGACATGCTCGATGGGGTTTAAGTCGGGAGACTTTGCTGGTCAGTGCAACATTTGCAAATCTGCTTTTTCCAAGAACACCCTTGTAATATTTGCAGTGTGGGGCCTAGCGTTATCTTCCTGGAAAATCCCAATAGGTAACGTCTGCATAAATGGTATCAATGTCATCAATGTATTGACGAGCGTTTAATGTCGCAAACTGATATTGCGCCCCCACGCCATGACATCCGGGGTTAAAGCTGTATGGCGTCTTTCAACAAACTCAAAATTTCTTCGTTCTCCTCGATATCGACGCACTCTTCTACGTCCATCATTCTTCTATAAACAAAACCTGGATTCATCGCTAAACGCGATGTTGTTCCATTCTTCAACCCAACTCTGCCGCTCTTGACACTAAGCCAGACGAGCAACTTGCTGAGGTTGGGTTAGTGGAAGACATCTAATTGGACGGTAAGAAGGAGGCTAAAGGACGCAATTCGTCGATAAATGGTGGCCATTGAAATCTGGCGATTTACAGCTCTTGCCCAATCTATGGCAACAGACCTAGTGGTTTAAAATCGGTTCTGTGTGGCCATTCATCTCAGAAGCTGATCTTCACGGGCGTTACTACGTCGGGGAGGTCCTCCAGCCAGACGATGTCGCTGTATACCTTCTTCTGACCAGGAAGACCATATTCTCGTCACAGTTGTGTGATCTCGATTCATTCTTCTGCCAATTTCGCGGAACGATTAACTTGCTTCTTTCATGCTGATAATTCGATCCCTATCAAACTCCGAAGTTTGGAAAAAAATTGGACGTTGTCTTACTCTGGGCATTATGAACTGTCACTGGGACAACTTCAGAATAAAACTGCTGATAAATTCTAAGTAAATATTCTTCAATGAACACAGAAAACGTAGTGGAATTTTAAGATAACCATGACGGAAACACCGCAACTCCTCAACTTTTTTTATTATTTAGTTTAATCATTTTTTACCAATGAATAAACAATTATTTTCACCAAATGTCGCATCAATCGTAGTATTCTTTATGGGTCGTGCATTTTATATTAAAGTGAGAGTATATCGCAATAATTTCTTCTGATCTTTTATTGAACACGAATTCTTCAACAGACATTGTGACGATGACGCTATTTCACAAACACGTTCTCTTAAAGTGAATTGTATAGACTATTATGTTGTGCCTTTAAAAAACTTTATTTATAGAAAAACACATCATGCAATGTATGCAATTCCCAATTCGTGAAATTTAACATCTCTTCCATCAATGGAATGAAAGTTTTGATTTTGATATGAAATGAAGAGTTATTTTTATTGTTTCGAACCTGAAGTAACAACATACCCTGGCATTTATTTATCCCAGTTATCAGTTTATCGTCCCCCATACAAATAATGTTTTATATTTTTTAAATCAATTATAAACTCACATATTGAAATTAGACCAGCCAATCCTGTACCACTAGTCAAAAATTGCTCGGAATGATTGTTACCTCTAGCGTTGCACACTTATCCCAGCTTTAATGTATTTTTTTCAATGTGAAAAAATAAATTATTGCCTCCCTGTCTATAACGGCCACGGGCCGGTTTCGATCTATTTTGTATCTCTCATTTGATTTCAACCAGCATTTCGTTCATTAATATCATTTGTACTGGAGCTCATACAAAATTGTTTTTCAATATGTCGATATTTGGCACCTTCGTTTGTTGAGGATATCGACTGTTAAAAGTGGACTGTGTTTGAATCACTGGAACATAAAAAAACGAGAACTTTATAACAATCTATAAAACCAAGACTGATGGAAGAAAACATTTTATTGGTTGCAAAGGGTGTCCCAAAATTAACGCAAGATTTGAATTTGGCGCCATTTGCGCTGTAAATTGTTGGTAGCCCTGAAAAAAAAAACTATTTGACAGCCAAGAGTTTAGGGTTACTAAAAATGGAGCGTTACATGATACAACCACGTGTTTTCATTATTGAATAATATTTTAAAGTTTGGCGGCCACAGTTCGAAAATTTCTTACAAAATATGGCCGGAATTGTGATTTAAATTCGCCAATTGTGAAGAAAAAATTTAGGGAGACTGGCTTAGTTGGAGATGCTAAACATTTTGGTCGTCCAAAACAAGCTGTACAAATATCAATAACGAATCAGTACGTAAGAGTGTTGGTGAAAATTCTAGAACATCAATTCGGCGTCGTGGTCAAGAATTGCAAATTTCAAAAAGCTCTCTGCAGCGCATACTCACAAAAGATGTGTGTCTTTATGCTTACAAAATTCAGTTAACACAACAATTGAAGCCTAATGACTATGCACAGCTAAGAGAATTGAATGGATCATTGAACAGCAAAAAGTAGATTCTATTTTTTCGAGCAAAATCATCCTATGCGATGAAGCACATTTTCACCTTGATTGTTTTATTAATCGGCAAAATTGCCGTGTTTGGGGTTCAGAGAACCCACATGTGATTGCCGAAAAACAAATGCATCCACAACGCGTCACTGTTTGGTGCGGGTTTTGGGTCGAAGGTATTATTGGACCATACTTTTTTGAAAATACGGCTGGTCAAGCAGTGACTGTGACTGGTGCTCGATATCGCGACATGCCACACAGTTCTTTCTACCTAAATTGGATCATATTGATATTGCCAATATGTGAATTCAACAAGACGGCGCCACGTGCCATACAGCCCGTGAAACAATTTAATTACTGCATGAGACATTTCCTGGTCGTGTACTGTCGCGTTTCGGTGACCAGAATTGGTCCCCTAGATCCAAGATCGTGTGATTTAACACCACTAGATTTATTTTTAAGGGGTTATTTGAAATCAGTGGTACCCATGCATTACAAGAAGAAATTAAACGCAGCATCAATGAAATTCAGCCAGATTTATGCAGAATGGTCGTGGAAAATTTCGAAAAAAGAGTGCGTATGTGCCAGCAAAGCCGTTTTGCCCGATGTGTTATCTCATAAATAACCCTATTTAAATTTAAAGACTAAAAGCTGTGTTTTTATTTTTAAATTGTCTACTTTAGATTTCTTGGTCGAGTCGTCTTGTACACTTTTCTCTTGAGATCATAAACGGGTAAAACAGTTGATCCGATCTAGAGGACCAGGGAACGTTACCAAATTTTGTGATCTCACGATTACCGAACCATTCTCATGACCTTGTGGGGTCGCTTCATTTTTTTTGAGCGTGTATATAATTATTCAATTCAGGTGTAATGGCGATATTACAATTAATATTGTTCCACATTGACACTTACTCATCAAAAAAGTCTGATTATCCCATGTAATAGAACAGCACATTATACTGAACTTCATGAAGATTTATGTCTGCCTAGTAACAGTAGTTTTGCTTATTCGCAAAACCTTTGAGATGAAAATGGGCCTCATCTGACATCCATAGGTTGGTTAAAAGTCATCGCCATTCATATTTGTCTTCATTTGTTGACAGAATTATAATAGCAACCAGTAATCATTTTCTTTCAGTTTTTACGCTATCTGTGGCTTGAAGGGATGAAATTGCAAATCTAAATGAAGAATTTGGCGAATACTCTCCCAGGACATTTCAACGACACTAGCTTACGGATTGAACGTCGTGTACAACATCAACATTCTGTATAGTAGAGCACTTCTTGGTCGTCCCGTGGGTTTCTTCTTTAGGGCAGCTTTAGTGTCTTCAACTTTATTAATCCTACCTTTTATTGCGTTTTTTGACGAAACGGCACATGTCCTAATTTGTAAAAACGTCGAAACTTCCTCTGTGCAGCTTTTAAGCTATCACTATTTTATAAGACATATTTATCGTAAATGAACTCTGTTGCCTGTTCCACTGATCTATAGTAACTAATTTGCAGAATGTTTTCTTCATCGACATCAATGCTAATGGCTGCCATTCCGCATTTCACAAATTTATTATTTGGGTCATCTTGTATAGTTGTGAAGTGACATTATTCTATGCTCGCTATATAATGTAATCAAAAAAACATATGTAATGATATATTTGATTGATATTGTTCCTAATATTTTGTTTTCTTTCTTGTTTTTTGAAATCTTTTGAATGGATTCACCGATTTCTTGTTTCTTAAAGAGGCTAAGTGTAATGGCACGCAATAATACTGAGCAATAATCATTCATCTACTGTAGAACTATGCTATATTCAAAAGTATCTAAAAAAATACGCATTTAGCATTCATTTTTCACTCTATACTTACTTGTTTAGTTTTAGAAGTGTAAAAATAAGTATTTTAGGGCTTTATGATCTCGAACAGAAATAATGTGACTTTCGTGATTTAATTATTCAATCATTGGCAGTTTTGTTAACCCAGCTATCAGATACAGATCAGATAATTTTAGATATCTGTAGATACTTCCAGTTCTGTTGACACAACAGTTTGAACATTCGTGCAAATAGTCATCTTCTTTTGGAATAAATTTTTTATATTATTCTTCTATACATCTTAAAGAGTCTCAGAATACGCCAATATTCGCAATACTCTCTCATGCTTGGGTGTCCCAATTTTTCATTTGATTTCATTAAACATATACCTGAGATTGTATTCTTTTATTGTATAGGGGATATATATTTTATCCCTTTTTCTAGTTGAAAAATATGACGGTTTCATAAGATTGTTTAAATTATTGATTTTATAAGTCCTACAAGAAAAAAAAAAAAATACAAAATAACTAGAAATTTAGATTTCACGACTTGAAGCCGGAGTTCACATGGCAGTGTTCTTCGACTCAAACCATTATTTCCTGTAGCTGATGATGATCAGGAGGTGATTATTACTATTGAGGCAATATGTTTCCTATTGCTAGTGGCTATTTTTGTCCAAGTTACTCTCTTACTTACTTTTAAGCTCTCCAAAAGTTAATAAATAAAGTTAAATCTTCAATTTTTTCAGTTTCTTCCTTAATATTTCTTTTTTTTGCTACATTTAAGTGTCTACTGTCTTAATTCACGCGCTTTTTAATTTGAATATTACTGCTGATAGAATTAAAGAAATTTGTTTACTTTATCATTTACGCCCTGCCAGGAAGTAGTAATTTATTCATTCGTTAAATTCAGCGACGAGGAACCAAGTTTACGTCAGCCCATAAATTATCATTAATTCAGTAATCAGCGACAAAAAGAGAAATACCAAACAAACGTCAAAAAACGTATTGGAAAGTAAGTGGACATGCATAATTGGAGTTTCTAAATTGTGGGCATGTGCGGATCGAAAATAATGCGCATTGACAGGAAAGAAATTTAATTGACAACGCCGGCAATGTTATTATCGAAAATTGCATTTTGTCATTATGACCACTTTCTAATGTAAAGATTGTTATTAGTGCACATGGTCGCAATACAATAATCATTATTTTTCTTCACATTTTATTGTTTATAAAACCAATAACAATTTAAGTCTTGATTATTCGTTTTGAATAAATTCATTTGTAATAATATTTAACTTTCAAATCCATATTGCTTCTTATTATAAAAAATAATACAACGTTTTTTTGCATTTCCAAATAAAATAGCTGGTTATTATCAAACTATATAATATATAAATATACAATTTGGACATAATTTATACTATTTTACAAAGCTTTAAAGAGTAATTAATGAACAGGCTGACTTAATATTCTATAGGTCGGTTTCTTATAAGTATGTAAGTTCTTAACATTTGTTGAGAAGATCAAAATGGAACTCAAAATATTAATCATTCTAAACAAAAAATAAATTGATTTCGTTGATTCTTGAGGCTTCTAATCCATTATACATTTTGTAGTATACAATGAAAACACTTTATTTGTTTGTATATAAAAAAAAAATTGCATAAATATTTCTATTTTTTTCTCATTTGGTAATCTAATAAGAGATCAAAACGTCTATAAATATTTGGCAAATATTTCAATAAATTATTTTTGTAAAACTAACATAACAACGTAATGGCTAGACCAATATTTGCCTCGTTTCCTGAATGAATGATGTTATTTTTAGATGAAAGTTCTAAAAATACACCATCGGAAACTAAACAATTTCACGGTGGATAGAATAATACCCATCTATAATTATATTACTCGTAACCTTCGTTGAGTTTCGAACTCCAAATTGTTTTGCATCACGAAGTTGTGTGCGCCCTTGCTCAAAATTACTCCATTGCGAATTAACACGTACAAAAATGTTTCGTAATCGTTGATAAATTACGCCCCAGCCTCGAATTATGACAAAACACAGCACAATGAATTAATTACAACTAGGAAATAGGCATGAATGGCGTGAACGTACATACTCACTTTTCACAGGCCGTCATTTTATTAGTAGATGTAACTCATATCTTGGCAAGTATTTCTCAAAGAATTGCTGTTTTGATCTGCTTAAATGACAGACGAAATAAATTATTATGCTTATTAAATAAGTTGTATTTTATTTTTAAACGATAGCGAAAATTCTATTTACATAAAATTAGCCCTAAGTAAAATTTTATAATTCAATAACGATTATGAGTTTAATAAATATTAATAATACAGAGTAATAATAAATAATAAAAAAATATTTAAATAAGAACTAAATCCTTATTTTTTTTTCTAATAAATGTAATAGTTCTGATAAATATAGAAATAACACAGTTACACTACTATTTCCATTGCCAATTCTGTAAGAATTTTGGCTAGTAAAAATTAATTTGTCTCATTCATATTTGTAATTTCCAACAATACTGCACCGTTAAATTTATATTTAATATCCTTTACACATTCAAATGTCGAGAGATGGCTTTTTACCTGGGCTGATTTGTTTTTTTAACGCGCCTTGAAAATCATCAATGATAATTCAAAATTATTAATTTTTTTAATATTTACGTGCAAGTTTTTCACTTAAAAGACATTTTTAGTTTCTGCCATAGCTTCACTGATGAGCTGTGATATAGCAAAACACGTGTCTGCAAAATTGCGCATTACGTAATAACTTCTATGACGCGTTTGAAATACGACATTAGCATAAAAAACGTTACTTTGCACTTAATGTGACGGCAGCTATTGGTCATGTAATTCACTGTTCCTAACTAATTTTACCTTCACATAATTTCATTACCATTGATGTCAACAGTGTTTGTTCTCTCTGGAGTGTAGTAATTTAGAGGTGGAATAATAACAAGTCAGACAGGCTTTATTATTGTTGTGGCAGAAATGAGAACGAGCAATGAATACATAATTAATTTCAGATAAAAGAAAAACAGGATTTTGTGCTTCGTTTCAGCTTAATCAAGTTTGTTAGGGATAATTCGTTTTTAATGGAAATTTGTTTTCGTTTTTCACTCGCCGAACTTTATAATTTAAAATAATGCGAAAGTTAGGCTGGAGTTTACATTTTTCCATTCGATCTCGTCGTCACTCAATATTTATCTTGCCAAAGCGCAACATTGTTATCAAAGTTATGAGAAGAAGTTTATTTTAATCAATTTAAATATAATAATATTTCCTCTGGATGTAGGTAATCGTCTTAAAATAAAGTTACTTTGTGAGTTGTTGTAATAAGTATACAAGTATTTCATTATATTCATAGGTCCTTGATTAATCGCTGATTAAATATTAATAATAAGATCCTACGGCCTTGTTACTTGATAATTTATATATCGTAGGTTATAATAATACAACTTAGTCCCTGCATATATAGATAACAAACAACTGTCTTTTTACCTTCAATTATAATTGAGAGAAAAATAAAACAAAGCATTTTTAATTATTATTTATTAAGAACTTGAAGAAACTGTACTTTGTTAATATCACACATGAGATTTATTCTGCGACTATGGTTTCAATTATTATAAGGCCATTATCAAACATATTTTGAATAACAAAAAATATAGATTAATATGACAAGAGGAATGACAGGAAAAAAAGAATATGCGATTTTAAAAATGATTTACGTAACCGCTTTGATAATAGACGGTCTAGTAGTTGATTAAGGGATTTTCTGGATTACGTTTATGTTTATAATCAAATACAAGAACCACAATTAAGCTTATAGGTTTCATTTTTGTGGGTTTCTTTTTAACATTGAAAGTGATGTTATTTACAGCCGTACTAATAAACAGAGATTAATTCTCGGATTGTAGAATCCTAGATTAATTGTCGTATTTAATAGCTTCGGATAGTTTCAGCGAATCCGGAAAAGAATCATGGATTTAGTAACTTTTTTAGTAACATTGAATATCACTGGTTTTACGTTGGCGAACAGCTGACGGTATTGTCAATAAATTCCGTGATTGTCAGTTAAGGAGAACGTGCAAAGTCATGTTTCTAAAATTTTATAACCAGGTTTTCTAAAAAATGTTAATGTAACAATTTGTTTTTTCTCGTTAAAAGAAACGTGACATTTGCGTTCCCTTTAAAACACATAAAAAAACTAAACAGTAACCTTTACAACGTTTAAGATAAATCCATAAAATTGAATGGGATGTTTACAAGCTTAAATGTGATTCTTGTAAGGTATTTTCCTGCCATTGCTCTTGTCATATTAAATCTTGTGTGTGATGTTAAGAAAATTCAGTTTCTTCAGAGTTACTGACTACAAGACGTAACACAAAGTAATTATTTACTATCCTATATAATCTTTAACTATTGCAGAGCGAATACTAATTGCTACAAATTTTAAGCTTTTGTGAAGTTGATGAAAATCTATTGATCTAACAAATGTGTTTGCCTTTTTTCATTAATGAATATTACTTGGCTAAAAAGCGACAAGTTTCTGATTTAAAACTTCCTACTCCCTACAATATTGTTGGCGCTTACAACAAGATAAATGACGCAAGATTTTTAAGTGTATAATATACCTCAGATTATATTTTTATGATATTAGTAGGGTTTAGAGCCTAAATATCATAGCTAATTATATCTCAGATAAAAATTTCTTGGCACTTAGTGTACAAAATGCCTGGTTTTGACGTTTGTTTTAATTGAATGGACATATGTTTTGACAGACAGTTTTTACCGAAAGGATACTTTTAACATATTGAGGAAAACGATATACGATATATTTAGCCCGGTGGAAAAAATACGTCTAGAAAGACTCACTATAATATTGTACATTCTTGCGTTGTAAAATTTTTGTTTACGTTAAACTTTTGCTCCATATCCGGCAGGTATAGATTTAATCCTTTCACCTACAACCACGAGTGCGACTCGTATCTAAAAATTTAGGCCAGCCGCATCTAGAACGAGCGCGACTCGTGCCGCAAGCATAATCATGTGCACTTGCTTCGCGACTGGCGCACGCAATCGTACAAGACAAAGTAGGTCGAGGGGTAAAAGATATGATAGTTGGCGTAGTTTGACTGTGACAAAAAATAAATTTTAAATATTTTTATTTATTATTTTATTCAGTCCTAATCTATATAAAATGCTAAATAACGTATACATCAACCTTATTCAGACTTTTTTAGACTATATAATTAACACACATGACCATTTTATCATCAATGATATAGAAAATTATTCGAGCATCATTGGATAAGTCACGTGATGACAATGATTCAATTATTATTATTATATTTGTCGTTATCAACAGTATTCTATGTCAGTGGCTATCCCCTCAATTTAAGTATATCAAGTGCAACGCTTTAGGCAATAGATTTTACCTTGATGGTAAAATCTACGCTAATGATATCTAGAATAGATCAAAACCGGTCGGTGTTTGTTGTTGACATAATCAATGTCTTTAAACTACGAACTTTTGATGATCACTTAGTGGAATAATCGCTAATGTCTTTAAATATTGTTGTTTGGTAAAGTAACATACAAGTAAGAGACTTTTTTTATTACTGAAACTACTCCAATTATTTTTATTTAAATAAGGTTAGAAAACATAGTAAACAAATAAATTTCTCGTAGATTCAACGAATTTTATGAAAAAAACATTAATAATGTGTCGATGCACGACGGTTGCCTATACACTCTGTAAGGCGCCTAGGTTCGCTTCTAATTAGGTGATTGATGTCCTGTGGAATTACTAACGCATTTCGAAGTGCTTCTAGAGTTTGAGGGAGATGCTGCAAATTAAAGAGTTTTCGGCTCATGATGTCCCACACATGCTCAATTGGAGATAAATCCAGTGACCTCGGTGGCCAGGGCGACAAATTTATTTCAGTGTGCTCAAAGAAGTTCATTGTCGCTCTTGCAATATGTGGGTGAACATTATTCTGCTGAAAAGTTGGATTTGGCAATGTCTGAAGATAGGGTAGGAGATACCTCATCTCTCCCATAATTTCTTCGATGTAACGCTGTTGGAGGTGACCTAGAGCCATATGCAATGGCACTTCATACCATAATATAACAGTGCGATGAACGTACCTTTCGACAAAAAAATTTGGAGTTCTTCTTCTTTTTTTCTGCGTCTTCTAACTCTGACCCGGCCATCATGTATCCCTAAACAGAATCTAGATTCGTAACTATATTATTCCATTCCTGGTCCCACATCAATCGTTCTCTGCACCACTGGAAACGATTTCGTCGATGCTCAGCGGTTAAAGTGCGGCCGGAATGAAAAAAGGGCCAAAAGTGCGAATGCGGCGGCAAACTGTTCGCATTTCAATCGGTCTTCCTTGCTCTTCATACCACTGGTTTGTGTGGTGGAGAAACGATCTCTTAAAGCCAACAGTCTCAAACGCCGATCTGCACGCTCTGTGGTTCTTCGACGTGGTCCTGTATCCCTAGCTCTTCGTGTTCGACCCTTTTGATCCCATGACCGACAAGATCTTACTATAGTATCAAAACTTCTGTCCACCTTGTCCCTAATTTCTCAGATGGTTGGACTCGCCAACCATTCGCCCTCTATCAAACTCAGAAAATGATTAAATTTGCGCGTTTTTGCATTCCAGGCATTGTAAAAGATAATAACAAAAGCTAGTACCGCACTCAGTAAAATTAAAATCGTTACTACGGTAAAAATGTTAAATTTCACCTTGTGTACCAATAAATAAACAAGTTGAATAAAAAACGAATTTTAATCATTTTTTTCCATTCATCAAGATAAGCTTATATATAAAATTTTGTCAAAATAAAATGATTTATACTGAGTGTTCGGATTTCTATGTCACTTAGTACAAGATGCGGCGGGGGAACTTTCTGATTCAAAAGGTCAATAAAAGAAAAACTCTTTCACATATCGATTTAATTCTTTTTTTGTCACACACATTGTGAATTTTTGGTTTTAAAAATGACATTGGAGATCAATTTCTTCAAGTTTTGGTAGAACAAATGCATCAATCATTACTCTGTAGCGAACTGTATTCACAGTAACAGTGTGTTCTTCTTCCTCAAAGAAGTAAGGCCTCTAGGTCCTTTTTTACCACACTGTCACTTTCCTTGAATGCACCAACGAAACGATGGATTGCCGAGTTTGGAAGGCACGTTGGGTGGCGACCACCGAACGGCAATTGGAAAAGTTCTCGTCGGCGAACGCACGCTCCTCTTTTGTCCAACGCATGACGACGGTAACAAAACTTCTAGACCCCCCTCTTTTTCTGTTAACGTCTCGCTCATTGGCGCCTAATTCAAATCAGCAAGTTTCCCTGCCGCACCCTGTAGTTAACGCAAAAAACCGACCCATTTCTGAAGCGGTTGGTGACTGGTGATGCAAAGTGGATCACTTACGACAACGTCAAACGAAAACAGTCGTGGTCGAATCGCGGTGAGCCGGCGGGAACGGTTGCCAAGCCATGATTGGCGGCTAGAGTTTTGGCGTGACTCGCAGGAAGTTATCTACTATGAGTTGCTCTTCTACGGCAACACTCTTAACTCGGACCTGTACTGTCAATAATTGAACCGTCTGAAGGAAGCAATCGCCCAGAAGCGGCCAGCTTTGGCCAATAGGAGAGGAATTGTGTTCCAACAGGACAACGCCATTCCACACACACACATTGATGCATCCACCTTACAGTCCAGACCTGGAACCAAGTGACTACCATCTGTTTTTTTTTCTCTAATTAAAGCCTTTAATTTCAGAAAAAAATAATGGATTTCTTTTTACTACATCTAAACATAAAGCAAATAGTAGTGGTGTTATAATTATAGTAATGTCCCCTTTGACATCTAATCATAGTTGTGGAAAACATGGTTGGTCCCCACTTATTGTTCCGTAAATATTTAAGTCTCAAACTGTTTCCTTCGTACGCTCACTACCATGTAATATCGTAATAAACACCTTTAATTTTGCTTCGGTAAATACCCATTTGATTCCTAAAACTCTAGAGGCTTTTAACCCTGTGTTGAGTTTTATAGGTTCTAAAATATGATAATCAATCGGTAATAAAAATCCGCAACTTAGCTCTCCTTTGTAATATTTCTTTTTGTATGTGCTGTACCCCGGGTGCATCTTTAACAATACTTTGAACTTGTAATCTTCCAGCAACATATTTTTCTTCATTTTTTTCCAAATAGTTTCATCTGCAGCAATTTTTCTTGTACTTTATTTTAGTATGTACATTTAAAATGTTTTCGTTTTCACTGTTTCTTGGCTCATCTCCATTATTCTCATCAGAAATTTTCTCTCGACAACATTTTTCTAGTTACTGTTGTATGGATTACTTTGGTTGTCTAATCACTTGCCTTAGCTATCCTACAGTTAATTGTTTTCATCATCCCACTTTCCAAATTTTCAAAATTTCATTCGTTTTGACATTTTCAGGGTCTAGCGATAACAAAAAAAGTAGTCGAAACTGATAATGTCTCTATATATTCTAGTTTCTTATAAAAGAATCTAGTTTTGTATATATCTACATAAATATTTATTTTTTAATTTCACTGTCAACACCTTAAAATTCACATACTGTTCTGAAATCTTAATTTTTCTGGGATCTGAATTCTGGCACCACATTTAGAGTTCATTATCATCATTATGGAATCTAGTCGTAGACGAACTACTGGAAGCACTGAATAAACAGGGCTTCTACACGGTAGGTTACGTCGACAATATCACGATCTTACTCTCCGGCAACTCGGAAAGTATGCTAGTGCACGTATGCCTGATACCCTTGACGTAGTAAACAAATGGTGCACATACCAGGGTCTATCCGTAAATCCGACAAAAACGGAACTGGTGCTGTTCACAAGGAGAAGAAATATTAAAGATTTCAAACTACCAAGTTTTCGGGGTGAAGAACTCACCCTGAAAGATGGAGTCAAATACTTGGGTATTCTTCTAGACAAGAGAGCATGCATAGCCCTCTAGGAATGCAGACGAGCTGTGGGGAAAACATGGCGACTATTTCCAAAGGTATATATATGGTGGCCAAAAACAACCACGAAATCAGCCGTAATGTTCCTAAACCAATTCGCGCCCGCTGCACCTTCCAACCTTGGACATATTTATCAGAGAACAGGCAGCGGCGGCGGCAATAAGGCTTCGAGCAACAAAGACATGGCTTGTAAGCAACGGAGGAGGTGAACACCACAAAATCTAAGGAAAAGAAATCCCGAGATTATGATGCCGGTGGACAATATCCCTCGAAAATACTTATACATATACATCATAACGGATAGCAGAGCGGCAATCATGACTGTTGCCAGCTACAAAATTACTTCTGCATATTAACGCTGGAATGCTGCGATGAAATGGCTCGTGACAACGAAGTAACTCTATGCTAAGTAAAAGGACACAACAGCAGAGGGAACATAATAGATAGTTTGGCGAGGAAGGCATCCGAACGAACAGTATGCGGACCGAACCCCTTCCTGCTGCCCTCCCTGCTAGATCTGAGTACTATACTGAAAACTGCATCAATCAGATGCCTGGCTGTAGTCTCAAAAACTTCATCGTAATTAACACCAAAACGGCCAGATACTGTTTGCAACAGTCCAGAGGAAACCTACGGAAGGTTGTAGGGCTTCTAACAGGACACTGCAATTTACAATCACATCTGAATAGACTGGGACTATAATCTAGCCCTATCTGCAGAGGGTGTGAAAATGCCCAGAGCATGTACTTTTAGACTGCCCCTTATTATCCAACCTACGTAAATCCATAATGGGAGAGGGATGTCTAAAGCCATCAGACATCCTCAGAGTCCCTCTTGCTGCAGTCCTAGCGTTTGCCAATGCCTTGGGTTGGTTTGACCGTAGCAATGAATGAGGACTCAGATGGTAGGAGGCACAAAGGGCCCATTGGGACCTACGTGCGGCGGAACTCTCTGCCCACCCATCGATTTAAACCAAAACCCGAACCATAACCATCATCATAATACTAATTATTTGTTAACGCCATTATCAATACAGCTTTTATTATATTATATACGATACAATTATATATTTCTTTATGTAATGTATGATAGATAAAGATTAAATACAGTACAATACAATATTAGCATGACTGTCAAAAAACCGTAAAGGTTTTAATACATATTATTATTACAAGAAAGAGTGCGGAGCCTTGCAGAGAAGCAATTGTGAGGAGAGTGATTGTCAAATTTTTACTTGATTAGAATGTTTGGTCAGAAATGACGGATTTATGATGTAAGATGCTTAATTTAAATCTTGAGTGGAATAATTTAGAGAAAGATACTAAATTTATAGTTGGGAGTAGTTGTAATTTAAGGTTTTGTATTTGTTTCTTTTAAAATGAATTTAAATAGTTTACTTATTACTGTGTCGAATGTAAGATTATTGTATTGAAAGTAACATTTCCCTATGACTATTACTATTCTATATTATTGAAAACCTTTACTTATTTCTATGATTATTATATTTAGATATTATTAGGTCAAATTATTAAGATATTGTTTTTCGCTAGTATTAACCTTCATTATTTAATAATAATAATAATAATAAGTTTATTAACGGAAAACCCCTCTATAATACATAATTTACATGTGTAATTAGCTAATTTAACTAAATCTAAAACATAAACTAACACATAATTGTGAAGTAACAGTAACAGATAACTACTTAGTGGAAGACAACAAACAAAAACATAATGAACATGAAATTAATGTTTCCATTTTTTACAAATAATTAATTATTCGTAGTAAAGAGAATTCTAGATATTTTATTTTTTTATATTTTGAACACCTGTACAAGCTGCAGGACCAATTTTTAAACAATTGTATATTATTGTCTTTACATTTTACAATATAAAAATACGAAATATTTTCTACAACACAGAGTATAAAGAACTTTTAATATATTTTAGTATCTTTACATGTTTAAATTTTGGTAAATTGGTTTTATTTGATTGTTTTGTTAATTTGTAGATCAAAAGTTACTAAAAATGTTGTTGTTTAGAAGATGGTTTAATTAATTGTTATGCAATAGCATAATTTTGATAAATATTAAGTTCAGATATTATTGGATTAATAATTAATATAGGATTTGGATTAGATTTTCTAGTGATTCATTACATCACGGAAGCCACAATTGTATTTCGAGCAAAATCCACCTATTTATAATATCAATTATTTTTTTATGCGTATATTGCAGACTAGGGCAGCACAGTACGTCAACCTGTTGGTCACGGATCCTTTTTGTTTATTGGAAAAACTTGTATTCCCGTGATGATAATTAGTGGGAAAATTTCCCGTTTTAAACTTATTAATATTAATCCGTTTAACGCTGGTTCTTACTTAATTATCACTGCATGGGTAATTTTATTCTTATACATAATCAATTTTCTATTTCCATTGACTAGGGGTTTATTTGTATTATTTTATAACTACTAGTTTTGATATTCTTTGCTACAATTTTCGCATAGCCTTAAGCGTCGTTTTCAATGTTATTAAGTAAGTCAGTGAGGCTATTCACAACCAGTCTCAAATAATTATTATTACTGCCACAGCATCCTTCAGTTAATATATATTTTACTTGATGTCTATAACAAATCATACACCTAACTAGTAGTCTTATATCTCTTTTATGATTTAGGATCATTAATTACAAACATTCGTTCATTTTTTTCTTTTCAACATTCAGTTTATTTAGATAAAAACACCATATGTTGAAACCAGTTGAAGAGAAAGTAGTAAATATCTATGAATCAAACTAAATAGTTTTTATTTTTAGTTAAACAAATGTTAACTGCGAATTACGTGACAAGTTAAATATACAGGGTTATTCACGCTATACGGCACGGAATATTGTGGCCAAAATACGTGACTTTCAAAAAGTTTCACTTTGGGGATATATGGGGGTCTATTAGGGCTACTTTTTAAAATTACTTTCATAATATACAGGGTGTCCCAAAAACCCTAAAAGTATCAAAGTTGTGTTTTTTTTTTAATGAAACACCCCGCATTTTATTGCATTTTTGGATCCTTCGATCAAAATAAGTGTGTGTTTTAATAAGGTTTTTATTACCTAAACCTTAAGGTTTTTGAAATAATTTAAATTTTGTAAAAATTTAACCTAATTTTCATGTTTCAAATACTTAAAAAGTAATTAAGTTATGCATACCAAATTTACACTGAAATGTAACAATAGATCATATTTCATTTTCCAATTATAATAAATTTGACATCTTATACCGGGTGTAAAAAAATTGGAATTAAACAAATGAGAACTTTAAATGGCTATAACTTCAATTATTTAAATGAAACGCCATATTTTTTAATTTGTCAGCAAATGCACTTTTTAATTACCTATCTTATGGTATTTATATCTTAAGTCTTAAGTCTTCTCGTTTTTACAGAAAACGCCAAAATATTGTTTATTGCACCGTTTTAGTACTTTTTAAGTAAAAATTTTAATGTACCTAGTTTTTCATCGTATTTAAAAACGTAAGATAATTAATTTAGTCTGTTACTTTAGTTTAAAAAGCCTGTCTTTTGTTATATTTGTGTTATTTTGCGTTTTTGTGTTAGATCGTTAGTAATCGTTATTGTTTGAACATCGTTGTTGTATTTAATAGTAAAAAATGAAAATTTACACAGATTTTCTTATACTGGGGTTTTTATAACTGACAATTCCAATTTCTTTAAATTGGTTTAATAGTCTCTCAAAAATGGCTGGCTTAGGGTGATTTCTTTGTATAAACTCGACAAGCCAATAAACAATTTTGATGACATTCTCCAAGCATAAAGATAATGCCAATACCCCCTTCTTTTGAGTAAATCTTCATTTTTTACCAAAAAATACAACAGCGATGTTCAAACAATAACGATTACTAACGATCTAACACAAAAATGCAAAATAAGACAACTATAACAAAAGACAGGCTTTTTAAAGTAAAGTGGCAGACTAAATTAATTATCTGACTTTTTTAAATACCATAAAAAACTAGATACATTAAAATGTTTATTTAAAAAGTACTAAAACGGTGCAATAAACAATATTTTTGCGTTTTCTGTAAAAACGAGAAGACTTAACATTTAAGATATAAATACCATTCGATAGGTAATTAAAACGTGCATTTGCTGATAAATTAATAAATATAGCGTTCCATTTAAATAAATGAAGTTATAGCCATTTAAAGTTCTCATTTGTTTAATTCCAATTATTTTACACCCGGTATAAGATGTCAAATTTATTATACTTGGAAAATAAAATATGATCTATTGTTACATTTCAGTGTAAATTTGGTATGCATAACTTAATTACTTTTTAAGTATTTGAAACATGAAAATTAGGTTAAATTTTTACAAAATTCAAATTATTTCAAAAACCTTAAGGGTTAAGTAATAAAAACCTTATTAAAACACACACCTATTTTGATCGAAGGATCCAAAAATACAATAAAATACAGGGTGTTTCATTAAAACAAACACAACTTTGATACTTTTAGGGTTTTTGGGACACCCTGTATATTATGAAAGTAATTTTAAAAAGTAGCCCTAATAGACCCCCATATATCCCCAAAGTGAAACTTTTTGAAAGTCACGTATTTTGGCCGCAATATTCCGTGCCGTATAGCGTGAATAACCCTGTATAGTAACATACATTAATTAGGATGAATAACTATGTTATGGAAACAATTGATTAACTGCTGTATCTTGTTTGCACGTGGAATTTCAGCATTATAGTATTTTGTTAATACGAATGAGGCCAATATTATATACATTTTACACAAAATGCTAGATGATTAGGTGCACTACGAGGTGTTAATTTTCAAAATTTATTGTTTCAAAACAATGACCTCGTATATAATTCAGTAGTTGCTTATTGGTGGCACATTTGTTTGCCTTATTATTTTGACATGGCAATATGTTATGTCTGTAATGTAATATTCTCATCTTTATGTATTTATAGTTGAGTACTTGCTTGCTTACCAAAAATATATGGACAGAATGTGAACTTGTATTCTAAATTTAAACCAATCGTTATTGGAAAAATATTGAGTTTTGTAGAATATTTATGGTGTCAATGTTGTCGTTTCTTGTGTAAATGTAGGTAGGACCCTAGGGAGTTGGGCGATATTCATTTTACTGTGACGTAAAATTATTTCCTCATACAATTTCTATATGTATCTTGTCCATAGTTTCTTATTACTAGAAAGCATTGTTATTTATGGCCTTTGATTAATAATACAAGTGTTTTTTTGCTTACTAACCATTTACATGTTTTTATAAATATCATTTTATATTTATATGTTTTTAGCTTAGTTTTAATATTGAAATATAAAAAATCTTTAAATAATAAAAACATTTCGTAAATTATTAGTTAACTTTCAATAGCAACGTAAAGGATGTATTCTACTATATTTTATTATAAAAAATATGAAATGATTGCTTGATGCTGTAGGGAGCTCGCGAATTACCGGTTGTATATTTCCCCTTGTGCTCCGACCGATTCACCCCCGGGGCGGTTCCATGTTCATAAGCCGATATGGATTTCAGGGCTTGTTTTGTAAATACGTATTCTGTTCGATGAAAAAGAAATCCTTACTTTTATAGGCCCAACAGGTCGATATGCCCTTGTACACGTACAATTTTTTCATAACGTGTTTATATACACATTTCAAAACAAACTTTTTTATATTTACTTTAAAACAATACATCGCATTTTTTTATAAGCTTGTGATTACAAATATTTATACAGTTGGTATTTCATTTGCTTTTTCAATTAATATTATATTTGGAGGAATTCATATGGCCGAAGCTTTGCTTATTTCTACTATAAATTTAAATATATTTTTATTGTTAAACATAATATAATAAGGAATAAAAATACCCCTATATAAAAATATATAAAATATTACAAAATAACACCGTCTTAAAAAAATGAGAGTATAAGAGTCTATGATTATGCACTTTATCCATATAGAAAGACTTGAAGGTGAAGAAAAAAGTTGATTAGCGGTAATTCACGTGGCAACGGATACAAAAAAAAAAACATTATGTTCTGTGTTTCCTCAATATCTTTACTTAACTCGTCGACTATGGTTTTGCCCAAAGGTCAGAGCAAGTCCCGACAAGCAGGTCATGGATAAGCGGCATTGTTATGCAACATGCAAGTAGAAGTGCAATCATAGACCAGCCAGCCGCACATTACGTTTAATCGTTAAAGAACAAGTTTATCATAAGGTCGTACACACAAGGACCTCCGCGAAATTCGGTGTTACGGGTTTGTCTGGTTTACTTATTAATCCGGTTCTAACAATGATGCCAAGACGTGTTAGGCCACATTAAAAAACTCAAATATTTTCGTGTAGACACAAATTTAGATTTTATTTTCTATTGATCCGTTGAAATAATATCCTCGTTTATATTAGTAATTTGATAGGTTTATTTGAGAAATTAATTAATTTTTGATTTGTTTATCGAGTGGATTAATTATTCGGTAATTACAAAATCGAATCTAGTAGTTTTGGGCATAAATAAGGCTTGTTACTAACAAACGTTAATTAAAGTTTTCTAATTTGCCTTTGTCAATAACATTTGGTTTCATTTCCATTATCATGTCGATAATATTACGAACTTAATTAATATAACCGCCCCAAGTGTGCTATCTACTGAACAGTACTGGTGAAAAGATTTGAAATAAATTTCTTGCTCATATAATAATATATTGGTTATCATAGTTCATTGTATTAGAATATTCAGATAAAACATATAATGCAATTAAACATGTCAGAATAATGCAAGTATTATATAAAACAAATTGAGGTATAATTCTAAAGTGGTATTTATCAACCTCATTGTTTAATATAAAAAAACGCCACCATGAAGACATCGATCTTTCACACAGTGCAAATTACAAACAAACGATTTCCTGTCGCAGCCAAGGTGAATTCATAAATCATGCATGATTCATCAATTATTCTTATATACAGGGTGGGCCACGAATAACATCCATTAAAAGTTTACGGGGTTCCTGCACGAGAAAAAATCTGAAAAATCAACATTGCACAGTCGAGTGCTATCTTCTCATGGAAAAGATTTTTAACTTTCTATCACTTTCGGTTGTACCGGAAACAGCTACTAACCTTGTTATTTTAAATGGAACATACTGTATATTATTTTATTTTTGAATTCCTTGTTCGATTGCCTACCTCTCCATATGGGTTTATGTCCACTTAAGGGGGGAAACACATGTAAAAAAATGTTTTCGATTTTTTGTTTTTTGCATAAAAACCTTCCTTATACATTTAAGATTTATCCAACGAAATATTAAAGTGATCGCAAAAGTATTCACGAACATATAACAGAGTTTCTACCTCCATGTCATGAGTCAATTTTATCTTATAGTCTATGGAAATACAAACAATCGTTGTTTGTTTGTTTTAACGTCGCGGTGATTGTTGCCGTGAACAATGTATCCGAAATGTAATAAAGACGAGTATCATCGTGCAAGTAGATCGAAAAAAAAGACAGTTCAAAGGGAACCTGCACCGAAGGAACCGAAGCATTTGAACTGCGGCTAAAAATGTTCAAATTGCCGCATATATCACTGCTATTACATTCATCGAAGGTTACAAAGGTTTCTGCAAAATTATGGAAGGGATGGAATGTATCATTGGCTAAAATACTAGGATTTTCGTTGACAACTACAACGACGCCCGATAAATCAGTTAGGAGCGGCGATCGCTAAATAGGAGCAAGGAAGCCAGAACAGCCAGAAAAAAGGCTCAAGCCGAGCTTAACTTCTTCTATGAACGTGAGGAAGGCACTCTCTATGTCCCGGGATCGCCGTTTAATTATAAGTTTACATAAATTATGCTTTTTCTAAACTTAAAACTTTAAACGCGTATTTCTCGAAACCATGTTTTTGAAATTGGCGTACATGATAACTTTGTCAATTTTTATTCAAATCACTTGAATTTCTGTCTGCTCAACAGCTAATAAAATTTTGTTCTAAATGAACCTCCGAAATCAGAAAAAAAATTAATAATAAATAATTATTACGGGCCTACGAAATCCGAAAAAAGAGTCAAATTTTGAACTTTTTTTTCAGCAAGTTGCAGAAATCATATATTTGGATTTTTTTCTACTTTGTGAGGTTCATTTAGGATAAAATACATCTAAGAAAAGGGTTGTACAAGAAAAACTTAAAAAAAATAATTTTTCAGGCCTCCAGAGTGTACGCCAATTTAGTCGGAATTTCCAACATGGCGGCACAATCGGTTGAATAGAGGGCTAACCAATTAGCGGAAAGACTTCAAATTTTCTGAAATTACAGCCTATTGTATGCCTAATAAAGTCCAGAAACCGTGAGGTTGTATCTCTTTTAGTTTGTCCAAAAAAAATCCCAAAAGAGGCTATTTTTATGACCGAATACATGTGTTTCCCCCCTTAACTTTTACAGTTTTTGATGAAAAATTTATTTGTCAAATATTGACCTCAAATAGGCGTTTAGAAAAATGCCTATAACTTCTAGTAGGTACAAGATAGAGACACGAGCGGCATCTTGTATTGCACCTAATCGATTCCTTTACAACTGAAAAAAATGACATGTGTCAATTTTGACAGTTGGTATATCAAAAATATCAATATTTCAGCGCCCACTTAAAAACATCATATTTAAATTTTTTCAAATTTTTTCAAACCAATATTTTATCTCAAAGTGTGATTCGCAAGACAATTTTCTATAAAAAAGTATTATACATTCCTATATCAAGATGGATGCTTGAGGTAAGGATGGTAAGTGGGAGGGTAGTGGATCGTTTAGGACGGGAAGTAACTTAATAGGACGGTTGCTGGATGTTAGGGATGGAGGATGGTCACGTTTTGGGATACAGATGATTATTCCAAGTTTCCATTCAGAAGGAAAATATTGGTGTTAATAAATAAAATTGAAGATATTAAGGATATGGACGTATATATGGTTTGGTAAGCATTATAATATATGTCTATGTACTAGGTCGTGACTAGTCGCTGTATTTTTGCCCATCTTTGATGTGTTAAAATAGTCTTGTGTAAAAATGTCCATCGATTTTGAACTGTCATTAAATCTAAAAAAATCATTGTACCAGTGGTTTACAAGTTGAAGGGTTTATTGGTCAAAATTAGGGTTCAGTGTCTTTGAATAAATAGAATTGAAATGGTCTGCCAATTTACGTGTGATAATGTCTGGGTCTGTTATAATCTCGTCAGTAATAGGGTCGTAGTGTTCTTGTAGTTGGTCCGACTTTTTGCATCTGCTAGGTTTTCTAATTTCTGTTCAAAACTTTTTAGATCTTGAGTTATTAATTTTCCTACAACTATTGATCGATGTGTCTGTCTTATATTCCGTAATTAGTTTTTTAATGTCTTTGTTCAGTTTGTTAAATTTTTGTCGAAGTTCAGAAGTATCCTTTAGTTGTATGTCTGTAAATTTGTCTTTTGTGTTTGATAAGGCGAAGGATAAAATTTGGAAGAGGATATTTTTAAAATTGTTTTTGAATTCTTATTTGATCGATTTATATAGGATGTCACTGGGTAATGGTGTTAGGATTAGTATTGGGATTGGAAGCGATGAATTGTGTCAAGTCTGTAGTAGATTAGATTAGATTAGATATTGTATGGGTGGCACCAGCGCCTATTCTACCGCGACCTTTCCAGGTCTATTGTGGATCCCTGTTTATCTCAGATGACCAGCTCTAGCTTTGCCTCTTTGATTAGTCCTATTAGCCCTGCCAGAGGGGCTTAGGCATAAGTCTCCGCGCTTGGGTTTGTAGTGCCTAGCTTTTGATATCTAATCCTTGCTAGACCCTCGCAGTGGCATAGGATGTGGAACGAGTCCTCTTCTTCCTCTAGGCAGAATCTGCATGATGCTTCTTCTACCAGGCCTATTTTGCTCATATGTTTGTTGAGCTTGCAGTGTCCTGTTATCAGGCCTACTATTGTTTTGACCATTTTCCTGTCTTGGTTCAGGAGTTCGGTCGTGAATTTTGGCGATTGTTTCTTAAGGAACTGTTTCGCCTGTCTGTCCTGGTGAGTTCGTCCACAAGGTATGGGCCTATGTCTCCACCCATTTTTTATGGATCGTTTGACTGCGGTTTTGGAGATTCCGCAAAAAGGTTCCGGGCCAATTACTGCTTTTGACGAGCCTTGTTTGGCCAATTCGTCTGCTATGTCATTCCCCGGATGTCCTCCGTGTCCTGGGACCCATGTGATTGTTATTTTTTTGTGACAGCCAAGTTGGTTAAGAGCGCGTATACAGTCCCACACTAGCTTAGCTTCGACCTGTGTGGAGCTTAGTGCTCTTAGTAGCGCCTGGCTGTCGGAGAATATAGGTCTTTGAGCCGTCCGTAAACCAGCATGATTCTGCTTTGGTAGGTTGGCCTTCGACCCAGTCCTCTCTTTGTGGGATTAGAACCTTGTATTTTTTTTCGATATTGTATTTTTTCACCATGGCATCGCTAGGCATTGCTGTAATCGCGTTAGCCTTCAGCTCGTCTTCTAGCCATTGGTGCATTTTTCCGTGTGATCGGATTATGGGCGCCTGTCCTTGCATCAGTCTGTATGATACGGACCTGGCTTCTCCTTCAATGAAGATGTGTAGTGGTGGTATGTTCAAGATGGCTTCTAGGGCTGCTGTTGGGGTGGTGCTTAGAGCTCCTGTTGAACCCCCGAGCTTCAGTGGCTTTAGGCCTTTCAATGCTCGTCTTTTTGTGAATACGACAATTTGTGTTTTTTGTGGATTGATTGTCAATCGCTCCTGTTTGCACCAATTGTCTACTATGTTTAGGGCTCTTTGTGCTCGCTTCGAGTCATCTACTAGTGTAGCCCATAACAGTGGAGATAGCACTCCTCCTTGTGGGCAGCCCCCCCTGCCTTAGCCTTAACGGTATGGCCCCCCAAAGTGGATATGATTGTCCTTTTCTCTAGGCTGGCATTGATCTATTGGCAAAGGCTTGACGGGACTCCTTTCCTTTCTTGTGCCTCCACGAGAGAGTTTGTTGTGACGTTGTTAAACGCCCCTTCTATATCCAGAAATGTGGCCATGGCTATATCTTTGTCTTCCATTGACTTTGTGATGAGCCTGTTTAGCTCGTCCAGCGCCGAGTCCGTTGACTTACCCGGCTGATATGCATATTGCCTGTTGTTGAGGGGATCTTTTATCAGTATCTCGTCCCTTATGTACCTATCAATCAGTCTTTCCATTGTTTTTAGTAAGAATGAAGATAGGCTGATAGGTCTGTATGACTTTGGCGTTAGGTCAGCTATTCTGCCTACCTTTGGCAGGTAGATTACCCTTACGCTTTGCCATGATTTTGGTATATATCCCCATGCCAGGCAGGCTTTGAAGATTTTTGACAGGTGCGGCACCAATTCCTCTATGCCCATTTGTAACAGAATGGGATAAATCCCATCCGGTCCCGCGGACTTGTAAGGTTGGAACCTGCTGATGGCCCATTTAATTTTAGTGGGTCTTGTGACCTCTGTGTCTAATCTCCAGTCCTTTCGGTCGGGCCTTTTAGGTCTTTGGCTGGGATTGTCTGCTTGTTGTGTTCTGCCAGAATTGTTGAGGCTGGAAAGTGGACTTTTAATAGTTCCTTGAGACTTTCCTCTATTGTTTCTGTGTAGGTTCCTTCCGGTTTCTTGAGGAAGCCTACCTCTTTGGCAGCACTGCCGTCCTTAGCCAGAACTTTGTGAATTCTAGAGCATGCCGGAGTGTCGTTAATCTCCTCGCAGAACTTCCTCCACGAGTCCCTTTTGGCTTTTCGGATTTCTTTGTTATACTGAGTGAGCTTTCCTCTGAGGGTGTCCCAGTCCTGGTTGTTTTTAGCCCTATTGAATAGCCTTCGAACCTCGATCCTCATCTTTTCGAGTTTTTGGTTCCACCAGACTGTTCCGCAGCCCCTCTGCTTGGCTGTTTTTTCCGGGCAGTTTTCCAAATAAGCCGTCCTGATGGCGTCATTGATTTGTTCCACTACCAGCTCCAGCCCATCAATCTCTCTTGTCGATGCTGTACCTCCCTTGAGAGCTTCTCTGAGGGACTCTTTATATCCTACCCAGTTCGTCTCTCTTTACTCTTCTGTACTTGTTCGTCATGAGAGATTTGACTAGATCGAAGCGGATTTGCCTGTGGTCGGAGCACGATGGTTCTTCTGACTCATGCCAATTCGCTATACTATCACTCAATTTCCCGGTACAGATCGTTAGGTCTAGTACTTCTTTACGGTTTTTCGTGATGAACGTGGGCTTATTGCCGATATTGGTCACTATAAGTCCCTCTGCGGAGATAAAGTTAAGTAAAGACTCACCTCGTTTGTTGATGTTCGAGCTACCCCAGAGCGTGTGATGCGCATTGGCGTCGCACCCTATTATGAGTTGGCATACCAACTCATAATAGGGTGCAGTATGCAACTATGTCGCTTAGTATACGCGGAGGGCATTCTCTCTCATCTCCTGGGAAGTAGGCTGAGCAGATGACCCAGCCCCTCTCTTCTTCCTCCGTCCTGGCCGACATGATGCCTGTAACAGAATCTTCAGTGCATAATTGCGGTATTAGTGTACATTTGACTCTATCACTGTGAATTATGCATGCCCTTGGCCTTTCGGCGTTTGGGCTGTATATTACCTGAGAGTGTTGTGGCGCTAGGCCTGCTATTTTCCCTCGGAGTAACCAAGGTTCTTGCAGGAGGGCTATATCTATGCCTTCTTTGTTGAACCTCCTACACAGCGTTGCCGATGTGGCTTTTGCGTGTTCACCTGCAGGATTTTTATTCCTCTTCCGCTATTGAAGAGGAGGGACATCTTCAGACTCTTCCTCCGTGGTCTTGTCCTCCTCCATTGGAACCGAGTCCCCGTTGGCCGATGGCCTTAAGAGGGGACTGATCCCGCTGGCGGAGGGTTGACCTTCTTTGGGAGAGTCTTGCCCTGGTTCCACGTTCTCCCCGGCCTCGCTGGTGCCTTGGGTCTCCGCTGGTTTCTCAAGGGTAGTGGCCTCCGGACTCTGCCTTGGTTTACTCCCTTCCGTTGTCCTACTATTCTCCTTGATACGCAGCCGAAGCCTCCCGTATCCGAAGAATGGGTAGTGATCCAATTTAGATAACTCCTCTTTGGACTCTTTATCAATGGAGAATGTCCATATCACACCTTTAGCCTCCGGGGTTTTCCCCCATACAGTCCACAGGTGTGTGTTTAGGCCCGGGTTCCCGATTCTCAATCGTTTCAGGATCCTGTCGGCCTCCAGTCTGTCCTTCCCCTCATCCGGGACGTATGCCGTGCACACCCATAGCTTGGGAATCTCGTCCCCCTTCAACACCCTGAGAGACGCTCCCTCCCATGGTGTCAGGATTGGGACTGTCTCGCTTAGCCATTGTGCGCTGGCCTCCTCGGCGCAGGTTATCATTAGATATCTCTGTGTGCACTTCTCGAAGCGGGCTTGTGGCCCTTGCTCCGGTATGTGCTCGTATGCCGTCATGATGGCTTCTTGGACTGCCTTCAGCTTGTCCTTGTCGAGGTTCTGGGAACCCCTGGTACGCTATGGCAACCTTGACCGATGTTACGGCCTCCGTGAAGGTTGGCCCGTTCCTTTTGGTCTTTTTTGTCTGCCTAGGCGTGCTGCTATCCGATCTGGTCCTCTTCGTGGGTCCTTTTTCGGATTTATGAGCACCCGCGGACATTGTTTGCCCTTGGGTTTGTTGTGGGAGATTATATGGGATTTTTATTTGAAGGTGATGGCTAGGTAATCGGAGCATAGATCGGGGACAAGGTTGACAGACTGTATGAGGTTTTGGATGTTCAGGATACAGAGTAGGATATCATGAGTGGTTGCTTGTGAGTTATTCATGATAGAAGTGGATAGAGTAGGGATATATACGAAGTTACAGTTTGATAGGAAAGATGAAAGTTGTCGTGATTTTTGTTTGTTGATGTTGAAGTCACCAGTGATAATCACACTATCGAACTTGGAGGCTTTTATGAAGAAACGAATTAATTTGGAATGTGGGAAAGGTAATGATGAAATGTAAACATTCATTTAGTGGGTGATTAATTTTTGGAAGATTTAATTTGCCGAATTTAACTGAGGGGTGTGATGCAACTATTGACCCCCTTCTGATGTTTTCATTATGCACTGTGGCTGAGATCTGATTCTATGACCAATTTTGAAGGGTAATGGAGTTTGGTTTCAACGAGCCTACAAAATGTGCAATATTATTCTCCAAAATAAACAAAATCGTATAATTATTTATTTTTATCCAGATTTCTTCACATTTTAACTTTTATAATTTGGGATTAAAACGAGGTTAATACTGTTAACTGCGTTAACTGTAAAATGCGTCCGCCGCTCGGTGGGTGGCATTCCAGGACTAGACCAGAACACTAAATTACCCTTAGAGAGTGGTTGTGAAATTGAAGTCCATTTCTGTCGAAAAAATTGCAAGTGGAGATATTCTCTACTCCATCGCTTCCAAAATGATTGAATTAACTGCGAAAGACCAAATTTAATCTATACAACTATATTATATAACTTTTACAGTGACTAGCTCATAGACGAAACTATCGTCATTGTAAAAGTTATGAAATACACTGGTAAGACTACGTCACTGCGTTTCAATTCCAAGATAATCAAGATGTAAACGTCTGTACCATCAAAGAAGTATAATTTTTATTACTACTTAAGTTTTGAACCACTTCGGCAGAGGCTATTTAATTTTTAGCGGCATACATCTTAGTAATATTCTTTTGATGACGGTACATTAATAATGCATTTCTATAGACAGTTTTCTAAGAAATGTTGTATTTGACACAAGTTTGTCTACATTTATAAACGATATTTTGACGTTCAAATGTATAAATTAATACTACATATCTTTGTAAATATCACAATGATTTATTTCTTGTGACTGTAGTGTTAATCCAATCAATAGTTACTAAAACAAATCGATGTGATATTTAAAAAAATGTTTTGGTATTTTTCCATTTGTCTAATAAATGTTTTTTTTTGTTTTCAGGTAAGTCCAAGTCATCGACATCAACACGTAAGATTGAGTACATTTAACTTGAATAGGTGTCATTTATATAAATCTTAAAACATGAATTTTTTGATCTATTTTCCTTTTTATTTATTTTATTACATAATTACGTATTCTTTATAGTCGCCTTTGATAATGGCCGAAATATACTGAAACAAGTGTCAGGAAACTGGAAAATGGAATTCTTAATATACTTATTTCTAAAGATAATATAGTATTTTATTCATTAAACTTCGGGCTGAGTAATATTAGGTGTAATAATACGAAAAAATTCGTAAACCTATAACTATTAGTTTTACTAAGACTCCAAAACAAATTACAAAACAACTATTTCTCTGGCTAATACTCAAGAAATATTGAGTTATACAAAAGTAATTTGTGTGTTCACAAGTTGCACAGGTATCGAAGCAACACTCGTTTGAATGTATTTATACCTGTCAAATAAGGTAAATTATAATATGATGTGAGAAAATATGAAAAAGAAATAAATTTACGCTGATTAATTATAATAAACTAGCAAATCTAATTAAATAATCTAACAATCACGTTTTTAAACATCTGCAGACACATGTTTCGATCTTTCAATCTCATCAGTACAGCTTTATTATAAAACTGATTTAAAATACATATAATTATTTTATAGTATAGCAATTGATTCAGATTTTGGCTTTTAAATCTTCTATTGTAGGAGATAGACCAAGGGACACTTTGTTTAAGGTGATCCCACTAAAAAGAAATCACAATCTGATAGATCAGTAGATCTTGTAGTCTATTAAATATTATAATAACACGTTTTTCGAACAATTGCTACTCAGCGTAAATTTCTGTAGTTGTAGGTTTTTAATATGGCGAAGTAATGATTAGATATCACTGTAGTTGTATGGACTTAATCATACCGTATGATGACATTGCACATCACACGGTTATTTTGTTATAATGGATACTAAAGTTGTTCCTTAGGATTATCTTAATTTAAAAAATTCTTTGGTTGTATTGAATTGTGCAATAACTGGTAAAAGTTTAACCCTCTGTCAAAATTAACAACAATATTAATATCTTAACAATCTTTATACTTTACCAAACTTAATTACAAAATACATATCCACAATATTACAATCAAAACAGATACATGTTCGAGGAATTTATTTATATTTATAAAACAGATATATTTATTTCATTCGTAAGTTACCACTAAATGATCCAAAAATTTCATATTATTTTCATTACAACGCCTTTATTTATATCCCAATATACGGGAGATTTCTGGTAAACCGGCAAACTTGTAAATGTATTCGTCAATTGATCCTCAATCCAAAAATACTTTTTTAGTTCGAACGTTTTCAGCAATAACTATTTTACATTGTTTGGTAGAGTGTTTTAGACCACTGCGACTTATACTATTTCGAGATTTAGAGATAGTTGGTATCGTGACCATGATCCTCACTCTGCTGCTTATTTTAGAAGTTGTTATTAAGAATTTTCCAGTTCCAAAAATTATTTAATGGTCGTCAATGATCCATACTATAGGGGAACATGGGGCAGAACCGATTGGTTAAGCACTTTGGCTTTCAAAAACCACAGTTGATGAGATAGCTCAGAGTTTTTATTATCATTGGAGAGCTTGTTCCTTTATCTACATTCTAGCCATAAACCATTTTTATGTAGCACGCTCCTGTACTGAGTTATAACATTGCTACCAAACTCTAAAATTTTTCGACGTTCAAAAAATATGGGGCAGAACCGATTGCTCATTTGGAAAGGATGTTTTGATAAATTAAGTCTGATAAATGGCAAGTTTAATGTTCGAATCGATTGAAATGTTTATTTTGAGTAGAAAAATGAAAGAAAAAAAGAATTGGTGCTCAAAACTAATAAATGAATATGGGATTGAGGAAATTAATCACTATCGGACGAAGAAAACACCTTTTTCAGATGTCCACGTTTACAACCACAAAGTCCACGCCCACCACCTCAAGTGGATGGTAAGACACCCGAGGTAGTTGGTATATCATCCGCAGCAAATCCACGTCCACAATCCCGACCGCGACCGTGTCCAACGCCACGTGTTTTGTTTGCGTCTGCCACTATCTGGTTTAATCAAGAGGATAGTTCAACAAGTATCAACTATACAAATTCAATTGTTTGGCAGAGTTCATCACATCTATTTCGCCTTTTACTATATATTCAATGCTACTATCAACATTTTTTGATTCACGACTTATGGTCTAGTAGCAACGCGCTTCGATGCATCGCCGCAATGAGTCCGTAATGTTAAATTCTTCAAACCAAACTTACGAGCTGCACTTTGTAATGATTGACCATTTGTGACCGCATTTTTTGCCTTTTCTAATTGTTCTTTGTGGATTGCCGCCGTCTTACGTTTATAATCGCACACTATTTTCACCTACAAACAAGCAATCGGTAGTGCCCCCAATGATGACATTTCACAAAAAAATCTTTAGTGCTTTGGAATGATGGAATTTCGCACAATGAACACAATACTCGTGTTCAGCACGAAATTTTACTTCGAAATACATTTACGGATTGAATTTATTTCAATTATTAACCAGCACTAACCATTATAGCACGACCAAAACGTAGCAAAATAAGTTATCGACTGACACAAAAAGACATTAAATATTGCGACTCTGACAGCTCAAATTTTCTGTGTAACGTTTGCTTCACATGACTACTCTATATAGTAAATATCGTACTAATCGGGCACGTAGTTTTGTTTGAAAGTGGGGCAATTGGTCCCTACATGTATATAATCTAGAATATACCTGTCATAATTTAACAATCTATCAAAAATAACGACGTATTTTGAAAAAGTGCTTTTAAATTTTGCACATTTTCTAAGAATGTAACTAAATTCTAAATGGTGGCTTAATCACATTTGGATTATGCTTTGTTGATATTTTACTCTATTAGTGTTTTTATATATTTAAAGATAGTTGAAAATTTCGGCTATTGCTCTTATATCTTGACTCTCAAATCTTCCATAATAGGAGATCAGTGAAGGCACATTTTGTTTTAAGTCGACCCTACTAATAAGGAGTTTTTTTTCCTCATAAGGTGGTGTCGCTTAGCGTCCCTGCACTGCGGTCTCCGTGATCCTTTTGTGCGCCTCTGGATGTTTTACTCCCTGTGTACTCTGTCTTCTATGAAGTCCATGAATTTCTATCAGGATATTCTCTTTAGCTGTTATACAGGAAGCATAGGCTTATATGTTTCACAAGTACATAGTAGGTGTTGGGGAATTTCCTCTTCCTCGAAACACCCACGGCATAGGGGGCTTTTCTCAATTCTCATCCTATGTTTGTGCTTATTCAGGCCACAGTGCCCAGTGACTAGTGCTGAGATTTTTTTAGCTTCAATCTTCTCAGTCTGTGTTTTCCTTGTTGTTGCCAAGGCGTCCAGCCTGTTTATGCAGGTCATGACCAGCCTGGACTGCATATTCGGTGAGGCTAGCGCTTTTATGGCAACTGACTGTCCGTTATAATGGTAATTGGTCCGAATTCATTACTTGATGAGGACACCAGTAAATGGCGGCTATTTCGGCCTGGAAGATGGAATCATGTCCATCATTCATAGATACCAGCCACGGTTCCTCTAGTACTTTGGCCCCGTCTGTGTACCAGATGGTTCCTTTACTCGTTCCCGGGTATGTACCATTTGTCCATTCACTCCGCTGTGGTATGATTGTTTTGAATCTGCGGGATGGGTGTACGATTTTAGTGAAAACGGATCTCATTTTTAGGGTCTCCTCCTTGTAGTACTTTAAATGTTGCTGGTCTTGATGACCCCACATTTAAAGTGTGTCCATTTATGTGCTTCCTATAGGCTGCCTGTTTAGCTTCCATCATAACAAGTAGATGTAGCGATAATATCTTTTTCATAGCTGCCATGGGCGTTGTCCTCATTGCCACAGTGATCAGCAGACAAGACTGTCTTTGCACTCTCCAAGTTTTACTCCTGCGCTTTTGGTTTGGGTCTTTTCTCCACAAACAAGCGCCGCGTATGTCATTATAGGTCCTATGACCACAGTGTATAGCCATTTGGTCATTCTGGGTCTCAGTCCCCATGTGCGCCCTACCATTTTTCTCGTCGCAAAAAATCCTCTCATAAAATTCAATCTGGTATCAAGTATGACCACTAAATATTTTACTGTATTTTTATTTGGACTTCCATTTCATACATACGTAGTGATTTTATGTCATAGGTTTTTCGTCTCCTAGTGAAGGGGACGATCGCCGTTTTGACCCGGTTTACTGTGAACCCTTCATTCCTGCAGATTTTTTTTCTGTACATGGTGCCTTCTGCATCAATTTTGATACAGAGTTCCCAAACTTCCCATGTATGCCCTGGCTTTTAGTAGTATCAGTAGATCGTCAATGAAGAGGCACCACAGGAGCGACGAGAGAACACCTCCATGCGACTAACGCTTCTTATATTTTTGCATATAGGGTAGTTGTTACAGTTCGGCTTCTGAGCATCTTGTTTACCCATTGACGAACTTGCGAGTTACTCCCTCTTTTTTCCACTTCTGTTGCTATGGAGTTGAAGGTTGTGTTGTAATTATGAGTTACAATCTGTCAATTAAAAGGATTTAACTATCTTGTTAAATCTAGGAAAGTCAATGTATTCGAAAATTGAAAATCAGTTTAATTATTCTTAGACTAAGGTAAGTATTTTAAATACTTTTCTTAGATATGTTTTTATTTGTGTAATATAGGAGGATTTAAAAAAAGTTTAAATTGTTTCTCATAATTTGTTTTCAATTTCATATCTTCCATTATAGGAGGTCATCCAAAAGCCCTACTTTGTTTTAAAGTGGCCTCGCTCATAAAAAAATCACAATTCGGAAATTACTCTTTCCTAAACAATTGCTGATCCATCTTGTTAAAACCATGGTGTGTGACTAAGTAGATTAATCCTTAGACTAAAGGCATTTTAAATGATTTTACTTTCTTAATTATATTGCATGTTTTACAGATACAGAATTGTACCATTAACAGTTTTCATATTACAAATATTTTTTACAAGATATCTAAGTATTTATTGACGGTAATAAATTATTTCTTATAAAATATTTTCGTTGTAAACAAAAGAAATATGAAGTAAAATATATTTGGTAACTTTAAATTACTGAATTAGTTTACATATGTAAAATATTGTTCCTATGTAAGTAATTAAATGTATGTATGATTAGATACAGATTTAAAAATCAAGTAAGTTCAAAAATAAAAAAGACAAATTGCTATTAACAAATTTAAATTTAAAATCACAAATTTGAAAACAGTTGTTTAAAATTATTTTGCGATATACATAAATCAAGTTAATGATTTTTTTGCTACTCAATTTTCTCTGTATATATAATATGCTGATTAAAACAATAAGTTACTAACATTGTAAATTAGAATGTTAGTATAATTAACATGATTTATCACTTTATTTCATAACAAATTAAATAGTAGAGATCAACGTTACGAATTACCTTTAGGATTTCTTGTGCCTCGCATCTGCGGCCCATTTAATCCTTAATTTGGTATATAATTTCTTACTTAATTACATTCTGTACATAACATTAAAGGTAATAAGCCGCAGAACAAATAAAACCGAAACTCGAGACGGAGAGCATTAAATTCGAGCGTATAACCTTGTTAAAACTGAAACACCCAGTTTATATCCTATTACCCACTGTAAACCCAATTTTCTCCCCCCGTGTGTTCAGCATTAGGACTAACCCAATGCGAGGGTCGAATATTTATAGTCGACGAGTTGATAAACTGTTCGTTTCGTTTATGTGGTGTATAAAATTGATATGATATTCCCATTACTTGAAACATGATCCCGCTAAGCGTTCGTTCTGGGAATAGATAGATTGTAACTAACAGAATCAGTTTAATTTAACACCAGTCCGTATGAATCATGCGTATGGCTTATGATAAATTTATGACCGCATAAGTTCAGTTTGTTGTAATTATTCCGCAGACATCGCATGTGGTGTTTCACGCTTTTCAGGTCACTACTGGAATACTCAGTTGTTACCGAGTGACATTATTTGTAATTATTAAATCAATGGAATATATGTATATGTTTGTATGTGGTACGTAACCTGTACAAAAAAATCCGAGTATTGATTAAATTTTACATTGCCATTAAAAGAGAACGAATTGTGTGTTTAAAATGGAAGTGCAATAACCGTTAAACATTATCATTTCTTAATTCAAGCACAACAACTTTCGCATACAGCTTGATGATATACATTGATGGGATTGTTGGGGTTGGTTACGATGTATGCAAATTTATTCAAGGGGCGTGGGGATAAACTTCAGCAGTACAATTGATCCGAAGTTTAAGATTTTAAAGTGACAATGACCCATAACCGATACGCTCGCCCAAACACATTGTACATTGTCAGGTTTAGACGAAGGGAACGGAATATATTTCCTTTTCACTTTGTACAAAATATAGTTATACAGAAAAAAAGGACTATTATGAAGGGCATATATATTTATCTCTTTATTAAGACTAGCATTTTTTATCCGAGTTTAAAAATATTGATTTTAGTCCACAAATCTTATGCTTTTCTTTTACGGTTTTGTCATTGTAATTATTGGTCTTTTTGATACTGCCAACTTATATATCTGTATTTCTGTTTTAAAAATAGTAATAGTAGTTCAGACATCTTGAGCTTTTTATATTTCCTGATTTTCCATTGTAGTTTTTATAAAATTTCTATAATGGTTTTAACTAACTGTAAATCCTCGGACTTTGTAGTACTACATTAATGAATATCCATAGTCAAAAATCTTGGACATAGCTTAGAAATTTTAAGTTTTCTTATTAAGCAACTTTGTATATTTCTTTACTATATTTATTCAGACTTGTGTCTTTTATCGAACTTCTTTACAATATTGGCTCTAATGGCCAGAAAAAAATGATTCGTGCAAAATCATACTCATAAAGGTAGGGACCAATAGAATCATTTAGAGTAGGGAAAGGTAGCTAATTCTTGGATCTCTAATACGATAGTTTGGGTTAGAAAGTTTCAGACTCGGCTACCTCTCCCTACTTTGGATGATTATATTAGAATGTATCTTTGGGACTCTATATTTTGATATTGTAGGCATGTACTTTGAAGACATTTCCTTAAACTAGCCTCGTATAGCCATCATATGACTGTATAATTCTATAGATTTAAAACTATACGATTTATTCTGTTACAGTGTGATTTGGCAGGGATATAATAAAAACGACTCATCGATTTAATTGAGTTATTTTAATAATTCTATTATATCATTGTATTAATTCCTACCACTTTTATGTATTAGTTTTTCTATAGCTACATTAGATATTGGTCCGTTTGATTAGTAAATTGTCTACGTGCCTAATTTTGAAACATGAAATATATTACAGTATATATGTGTAAATACACCTTCATTATATTGTAAACAGGAAAATCCCTTATTATGTACCCGTTATAAACATATATACGATATTGGCAATTGCATAACATAATTACACGGTTCTAAAGGTAATGCAATTTTGATGTAAACTGAGCTGCAATTAATATTGCACCGCGTGAAATGAAACTAAATTCGCCTCGGCGCTTTGAAGATTTTTCCACGATCAGATATTAATCTGCATAAATGGCGCTTGCACAACGCTTATATATTTCTTAAACACATTGCATTTTATCTAGATTAAGGTTTCGCACCACGAGGGGAAATAGGTTAAATGCCGGCGCTTAAGTAGTTTTTATGGCTTTTCACAATTCAAATGAGCAATTTGCAATCCGCGTGCAAATAATGCATTTTTAAGTAATCAAATTGAATATTTACACAATAATTATACAACGCTTTATTTTAAAATTTTAAGAGGCAACTCGTGGGATTATACTTTATTATATCATTGTAATCAATTGTAATATAAACAAAATCACTGCTGTCTTATGACGATGGAAAAATGCAATATTTCTTTATAAAAGACACAATGGGAAGGATATAGATCCGTAGCCATTGATGCGTATCAATAAACTGGAACAAATGAACTTAAATGGAAAAGCTTTTTATTCATTTTTGTAAGCTATCTCATCCACTTCCATTTAATCTCGAAGAAGCAATCGATCAGACAAAGCGTCTTAGTAATGGACACAAAATCGGATTTTTTTTTATTCACTGTCTGAATAAAAGTACTTATGATGTTTGGTTTATCCCAATAAATTATTCACTGACCTAGTTTAGTCCTCATCTTCGCCAATATTTGTTTTTTTTTTTAATTATTCAATAATATATTAATTATCTTTACTTATCCTGAGAAATAATTCATTGCCCTGGAGTACTAATGACCTATGGTAATACATACATCATTTTCCAAGCGTACTTTGACCTATTCCAATTAATTATTCATTGTTCTAGCATACTCTTCACCTACGCTAAAATATTTATCATTACTCTAGCGTACTCTTCACCTATCCCAATTAATTATTTATTCTTCATGTACTCTTGACCTAGGCTAATACATTGATCATTTCTATAGCGTACTCTTGACATTAAGTATTATTCCGTGCCCTAGCGTACGATTAACTTTTTTTAATGAACTTAATCCCACGACGACCTCCAGTGTTCCCACCATTGACCTTTTTTTTAAATTTATCCCACTTAAGGGCGCACGATCTAGGCTGGCGAGACGTGGTCTATTCACCCTCCATAGTCTTTTGCGGAAGGGATGCTGCCAGTGGGATTCTTGGCATACAGAGAATATCGGTGGAACTTGGGAAATACTTTGCTCTAACTCCCCCCCCCTGTCCTAGTCACGACCCTTAACGGTCCCCCGCTTCTTCTGATCTCCCACATTTGCCGCCGCTTTTCTTGCCATTCAGGGCAGTCGAACAGGGTGCGGCGCGCCTTGTCCCTGGGGCTAGGACACCACCTGCACTCTTCTCCCTCGGACTTCCCTATTTGGCATAGGTAGTCCATGAAACACCCATGTCCGGAGAGGAACTATGTCAAGTGGTAGTCCATTTCGCCGTACTTCCTTCGTGTCCACGTCTCGGGTTCTCGTCCATGCCCCCTTGACGCTCTCGTCCCATCTGGTCTGTCATCTCTCCAAAGAAGCGCGTGTGCCTCCCGCTTAGCTGTCCTACGACTGAATTCGTCTTTCATCGCTGAGAAAGTCTCTGCCCTCGATCTGCTGATGCGTGCCGCTTCAAGTGCCGCTTCTGCCACTTGGCTACCGTGCAGAGGATAAGTTCAATTTGGACCCCTAGATATTTCAGCCGAGCGGCCACGAAGGGTAGTCAAACAGCGCCCGTCTTCAGCTACCTTCAATCCCACCATCCTCATCCATCTAGCCACCCTTTCCGCGGCTTCATTGGCTGTAGCTACGATATCCTGCATGTCTCGTCTACGAACTACGATCAGGATGTCGTCCGCGAACCCGATGACGTTCACTCCATCTGGCATGTCCAGCCGGAACACGTCGTCGTAGACCATGTTCCAAAGGAATGGACCGAGCACAGATCCCTGGGGATCTATTGCCTTCTCCTTTATTAATTTATTTATTTTACCCACTCCCCTTAATCAATGATGAATAGAAGGTCAGCAAAAAAAAGAGAAAAGTATAGAACACAGGGATAGAAAGATACAGATTAGAGAAATAATAACAGAATGAAAGAAAAGAAAATATGCCGTCAGTACTCCACTAAAAGACGTTATGTCCTCTTCATCCTGGGACTCCTGGTCATCTTTTTGACCGTCCTCTTCTTTTCTTCTGCGATGAGGCGTCCTCTTCTTTCTTCTACGACGTGCGATCCTCTTCTGGGATGAAAGGTTCTCTTCTCTTGGTTCCCTTCGTTCTTCTTTCTTCAGTGTAGTAGGGGAAACAGAGCAGCGAGGTTCTCGGCCATTCCTCTTGGCATGAGTAGCGCTGAGTCGGGGCGTGACGTTCCCACTCTCCTAGTGACAATCCTATACGGCCTGCCCCACGGATCATCCTCGACCTCGTCCAACAGCTTTTTCTAGGCGAGGGCCTTGGCTTTCCCGATGGTCGTCTTGAGCCTTTCGACTTCTGGAGTCGGTAGTCCGCGGCCCCTGGCCCTGGTGACTTGTCTTCTGGCGGAATTCGCCAAGAAGGACCACCAATAAATCCTCTTTTTTGGTGAACCTCCTTCTGGGCATCGCAACATCGCAGACTGCCCACAGCTTGGACGAGACATCGGCCGTTAGTTTATCCAAATCGCCGGTGTCCTTGATTCTGGCCGTATTTAAAGCGTCCCAGTCTGCGCGCCCCATCTCACAGAGGGGTCCTCTTTGAGTCGGAGGTGCGAGGGTTCTCACTCGCTCGAGGACTTCGAAGGATATGTGGCGGTAGTCACTGATGCTTTCGAGTTCGTCGTCGACCTTCCATCCCTGGATCCTGTCCCGGAAGTCCTGGGATACCAGGTTTAGGTCGATGATCGAGGACGATCCTTACTTAGCGAATGTGGTCGTGGAGCCTTCGTTGGCGACCTCCAGGTCTAGGGCGGTCATGGCGTGGCGATGCTCCCCACTGTGTCTGCAGCGCGGACGATGGTTGTGAGCCGATCAAACAACTCGTTCGATTCCTCGTCTGTTGCGTTTGGCAAGCAGTAGCATGCCTTTCCTCCGCTTTATATGGCCATTGTCAGGCGTTTAACTCTGAGGCCCAGCCCTGGACGCATTGGACTCGCTGACCAGGATTACCTATACTAATATATTGATCATTGCTCTAGCGTACTCTTGACTTGTCCGAATTAAATATTTATTGCCCTAACGTATCCTTAGGATGAAAAACCTGTGAGGTTGAATATGATATTACTTTTTTGTTATTAATAACCTCATATGCGTTATAGTGGTAAAAGAAAGACACCGTGTTTTCAATTAATGAAGATTAATTAATTCCACAATTATTGACTATCTTACAATTATAGTATTAAAGGCGTGTTGCAAGTAATAATATATCGAAGTTAACAGACTGTCAAGTTAGACAAATATTTAAAATCCCAAGAAAACGGATCACTTATATCGTAGTATTATATAATTTTGCGCTAGATTAGCCATAAAATTAATAATTAAATGATATAGTTTTAGACTTATAACTTTGAGTACTTGCAGATTATGTAACATTCTATTGACAGAAAAATGTATGTATTTTTGACCTGAATGCCTTTTTTCAAAAATAAATAAACTTAATTGGTTGACCCTGGAGGCTTTTACTTTTAATTTCATTGATATATTTAAATGAAAACTTAATTTTTTTAATGGCAGCTTAAATGATCCTATGTTTTATTCAAAATGTAAGTGTAACAACAACTATAATAAATAGGACGTGGTTAAGTGGATAAATTGCTTTAAAAACTCTGTTATCTTAAGTTGTTAAAAATTGAGAAGATAGAGCCAATTATTGTCAATCAGTTTTAACACACTTGTGATTATTTCGCAAAGGTTAAAAGAGAAGGTCTTTAGTTTTATGTAGATTTGTTATATTGATATATTAATGTCATATTGCTTAAGATTAAAAAAAAAACATAAGTGTACCAGATAATTTGTGGACGTAAAATAGATTAGTGTAATTCCCAAGTTACTTATGATTCCTTAAACACAATATGTTTGTGGAAATCTTAATGATATTTGCTTGAGGTGATCCTTGGTAGTTGAAGAACTTGGGTGGTAGCTACATCAACTGTTATTAATAAGTTTTTTTTTTAGTTTTTAGTAGAACTGTTAGTATTACCATCATAATGTCATTCTATATAAAATTTCAAAAACCATATGTACATCAGAGAATTGGTGGGCGTAAATTGGATTGGTGCAGCTATCTAGCAAATAGCGCAATATTTAGCATTTCCAAAACGTCATTTTGGAATTGTTTGTGCTAATTTTAGCAGTAATTGCTGAAGACAATTGAAAAACTTATGTGATGAAAACATCACTTGTGGTTATGTCTACAAAGATTTTTCACTTAAAAGAAAAAGAAAATATTGCAAATTAAATTGTAAATCCAGACAAAATCAAAAACATAAATTCACTAGACAATGATTGACGGTGATTAGGTTATTGTACTTATTGTAGGACTTTAAATATAATTTGTACATTGGGAAATGTTTGTACAACTTTAACATGATCTGTAGTTGATCTTCGATAACATAGGCCTGCGAATAATAAGAAAAACAAAGAAGCCATTACATATCCAAATCTTCCATCAGCAATTAGATCTATAGCACATGGGTCAGATATTCCCATTCCAACACCACCAACAACATTACAAGAGAGTAGTGCCAGTTCTCCTTCAACATCCAGCACAGAAGATGATTTCAATTTGTCCCCAGAATCACATTAACGATAACAATCCACGACCTTTAAATTAATCAAAATTAAACGATTTGGAACACGATGTGGGCCTTACAAAAGAAAAAAAACTGAACTTCTAGCATCGAGATTGAAAAAGACAATCTTAACTCCCGATATAACTTTCTATTGGTATAGACATCGTGAGGAAGAATTTAAAAAGTATTTCGTAATGGACGGGGAGTAGTGGGGAGTAGTATACTGTTTTGATAACCCTGGCTTGATTGGTCCGTAGGAACAGTTTGGCGTTTATTTATTGACTCTAGCAAAAGAAGTCTAAAAGGCTTCCTTCTATATAACAGAAATGAATTATCTTTAGTTCCAGTAGTTCATTCAGTGCACATGAAAAAAACATGTACAAACATGTGTACCATTCTAGAAAAATTAAAATATAGTGAACACAAGTTGTACGTGTGCCGTGGAGATACTGGAAAGTTACTAATTGGCCGAAAAGAAAACAATTGGCCCCAAGGACAAAAATTGTCCATTAGTTGATTCTGCAAAAATATTGCTACCTCCTTCGCACATAAAACTGGAATTGATGAAGCAATTTGTTAAAGCTTTGGACAAAAAGGGTCCATGTTACCAATATAATGCTAAACGATTTCCGTTACTGTCGAAGGCAAAGGTGAAGGAGAGCGTTTTTGATGGCCCGCAGATTCGCAAACCTATGAAGGATGTTACTTTTAAAAACTGCATGTCTGACATGGAACTTCAAGCTTGGGAATCATACAAATAGTGGTATATACTTTCTTCACTGCACTCTTGATGAAACGAAATTATAATATTAGGTAATTTTAAATTAAAACACTTGTTTAGTTTCATATTGTTATATTCAGTTTCCTGACACGTGTTTCGGTCAATGACGACCATTCTCAAAGGAATTACAAAAATAACTAATTAAAAAAAGAAGATGTTACAATGTATATATATCATGGGGTTAATTGTGGGAAAGTCCAGAGATTAAGAGATTCGAACTTGTTAATAGTTCGTTCTGGTTATTTAGGAGATTATCACCATTCCTAATTGCTCTCTTAATCTCCAGACCTTCAAGGAGATTTAATTTTCGGCCTTTTTCTGCAAAGCGGATTGGTTTGATGTCGGCTAATTGATGTCCTGTTGTGACGCAATGCTCGGATAATCCTGTTCCCGTGGTTTGTTTTTCTATTGCCTTCTTGTGTTCATTGTACCTGATCTTAAAATTTCTTCTAGTCTGTCCTATATATTTCCCGTCACAATTTTCACATTGTACTTTATAAATGCCGAATTTTTCGAGTGGGTCTATTGTCTCTTTTTTGTTGTTAACTAAGTGCTTTTTCAAATTTTCTCTGTTGACTTCTATTACTCGGATATTGTGTTTGGTAAGTTCTTTTGCTATCTTCTGGCTCACATATGGGATGTATGGAATGGCTGCGAACTTGTTATCTTCTTTGATTCCTACTCCATTGAACAAGAGTTTTTGGACTACTTTTCTTCTTTTCCGTTTCAGAATCTTATCTACCTTGTTTTTCTTGTATCCGTTTTTGGTGGCAATTTGGTAAATTGTATGTAGTTCTAGGTTAAAATCTTCTTCGCTTAGTGGGATGTTGATCAGACGATGAATATATGAATTTAATGCGGAGGATTTGATTTGTTCGGATTGTAGTGATGTTGATGGGATAAGTGTGTCTGTGGCAGTTGGTTTTCTGTATATGGCATATTTTAATTTATTTCTTTCTATTGAAATACTCAGGTCTAAAAAGTCAGTATACCGTCGACTTGTTTTTTATGGTGAATTGAATTTTACTATTAATTGAATTTAGAGTTGTTAAAAAAGTATCCAACTGTCTATCTGTGCCATTCCATATGCAGAAAATATCATCAACATATCTGCACCAGAATTGTATGTTTCTTGTTGATGTGTTGTTCTTAAATACTTGGTCTTCGAAATCACTCATGAATATTTCCGCGAAGAGTGGTGAAATAGGCGATCCTATGGGCAGTCCTTCATGCTGGATGTAGAAGGTGTCAATAAAACGAAAGTAATTTTGGTTGAGGCAAGCATTTATCAAACTGGTAATTTCTCACGTGTTGTAATTCAATGATTGTTCTTGGCACTTTTTATGCAAAATTTCCTTGAGCTCAGGAACTCGAATTGACGTGAAGAGGCTCTTAACATCAAAGGAAACCAGAATTGAGTTGTTGTTGACGGCTAAGTTTTTGGTTTTCTTCACGAAATCGATGGAGTTTTTTATTCCGTATTTGAATGTGCAGGGAATTATATCTGGAAGTATTTTGTTGACCAGGGAACACACTTTATACGAAGGAGCATTAATGTAGGAGACGATTGGTCTTATCGGGAATTATGGAATTTGCTGTTTTAATTGCTTCAACGATCTGCTTCTGGAACTTCGCAGTAGGGTCTTTATTGATGTTATGGAAGTTATTTTCATCGATAAATGTGTTCACTTTTTCAATATATGTTTCCTTATCCAGAATAGTAATAGTATTACCCTTGTCTGCTTTGCAAATAATTAAGTTGTTATTCTTGCATTTCGTTTTTATTCCTCTTATGACGTTTGTTTCTCGGTGGGTATTACTAGAATGTTTAGCAGATTTTTCAACTCCTTTCTTGATAATGTTGGTGAATTGGATTTTATCCAGATCTGATTTTATATTTATCCGGTTAAGTGTTAGTTCAGTTTCAAGCGCTAAAGTTTCCAGGTTTTCTTTTGGATTCCGTGGGGTTGGAGAATATTTTGGTCCCTTATTCAGGAGTTCCATTTCACTGTTGTTGAAGTCGGTCTTAGATAAGTTTTTAACTCGTGGGTAGAAACTATGTGCCGAGTATGAAGTTTTTTCCGCTCTTGCTCCTTGGGGTATGTCTGATGTTTGCCTTTGTTTTAGGTTATTTAATTTTTTGAGCTGGTTGATATAATGCTCGTGTGTTTTGTTGCTAACGATTTCATTGGCTTCAGCAAGACAGATATTCAATGTTATATTGTCCAGACGTTTGGTCAATTCCATGTGTATAATCTTTTGGTGTTCTCCCAAGTGGAATCTTCTTGTGTACCATTTCCTGTTTTCTAGCTCGAGCCACGTAATATCAGAATGAATATCAGATACAGCAACAAATCTATAGAAGCAACAAGAACCATAAAAAAAGCAAAAATTACGTGTGCTATAACCTCTCAAGTAATTGTATATAAAGCAATATGCAATTCGTGCCGAAGAGATTGCAACATCTGCGGATGATGCTCAGGAAGATTAGGGGATCGGGGTGGCAGTGGCAAGATATTAACATTATCCTCCGCAAATCGGTTCATAGAAACTCTTGCAATATGAAGATGAACATTGTCTTGCTCTAAAAGTGGGTCTTCTAACTACTGAAGAAACTGATGAATATGAGGTACTATCACCTCATCCATTTATCGCTGGGTTTTAATATTACCTCGAATGAATACCAAACGAGACCCACTTTCATAAGTTAGAGCATCCCAAACTATAAGCCGTACTGTTTGATGCACAGACCTCTCAACAGAAAATTATATGTCAATATAATACCAACCTATGCCAGTCCAGGTCCCAGTGTAGACGCAACCTACACCACTCTAAACGTTTCTGTCGATGTTTAGCAATTAGTGGTAACGTATGTAGCCGATGGGATTGCAAGCCGAAAGTTTTGATTCTGAGTTAACCTGTTCAAAGAGTTAGCTAACCATAGGTTGGCAATTGATCTACTATTGGAGATTCATTCGGTGATTAGGAGTTTCTCTAGTCGACAAACCACCTTCGCGAAAACCAATTATACGACCTCTGTCATAATCGGTTGATTGGCGGTAATTTTCAATCATAATTCAAATAAATAACCTTTAGGAATCATTTTCTTACGACGAAGTATATTCACAAGCTGCAGAACGCTTCTAGGCTTTTCTAAAAAATGATTTATATTATGACTCTTGAAATTGTACTTATTTTATTTTGTGTTTAACTGATTTGCCTTTAACATTGTGTTTTTTACACGTTATACAATACATACGAAACGACTTCTTTAATTTGCTTTATCTCCTTAGTCGTTAACTGAATTTGATACTTATATTATATTTCTTCGCTCTTAATGGACAACTATAAAGTGCCACTTAACAGTACTCTATATCTATATGTAAAATACTAACAGTACTTATTATGCATTTATAAAATGCATAAAATGATATTTAAATACACATAAATATATTATCAGTATGGATAGATAGTATTTACGAAGACTAGTGTAGTTAGTTATATATTTAGGTTAAAATGGAATACGATTAATAACAAATGTTCTTTTTAATTTAAGAAAAAATCCTCTATGAATTATTTAAATGTAAATGATGAGTGAACATGTATTTAAATACATTTAAATAAAGACATAAACCCTTATAAAGTTTTCTGGTGATCATATAATGTATTTATTGATTAGTCACATTAATCTACACTGTGACCTTATAAAATATGTTTAGATCACTGACTCATTTTACATTTACATATCGTATTTAAAGTAAATTACATTCTATTAACAATATTCACAATTAAATGAATAAGTAGGTTAACCTAATAGGCGATTAATTAAAGAAGATCACATAATCTGAAAGTTTCCAAAATGATAACATCTGCAATTCCATTAATCATCTTGTTTATGTAACAAACGGGTGTAATTCATCTACGACGGTCATTACATCAAGACTGGCAATTCCTTATTCCGACAAAGGCGGATTTCTCTTTTACGATCGTTCTTATCTGCACTTTCTTCTCACAGCATCGTGTAATGTCCGATTTGTTACAAAGCATTCGTTATATTGGCCAGATAGAATAACTTTTTTTTTATTATTGGGACCTTGAGAGTTCAAATACCCAAGCGACATGAAAGAGTTAGATATATACATTCCACGGAGTAAGGTTAATACACCTCCAAACTTGGGGTCATCCTTCTAGACTGATGGAAAATATTTTCGCGAGATCCGAATTAATCTCGTTAATAATTTACAGTTTAATTCGAGCACGGACGGACGACGTTTTCGCGTATTATTATTTTCTCCGAATCGCCTGTTGATGTTAAGCGAGGTATTTTAGAATGTTTGATATTGCAACACGTTCTAACTTGCTTTCTGATATAAAACAAGTTTGTTATATTCAACCAAATATTTTAGTTTCTTAAATATTTGCGAAAAAAATGTGATATGTAGAAAGATGAGAATAGCATCTTTATTAGTAACAACATATAATATAATTATAATACAAGGACAAATGAGTAACACATGTGGGTTAGTTTAGGTTATCGACCATCGGTCTTTTCACCTTGTGTTGAATCTAAATTTTGTGTGCAAATAAGTCCAATAAATAAAGTTACTATAATTTCGAGAACTTAAAAACTTAATTTAATTAATCAGATATATAAAAACTTTAATATATGCATTATAAACATTTTGGTCACAGGATTTGCGGGCGAAGTTCACCGTGTGTTCTTCCAGTAAACAAACACTATACAATAGTTTGAGTACAAACTGTTTTCGTAAGTATATAAAAATAAAATCATTTTAGAGCACTTTGATTAGTTTTTGGTCTTATTTTATGTTTTTTTTTTTTTCATTAAATAAATAAGTAAATTTTACCTAAAGATTTATTATTTTTAATATATTTTTATTAACAAATGAATGTACAATGATTAACCGTTATCAAATTAGCACGTGATAATTATATTGGTTAATTTTTAAAATACATCGTGTGTGTGTATAAACACGTACGAACCCTTTGCCAAATGTTATTTTAAGACCGCGTCAGGGCAAGGTTAAATTGTTTCATTAAGAAGCTTGATGATGATTGGCATCGTTACGTGTGTTAAACACGCATTGTGTATGTGTGTGCGTGTTTTAATTTAATCACTTATATGGATTATACTTTATTATGTATATAAATTTGGTCGACGTTCGTGATGTATGATAATAATACACACACAAAAAGGTGTCATTGCCACTCAAAATTTGTTTTTTAACCTTTTTCATAGGAATTAATAAATATAATCATCATCGTCATCGTCCTTTTTATTACAATTTTGAGTAAATAATAGTAGGTATGTTTACTCTTAGGAAACATAAATTGTTTGACCAATCCTTTTATACTCGATACCTGTAACTGTAAATTTAACCCCATCTCGCGTAAATTTTTTTAGTTGAGTTATTTAAAAAGTTCATCGAAAAATAGCAAAAATATATCGAGTAAAGCAAGATAAATAATCTTTAACATTAACTTGATACAGCTTTATAAACTTGATCATTACTCGTTCTAGCGTACTCTTAAACAATGCAATGACCTATTTTACTCCCAAAGAAAGTATACATTGAGGTAGGTCAAGAGTACGCGAGTACAAACTAGAAAATACGCGCTAGTTAACGCATACTTTATTGAAGTCGGTCAAGAGTACACTCCATATATAATTTATTGTGGCAGAACAGAAATGCGTTATTATCTTTTTAAAACTCTAGTAGAAACACTAGAGTTATAAAATAATTATCTGTTTTCTTAATAATATTCATCTGTATTCATATTATTAAAATAAAGAAAATATTTAACATTTTATTTAACAGTAGTGACTAATTTCGATAAAACTGTATTCATTAATAAAATAAGTACTTAACATATAAATATATATACTAAATCTAAAATGCTTCATAGAGTAGTCAAGTAACTTCCTGGATTAATGGATTTCTGGATTAATGTTCACTTTCTAAGGCTTCCATTAAATCTATAAGAATTTTTAATTATTCGTATTATGCCGAAAATTAGTTCAGCACTTGAAATTTGATTTCTTTGAATTTATGTATGAAATCGTGAATCTTTGCAACTAATTTAAACAGAGTCACAAAAGGTAAAATAGACATAACCAAAACTTCCGAAAGAATAGTTTTATTTTCTCTACTTAAAATGTTCTTATTAAAAAATATTGATTTTGCGTGTAATAAAAGCCGGTCTTATTATTGCACTAATGTGTTTTTTAAAACAGAGTTTGTAATTCAGGAGTAGCCCTAGGTATTTAAACAATTAGAAAAGATGATTTAGGAAAGGAATCAAACATTGTAACACCACTTTTCTATTTTGCTCAGAACCAAAAACTATTGTTTCTTTATTATAGCTAGTTACCTATATAACGTTATCATTTAAGTCAAACGGAAAACATTACATTTCTTGTAACAACAAACCTATGATTGAGCATTCTCTGTTGTTTGGAATGACATTGACTTAAAAATTGTGCAAAACTTCAAATTAATTATAGGGCTGCCATAAAACAATCGTACTCTATAATGGAATTCTACCTAAAGCATTATATATCAGATGTGTTATTGAGTTGAAAGTCATTATTAGGCTTATATTATGACTAAAATTGTTTAGAATGAGTTGGGCATCATCATCTTTGAAGGTAATAAAAAAATAGGTTATATAAAGATTTATATCTACAGATGCATCATATATCTAATAAAAAATATATATTGGCATCCTTTACAATCATAAATAAATCATAATTATATAATAATAATAATAGTCCCCTTGTCTCAGTCCCCTATTCTTCGGATTTCTTTTTCCCGTCCCACTCTTATCACAATCTCTACCCCTGCCCCATCATCTTTCATCCATTCACCTATTATTTCTATTCCCCATATCCATTCATCACGCACCTCCTTGCACTCTTGGCCTAGATTGTTCCATTCTGTCTTCAATAGATACTCTGGCACCCTTCCATACATTGGCTTGTACCCATTCCTTAGAATACACTATTGCCGCTCTTGCGCTTCCACTTCCAGCCATTTTTCTCTCATCCAAGCCGATACATTCACTCCCGGTTTCAACCAATTCACTACCGTTTCCGCCACTTCGGCTCTTTCATAGATCTTTTTTCTTTCCAATCTGCATTTACACTCTCCGGCCCCCATAGAAGTTCTTCATACTTCTTTCACGAATCTCTCACTATTCCATGTACCTACACGTATCTCATTCCTTGACACTCTTTCCATTTCCCCAACATGCATACTATGCCTATTTGATTCCTGAAACACAATATACCTAGGAGTTAATCTCTCCACTCCTAGTAGCTGCTTCAGGAACGTCGCTGCTCTCTCTTAATGCATTCATACTCTTTCATTCTCCAAGTTTCCAAACCATACATCAATATCGACTTCAGGTACGCATCCTACAGTTTGCACGTCATCGGGAAGTTTTCCTCTACCAGATTTTCCCACTTCTCTTTTGCGAACCACCATGCCTTCCTTGTTTTAAGTTGCAAGTATTTGACGTGCTCCCCGTATCGCCCACCACTCGTAAACACAAATACCAGATATTTAAATTCTTTCACTCTTCTCTATTTCTAAACTTCATCCATTTTGTTTTTTTTTGCATTTCCCTTTTATCCATATACCTCTCCAATCTTCCTAAAATATCTTTCATCTCTCGCTAGTAACACTACATCATCCCCATACGCCAACATCTATACTTTCATTCTCCTAATCACTACTCCGCCCGCCTGCCGTTTTCTCAGAACCTCCTCAAGATCATTCACATATATATATATATATATTAAATAACAAAGGGCTGAGCGGGCATCCTTGTCCCCTTCCCTCCACACCCTAACCTTATCTGACATATTTTCCCCCAGTTTCGCTTTCATCCACGTCTTTTCATACACCCTTCTTAGCCCATCAATTTTTCTCTAGGCATAGAGTACGCCGCTTTCGGCCAAAAATTCCACATACACACTCTTTTTTCCTCTGACATCCTCTCAACCACCCTTGCAAGCGTAAAGGTTTGATCTCGTGTTCCCCTTCCCTTCCTAAATCCTCGCCTTGCACTTCAGCCAATATCCATTTTTCCTCCACCTCTTCTTCTAGCCGGTTCTTTACCATCGTCGTGGATATATTGTACCCAGGTGCACATGATTGATTTTCCTTTATACTTTCTATTTTTTTTTTTGTTGCCCTTGTGTACCGGGCACATTACCCCAACTCGCCACGACTCCTGCAATTCCGACTCGTCTCTCCACATCCTGTTTAACAAGACACCGAACTGCCCTTTTTTCTTCTCCCACTATCTTCCACATTTCGGCCTTCAGCCTATCCACCTCTGCTGTCCCGTCTCTTTTAATTTCCTCAAAAGCCTTTTCTACTTCTCCCTCTGTAAACATCTCCACTGCATCCATGTGTTGATACTCTCCTGCCGGCTCCCCACACATCCTCTCACAGTGTCCCACCCACTCTACTAATGATATCTCCTACTTTATTGTTTCGCCTCCTCTCCTTAATATCGACTACAATTCCTTTTTATTTCGGCACGTCCTCATCGCTATTTTTATTTGTTTTATTGATTGGAGCTTCTTCTCCTCACACATCTTACTATACCTTGTTCTTTTCTGGACCGCCAATATTTCTTCACCCCATCCCAAACTCCAGTCTTTGACCGTTTTTCTTACTTCTCTATTCGCCTCAGCACACTCTACATCGAACCATGGGTGCTGTCCTCTACTTCTTCTTCTCATTCTGCACCCACATCTAGCTATGGTTCCTTCCATATCTTCCATGGTCTTAATATCTCTCCATTTAATCTTTGCCAGTTGACGTCTCATACTCTCAAATGCTCTTCTTCCATCTGCTATATTCTAGCAATCTTGTTTCTGCACATTACTCTTATACTCCTCCATCCACATTTCTGTAGCTATCGACCAATGGTTCGATCTCAGTACCTCCCTCCTCTAACTCAATTTTTTAAAATTTTTACTCTCTCTATCCCCTTACCAATACATAATCAATAACTGAGGTACGTCTTTTTCCCCTCCCAATCACTATCGATGAATCCATTTAATATCTCCCACCCTTCCTCCAAAATCCAGTCTTCCAATATTCTTCTTCCTTCGTTATTAATATGCCTGTCTTGTGACCTTCTCCGTATCAATTCGCTTTGATTATTTACTCCCACACATATCTCTCAGATCCTTGCATTGAAATGCCCACCCAGTATACATCTATTTCCTCTGCTCGCCTCATCCTCTATTTCTTGTCTCACTTCTTCTCAGTTGTTATTTACGTACACGGTCCCAATTCTGTGTCCTTCCTGCTGAAACTTTATCCATACCACCCCTTATACCTCCTTCCTATATTCGATATCTCCGTCCTACATCTTATCTCTTGATCCCACGAAAAAACTCTCGCTTGCCCTTCCTCGAATTGCGTCCTTAGTTGTCCCTCTCGTTTCCCATTTAAACCCCGCTGGTAGCTTTTCCCTCACTTCCTTCTTCTCCTCTTCTACCGGCCACGTTTCTATTACCTCTACTATATGTTCCTGTTATCCACTCTTCATAATCTTTTTGCCACGTCTCCCCCCTGAATTTCCAGAATTCCAGTTTTAAGAACCCCTCGTCTTCCCCATATTTTTTCTTATTACTTTTTTGCAATTATCTCTTTATTCCATAATAGACATCACCTCATTCCATAATAGACATTTGTTATCAATATCCAATTTACCATATCCGACTTTCACTAACTTTCCTCACTCTTCTCTGGCTACTTTTCGCAATTCCATCTACATATTCCTTTCTTTCACTGTAAAATCATTGTCAATCTTTATACATCCGTACCTTTAAGCTTGTTTGTATTTTTCCCTACCTTAATTCATAAAGTTTTTTTTATCCTGGCTAATTATTCATTTTTTCATTACAAAGGCATCTTCCACCTTGACATCTATCTTTAGTTTCTCTTTTATCACTTCTTTGGTAGCTTTAGATACAGTTTCTCCTTTTATTACCACATTTCTTAGGACAATATTGTTGCGTCTCTTCTCCCTTTCTCGCGTCTTCTCTTTTTCTTCTAGCTCTAGTATCTTGCTGCTCATATCTCTCTTTTCCATTTCCCACTCCTCTTCCCTTCTTTTTATTTCTGCTTTGATTTGCACTAGCTCCTTATTGACTAACTCTACCTTTCTTCTCAGTTGTCTATTCTGCTCATTATTTTGTTCGAAACTTTCCTCTCTTTTCTCATCTCCTTTAATTCTTTTAATACCACCTCCACCGAATTAAGTTTCTCTGATTAATTTACTTTGGCTAAAAATTAAAGCTTCGTCGTCTGTCGACTCGATGTTAGTTTCTCCTCTCTTCATTTTATCTTTCTTTTTCCCTCCCCTCCAGGCGGTTTTGACACGAATGTCATAAGTGTCCTCGCTCTGCGCACTGTGCTATTTCCACAACAGTTCTTGGGATATTTACGTTTAGAACTTAAAATTCCCTCTAATAATGCGTGGCAACAGTCGGCGTTAGTGTTCCTTACAATTTTTAAGGTTATATCAGTTCTACACACATTAACCGCAACAACTACAACTACTACAAGTAAGTCGCCTGGAACAACAGTAAAGTATGGCTCTATGAGTTTCACCTGTAATTGTCAACACCAAATACACAATTTAACACTGTTTATTCACTCAAACTATCAAAATCAAAATATCACTCCAACAACACAGAAGCATGACAACTCGACAATATATCTAACATATGTCTTAATTATTTTAGATCTAGCCTAAGGTCACTTGCTGAACATCATTTAGTAATTTAATACAAACGACTTTTTAAATGTTCTTCATGGACTACGCATTTTTTTAAATCAAAAAGGAGCTTTAGTTCATTTTTGTTTTCTATTTTTAAACTTTTTTTATAGTTTAAAAGTAATGCTTGTTTACTCATTCAGAAATCAATAACCTTTTATAATAGTTTTTTAATAAATTCATAAAAATGCAATTTATAGTAGTAGCACCAATTTTTATAGGATTTTGAAAGAATTCTTCCCGTTGACAAAATATTACAATATTATTATATTTAAAGGAATCTATTCGAAAAATTAGACGTGGGAACTTGAATAATTAATTACTTGTGCATGATGAGTGAAAGCTCATTTTATTGAAATATAGATCTTAAAATTATATTAAGCAACACTAAACTAAAATTACCAATTCTTTACAATGTGCGAAAATATAATAGTATAAGTCATATAATAATTCTGGCAGAAAAATTCTAAAATTAACCTAAACCTTTAAAAGTTTTAGTTTTATGTTTCTGTACTAAATCTTAAATCAAGATCACCAGAGAAATTTAATTCGATGGAGGCGGTATTAAGAGAATTAAAGGAGATGAGAAAAGAGATGAAGGAGAGATTCGAACAAAATAAGGAACAGAATGAAACGCTGAGAAGAGAGGTAGAATCAGTCAACATGGAGCTTGTTCGAATCAAGACAGAAATGAAAAGAAGAGAGGAGGAGTGGGAATTGGAAAAGAGAGATATGCGCAGCAAGATAATAGAATTAGAAGAAAAAGAAGAGAAGAGAGAAAAGGAGAAGAGACGCAATAATATTGTGCTAAGAAATGTGGTAGTTAAAGGAGATAATTTATCTAAAGCTGTCAAAGAAGTAATAAAAGAGAAGCTAGAGATAGATGTCGAGGTGGAAGATGCCTTTGAAATGAAAAAAGGAATAATATTAGCCAGGATGAAGGATTTTATGAATAAGGTTAAGGTAATGAAAAACACAAACAAGCTTAGAGGTACGGATGTATATATTGACAATGATTTGACGGTAAAAGAAAGGAATATGCAGACGGAACTAAGAAAAGTAGCCAGAGAAGAAAGAGGAAGAGGAAAGTTAGTGAAGGTCGGATATGGTAAATTAGTTATTAATAACAAGTGTCTATTATGGGATGAGGTGAAAGTACAATATAAAGAAATAATTGCAAAAAAGTAAGAACAAAAAAGTTTGGGGAAGTCGAGGGGTGTTTAAAACTGGGGTTCTGGAACGTGGCGGGGATAAAATCAAAATGCAGGGGGGAGAAGTGGCAAAAGGATTTTGAAGAGTGGGTAACAGGAAAAGATATAGTAGGGGTAGTGGAAACGTGGCTGGTAGAAGAGGAGTGGGAGGGAGTGAAGGAAAAGCTACCAGCAGGGTTTAAATGGGAAATAAGAGGGGCAACTAAGGAGGCAGTTAGAGGAAGAGCAAAGGGGGGTATTATCGTGGGAACAAGGGAGGGGCTGCAGGATGGAGATATGGAATATAGGAAGGAGATAGAAGGGGTGGTATGGATAAAATGCAAGCAGTGAAGAACACATCTAAAAATTGGAACAGTGTACGTGAATAACAACTGGGAAGAAGTGAGAAAAGAAATAGAGGATGAGGCGAGCAGGGGAAATAGATGTATAGTGGGTGGGGATTTTAATGCAAGGATCGGAGAGAGATGTGGGGGAGTAAATAACCAAGGTGAACTAATACGGAGAAGATCACATGACAGGCTGGTTAATAATGAAGGAAGAATCTTTGGAGATTGGATTTTGGAGGAAGGGTGGGAGGTATTAAATGGATGCACTGATGGGGATTGGGAGGGAAAAAAGACGTACCTGGGACAACAAGGATCATCAGTTATTGATTATATATTAGTAAAGGGAATAGAAAGAGAAAAAATCAGAAGAATGGAGGTAGAGGAGATACTGGGGTCAGACCACTGGCCGTTAGCTGCAGATATATGGATGGAGCGGTATGAAAGAAATACGCAGAAACAAGACGGTTGGAAGATAGCGGATGGAAGAAGGGCATTGGAGAATATGAGACTCCAACTGGAAAATATTGAATGGGGAGATATTGAGACCATGGAAGAGATGGAAGAAGCCATAGCTAATTATGGGTACAGGGTGAGAAGAGGAAGTAGAGGACAGCACCCATGGTTTGATGAAGAGTGTGCCGAGGCCAAAAGAGAACTAAGAAAAGCGGTCAAAGACTGGAGAGTGGGATGGGGTGAAGAAAAATTGGTGACACAGAAAAGGACGAAGTATAGAAAGATCTGTGAAGAGAAGAAGCTGGAATCAATTAAACAAGTAGAAATGGAGATGAGGAGATGTCGAAATGAGAAAGAACTATGGACGATATTAAAGAGAGGAGGCGAAACGAGAAAGCAAGAGATCTCATTAGCAGAGTGGATAGAACATTGTGAGACGATGTGTGGGGAGCCGGCAGGGGTTGGGGAGTATCAACACATGGATGAAGTGGAGTTGTTTACGGAGGGAGAGGTAGAAAGGGCCTTTGAGGAAGTCAAAAGAGGCAAGGCACCGGGACTGGATGGGCTGAAGGCCGAAATGTGGAAGTTAGTGGGGGAAGAAGGAAGAAGACGGTTCGGGGCCTTGTTAAACAGGATGTGGAGAGGCGAGTCGGAATTGCCGGAGTCATGGCGAGTAGGGGTAATGTGCCCGGTACATAAAAGTGGAAGCAAAAAGGACATTGGAAACTATAGGGGAATAACAATTATGTGTACCGGGTACAAGATAGCTATGACGGTAGTGAAGAACCGGCTAGAAGAAGAGGTGGAGGAAAAGGGTATACTGCCGGAAACTCAGGACGGGTTTAGGAAGGGGAGGGGAACTCGAGATCAAATCTTTACGCTTGCACGAGTGGTTGAGAGAATGTTAGAGAGAAAAAAGAGTGTGTATGCGGTGTTTGTTGACTTGAAAGCGGCGTATGACTCTGTACCAAGAGAAAAGTTGGTGGAGTGTCTGAAGGGGAGAGGTGTGAGTAGTGTGACAGTAGAATGGGTGAGAAGGGTGTATGAAGAGACATGGATGAGAGCGAAAGTAGGGCAAAATGTGTCAGACAAGGTTAGGATGTGGAAGGGAGTAAGACAAGGATGCCCGCTCAGCCCTTTGTTATTTAATATATATATATAAGTGAACTCGAGGAGGTACTGAGAAAAGGGCAGGCGGGCGGAGTAGTAATTGGAAGAATGAAAGTATGGATGTTGGCGTATGCGGATGATGTAGTGTTACTGGCTAGAGAATGGGGGGAAATGAAAGATATGTTAGGAAGAGTTGAGAGGTATATGGATAAAAGGGGCTTGTGCGTGAATGTGAAGAAAACAAAATGGATGAAGTTTAGAAATAGAGGAAGAGAGGGAAGAATGGAAGAGTTGTAATGGAAGGGAGAGGTGATTGAGAGAGTGAAAGAATTTAAATATCTGGGTTTTGTGTTTACGAGTGGTGGGGGATACGGGGAGCACGTCAAGTACTTGCAACAAAAAGCAAGAAAGGCATGGTGTGTGGCAAAAGAGAAGTGGGGAAACATGATGGAAGGAAACTTCCTGATGACGTGCAAACTGTGGGATGCGTGTGTGAAGCCGATATTGATGTATGGTGTGGAAACGTGGGGAGTGAAAGAGTATGAATGCATTGAGAGAGAGCAGGCGACGTTCCTGAAGCAGCTTCTGGGAGTGGAGAGATCAACTCCTATGTATATTTTGCTTCAGGAATCAAACAGGTCTAGTATGCATGTAGGGACAATGGAAAGAGTGACTAGGTATGAGATGAATGTGAGTACGTGGAATAGTGAAAGGTTAGTGAAAGAGGTATGGAAAACTTGTGTGGGGGTAGGAGAGAGTAAATGGAGATTGGAAAGGAAAATGATGTATGAAAGAGCGGGTGTGGCGGAAACGGTAGTGAATGAATGGCTGGAACAGGGTGTGAATGTGGCGGCGTGGATGAGAGAAAAATGGCTGGAAGTGGAAGCGCAAGAGCGGCAAGAATGTATTGTAAGGAGTGGGTATAACCCAATGTATGGAAGATGGCAAGTGTATGGAAGGGTGCCTGAGTATCTATTAAAGACGGAATGGGACAGGTCTAAGAAAGTTACTCTGGCAAGGGCTAGATGTGGATCGGAGGAGAGAGGAAGGAAGGTATGGATGGGGGAATGGTATGGCAGGTGTGTGTTTTGCGAGAGTGGAGAGGACACATGGAGTCATTTAGGCCAAGAGTGCAAGGAGGTGCGTGAAGAGTGGATAGGGGGAATGAAAAGAATAGGTGAATGGATGAGAGAGGATGGGGCAGGCATAGAGATTGTGATAAGAATGGGACGAGAAAAAGAAAGAAGAAGAAGTGGGGCTGAGGCAGGCGGCTGAGAAAATCGGCAGAAAAAAAAAAGAAAACGAAGAAGAAGAAAACAAATTGTAGTAATAATAATATAGTAATTATATGAAATATGTAAATATGGGGTGTATGCCAATAAAGGTCTTTTTTTTTTCTTTTTTTTTTTACTAAATCTTAGTGGTTCTGAAGATACAGCGGCCACGAAAGACATACACAAGAACAACACCACACAACATATATAAAGAATGGTCTTGGCTCAGGGGAACTCAAAACATTTATTTCTGTCAAAACTTTAGATATGAAAAAAAATCAAGATCACAATACGCTTCCATCTTTCGTACACGGAAAGTGTAAAAGAAGATAAAGAGATAACGATTGTATGTATGCGTATACACAATCGTTAGTTGCCTTAGTTAGCGTAGTGATTTTCCGTCTAGGTGTAATCTATCTATTCTGAAAGTTTGTAACAGCTGTATACGAGAAATTCAAATTTGTCCATAAGTAATTTGTTGTTTATATAATTTTATATGTAAATTTTCTTAGTTTACATTTGCATTTCTTTGACTCTTGCTTTTTCGTACAACTTTTGGAATTCAAGTTTTCTTCTTTGTGAAGGCGGTGAGAAGTACTAGGTCAACATACACAGACAGGTCCTCCGTTTGCAAAAAAGTTCCTCCATGGATGAAAAATCATCGAGATACGCAAACTTACTGGACGAGGAACAGAAAGATAGATACAAAGTATTCACGTGCTACAAAAATGAGTACTCAAAGTACCTACATACCTAACATTACAGATGTTATCGTAACAGCTGGTCCGTATGAAACAGCTGACGATATCATACAAAGATATTTCCGTGCGCGGAAACTCCGTAAGGTATTAAAGCAACTGTGTGCTGAATATAGAAATCGTTTTCAAAAGGAAGCAGGCGAAGAGGAGTATCAAATTTAGATGGATGCGGAAAGGAAGAATTGGGAGTTAATCCAGAAAGTGTTCCCTAGGACCAAAGCAGATTTTTACTTGTTGTACACGATGTTAGAAAATTGGAAAAAGAACGAGCGAACAAGTTAATGGCATGCGGGCCTTATAAAATAACTGAAATGTATTTATTACTCGAAAAAGAAATAGATATGTTATTATAGATTGAAAAACAAAAGAAGATTGTTAAACGTGACAGGAAGACACAAAAAGATATTGTTTTTATGAAGACTATTAGGAAACCTCTTTCGTGGAATAGTGATTATAAAAATTTATATATTGAAATGGATACTTTCGAAACAGAGAAAGGAAGAGAATATTATGAATTGTACATAGCATTATGTGATCGCAAATTAGGTTAGGAAGGTTTTAGATGTAAAACTTTCCCTGTCAGATCTCAACAATTGTGAGGTTTGATTAGAAATAGTTAGTCTTAAAGATAGAGCCTGCCTTTTGATTGCACGTGGATTATCTGAATCTAATTTGGAAATATTGCTAAGGCGCATTGAGGTAACAGTTTTACGCCATTTTAAAATACCCGAGTGCTGTGATGGAGTTTCTAGGCGTATGTTCCGTGTACAGGAAATCATGAAAGATAACCTCTTCTACTGCAATAGAGGTCTACAAAACCCATGACCAGTTTCAAATCGAAACTGAAGCCACTTCTCTACACGTGTGCAACAATCTCGTAATGGAACCTTCGATTCAACCATATTTACTTTACTAAAATAGTATTATCAGAGAGGAGCGCATCTCTCATAGTTCCTTCGCGTTCATCCTTACCGAGAAAGATATTCATCATATAATCAATCACCCAAATCTTACAGTCCCATTCCGCCACCAGTGAATGCAATGACATCTATAAAGTGTGCAGATTCTTTAAGGATGAAGATTGGGCGTCGTTGAATTGTATACTTTTAACGTATGAGGAAACCAAATGCCATTTGAATATACGCCGGCTGGAAAAGGTCTACGATCAGGAGTTTTTGAATTTCGTCTACAACAAACAGACGCTATCTAAAAGATATTTCAACACTTCGATGAAGCTGCAGAATTACTTAGAGGAAATTGGCAATCTTGAAAGCCGATGGGAGGAAATTTTCGAAAAGAAAAAGTTCATTGCTGTTAATAGCAAAGTCAAGATATTTCTCAGCTGCCATTAACTGCTTCGTAAACTAATCACCCGAAAAATGTATATTAAGAAGCCAATTGTGATAAACTATTTAAAATTACTTAGGTTATTCTTGTTGTGAAATAATATAAAGATATAAAGATATTGTAGTAGGTCAAAAGTATTCCTGGTGAATATACAGTATACACGTTGCTTTGATGCTCTAGTGCATATGTTGAAAAAGGTCTCTATTAGGATGGGTTAATAACCAGTTTATTGTGATAGGTTAAAATTTTAGTTGGTTGTTGCATAATTTAATGTTATTGACCAAGAATACATTTATGATAGATAAGATAGTTTAGAAGTACCGTATTTCAATATATAATTTATTATAGTAGGTTACATCTATAGCTTTTTAAATTAAAATTTATTTGGTAAATTAATGCATATGCATATAAAAATCAAATGAAATTCTTTGTATTACATATGATAATGATTTATTATTTTTATTGCTAATTACTATCATAACGTTTTTTTTAAACTCTTTTTGCATGTATGCCATATTTGCATCCCTAATCCACAGTAAAGAATCATATATTCTAAGTATTATATATTTGAATATACACTCAAAGAATTTTAGTTAAAAGTATGGATTTTATTTTAATTGAAAGAAATGCTATTACCAGGTCTGTATTATCAATGAATCTATTTTGAAAATTGAAATATTTTACGCTTATCCCTTTTATTGGAAGCATCTCATCATACAAAATTATTTGCCATCCAAGACGTTACAAAATATTTATAATTGGATTAAAATCATAATCTTATGTAATATACATTTCGTTACCTCTCTTATTTACCTTCCATAGGTAACATTTCAGAACCTTAGTGCATTGTATTTATTGATTTTAATATTTTATATGATTGTTAAGAGTTAAACACTACATCCATGATCGACAATGTAAAATAATTCAGGTGCACTGTAGATGCCTGTCAGGTCATTTTGCATTAAATATAAGTACCGTTCACTTGTTACACGTCCTTGGATATTGGGTCAACAAATCTAGAATAAAATATAATATTTAAATTATACTTTTTCGTATTAATTTCCTAGACTTATTTTATTATGCCTAGATAATATTCTATAATTTTCAATAAACAAGATGAAATTAATCCGTAAAATATAGATATTTCTATTATAATTGCATTTAGTTATTTTATAAATTATATGTAATATAAAATATTGGATAAAATAAAATATTTTCTTTTTTGTGAAAATTACCATTGAAATAAAATAATAACAACTTCCACGTGAATTAATTGAATTTCATTGGTAATTTTCACAAGAAATGAAATATTTTATACAATCGTAATTGCATTCTTAAAAAATACTATAATCGCAATAACTTTCCATATGATAAATAGAGTCATAAACAAGAAATAATCATAATTTTTAATTCAATTAAAATAAATGATATCACTTACATTCATTAGTAGCGCTTTTATTCCGAGATTAATATTAATAGTAATTGCAAAAGAAGTAATTAGAAGCATAATAATAACAAATATATAAGATTATAAAAATCATACTTCTTTGACATTGGTAATATGAGATGACATATTTAACGTGTGCAAAAATTGTTTAATCCACCATAAAACTGATAACAGATAGCTCATCATATCTATGAAATGCAAATTGAATATAAAAAAAAATGACCGCTGATAATTTTAATTAATTTTTTGTTTACAATTACCAAATAATTATCCGGCGATTTGGATTTTTGTAACCGAGCACCGTCTGTCCCGTTATCGCCAATTTAATGAACCAATATTAGAATGATAAGCATTTCAATATGCCCGTCACGTATGTGTATACCGTATCAAATGTCTGGCGAAGTGATAAACAATATTGGCTGTCAAATATGATTTATTGTAGACACGACGCAAGTGCCCTATTATGAAGAGAAGATTGGTTATAAGGTTATTTAAGCATAAATCTATACACATTTTTGCAGTCAATTTTATATGATAAAAATAGATGTTAGGTTTAAATAGAAATACAAGTAGACATTTTCATTAATTTATTAAATCAATAAACTAAAGCCAATAGTAAAAAAAATATTATTGTTGTATTAAAATATATATTTCAGCTGTTTTTTTTAATATGCATTTTCTTTTTTAAATCGAAAATGTTTTATTGAAAATGTACAAAACATTGTTTTTCATATCTTATCTTGAACTTATTATTTCGTGTTGATAATTATTTAAATTGCTATTATAGTTATCACCGCACTCGTCAATTGGCAATGATAATTGTTTTACCTACTTTTGACGTCATCATACTGACGTTGGAAGTACAGATAGCTATGAAATTTTCAATTTTACTCATTTGTATGCATAGTCGTTTATCTTATAACTTTTTTTATTTGTGCATGCATGATTGTGATTTAAAATATGTTTAAAATTAATCACATAGCGATTATGACAAAAATCTTATTTATGTTGGTCATTTCTGAATAATTTTGTGAATGTAAATATTTTATCCTTATGTAATATCCGTGGTGGCTAAAAAAAAATACAAATTGAATATTTATTTTTCACAAGCATTTGATTTATATTGAGATATTAACTGTATTTTATTTTTACGAGTTTGAAACACTAATGAACTAAGTGTAATTGAGAAATATGTACTTTCAAAAAATTAAAGGCCAAAATAAATAATAAAATTCACAGTTGAATTGTATGCTCAAATTTGTAATGTTATAAATGTGCCGCACTATAGATTCTGTAGACCTTTGAAGAAATAAAAATTTAAAAACCAATTTAATTAGGTACAGATGTTCAACTACTAGATATAATTGCAAGCAATCAAATGAAAATTATGATATAATTATTTTTGTTTTTACACAATTTTTAATATAAATGCTTTTAAATGGGTACTTATTATTGTAGAATTTAATTTAAAATCGAATTACACGAAGTTTATTGACCCCTCAACTATAAATGACAACTGAAATATAATTCTCCTTTGGAAAAGTCGCTTAAGTAATTTAATTTTCTACATTTTTATTAAAAACAATTAAAGGGCTTACAAAACGGATCCTTGAATTGTGTTTATAGAAAATAAAAGGAATTGTAAATTACGAATTTATCATTATAATATAATTCTAAAGACATTGCAAGAAATAATGGAAATCGCTAAACGGTTTCGACAACTGCCGAAGCAGTTTAGCGATTTCCATTATTTGAAAAATCTGTAAGGTATCATATCTCATCAGCAGAGTGCAGTTGAAGATCCAAAATAGATCAAAACCCGTCCGTGACTGTTGTTGACATGGAACAATAATTCAATGTTTACAGCATTATTCTTTTAATTGTCGCTGTTGACAATTCCCCAAGATTTTTCGGTGGTTATCCATCCAAAGAGGAAACTAGTCCAACACTCAGACAATAGATGAAACCTATATAGCTAGAGACTTAGAAACTAAAGTAATACATTCATGGTTGAGGCGTTCACTTCGTGATACATCATGAATATTTAATAAAGTAAAACTCACTTTGTTGATATCACACTATTTATTTTAAAAAGTGACTCGACTTTCGATCAACAGCTGAGAATTTTCAAACTTAAAAAAGTTATACGTTTTCTGTCTTCAACTGCGCTACACTAATGAGATCCAAATAGATTGAAACCGGTCCGTGGTTGTTGTCAACAGGAAATAATAATTTAATGTTTGTATTTATCCCGTGTAAATGTGATTTAAAAAAATCCGAAAAGGAGAAAAGCCAAACCGAACCACTGGAGACAAACACAAATTCAGTATCAGTATTAACAATTGCGATTAAAAGAAAAACTTTTAATGGCCTAAATTTATCCTAAGCTCTTGTGGAAATGATGATGATATAGATGTAGTTGTTAAGGATGGATGATAATGTCACCGTATTCAGAACTTGAGCCCATTACCAAAAGTTTTAAAATAGCTATCCAGATATCCTAACCTTTTTACAAAATCTAAGGATTTTTTATATGTTATTTTTTGCTAGAGCCATACAAAGAATGTGTTCCACCAACGTCAGCTTCTTCTATCTGTATCTATCCGTACTGGAGATACTCCTAATACGAGGATGTGTATTTAGTTGACAATGTCCGGTCAGAAGTTTTCAGGTTTAACTCAATATTGTGCTACTTTCTTTGTTTTATTGTTTTGAAGAACACAAGTCGAGACATTTTTATATAATGGTTAATGTGCTGCAAGAATCATGTTTGTATTATTTTCGAGAGGTCGTATTTGGAATCTGTTTAGTCAAAGAAGGTGTATGCTTATGGTTCAGTGTGACTTGATCTAGGAGAGGACAAACATGTTGTTTAGGAAAGCCTTCTTCAGTATCATTTAGTCTTAAAATTAGTTTCAGTAATTTTGTACAAAATATTGCTTTCTACTCAACACTTGAGTTGTTTATATAAAATTAACAAAACGAACAACTTCAATTTATTAAATATTGTAAAAAAATAATACTATGGTTCTTAAAAACTACCTATAATTACAAATGTAATGGACGAGGCCAAATCCAATAAATACTGAATATTGCCTATTTTTCTCTCAATTATCATAACATAAGGTCGATCAAAATGGCCACATATGTAACTATAGTTATCAATCACAGCTTCAGAATTAACAAAAAATCTTATATTTGTCAATATTATTTAGTTGGCTTAAAAGACATCTCTGTTAGTTCCCTTCTTTAATTTATATTATTATAACACGGATAAAGTTCATCGTAATATTTAGACCCTATGAAGCCATAGTTATTCGTAAAAACTTTGAAACAAACTTCTGGTGTCTGTTTTTAACTATCTTTCCATATTATGAAAAAAGTTGATATGAAAAGTTTGTTCTTACATCTCCATTATCTTCAATAATAAGATGTGGAATTTCCAAAATATTGGGAAAATTCTGTAGTAATGCCTATGCATATATATATTAAAATTAATACTACTAATATTTTAATAATGATAATACCATAAAGGTGCCATCTATTGTCTAAACGTTGCACTAAATTTCAAATCGGTGGATAACCACAATAACAGCAATAATTATAACAAAAATAATACTGCAAACATTAAATTTTGTTCCCCATAAACAACAACCATGGACCGGTTTCGATATTTTTGGAGCTCATCAGCATAGAGCAGTTGGAGACAGGGAATCGAGAAAGTAAATAATGTTTAGACAATAGATGGCAGCTTTATGGTATTATCATATCGATGGTTAATCCGAAGAGTTATATACCTCCTAAGTGAATCACGATTCCCTGTTTCCAACTGCGCTACGCTGATGAGATCCAAAAAGATCGAAACCAGTCTGGGGCTGTTGTTGATGGGGAATAATATTTTTAATAATGATTTGATTTTATTTTTTCACGCTTAGATAAAAAAAAAACATGTTTCTTAAGATTTATTCAAAAAGATGACTTTTTTTATCTACCCTTAATTGTCCATAATTTTTTATTTATCAGTATTGATGAGTTTTTGGAATAAATATTCTTATTTATGGACGTCGGCCAAAATTTCTACATTGGAGCAAGAAAGCTTCGTCATTTTTGATCCTACTTATGCTAAATATCAAAGGGCTGTTGTTGACGTCTCAAAAAGAAATTATTCATATCATGTGGTACATTTGATTGTTATGAAGGTGGCAGTGCACACATTTGGTAACTAGTCTTAATGAGATCCTTAGTTGAGTTAGAACTTCGGGACTAGTTTTAGTGTCTGTGGGGATACTGATTTTTTCGTTTCTAATCCCCACTTACGAGTTATACTTTTGTGATTGTATACTGATCCTCATCAAGGGGTATTTTTATTCAGTTTAGCACTGCAAATGCATGTCTTGTTTTTTTTTCCATCTGTGAAATATTTGTATACTCATTTTAGGAGCTTCGAGATCTTGTAGAATATAATTTCTTCTGAAAAGGCGGTAGTAGTACGGTTCTGGCATCTTCTAGAAGAGTATTCTTGTGACTAATGCCCGCAAGAGCACTACAGTAAATAACTCTAGTCCGAACGCTGTACTTAAAGCTGCCTCCTGTAATTGTAAGTTGAGGTAAGTAAGAGACAGTAGTACTTCCATTGATACCGTCGGGGTGGTGGATGCGTGACTCCAGTTGTTTCCACACATGTTAGATATTGAATGTGCTCAAGTTTGCTCGTTGAAGTTTTTAATTTAATTCTGACATTCAACTGCTATATATTTTAAATGAGATCTAATAACGGCAGCCACATGATGATTTTGAGTGACCTTTCTATGACCCTCTGGCACTACAAGAAAGCTATGCTCGCTTTATGTATATAAGAAAAATTACAAGATGGCTCGAGGTTCGAAGAAGCATTTAAAGCGTTGCCCCGAATGCATGTATTTTGAACAAATTTGATTGTGTGTTCATCCCTCGTCCATCTACTGGCCCACACAAGCTTAGGGAGTCACCCCCCTCGTTATTTTCCTGCGTAACCGTTTGAAGTACGCACTCACTAACTGCGACGTTACCAAAATTGTCATGCAGAGGTTGATCAAAGTTGACGGTAAAGTTAGTACCGATCCTAATTACCCAGCTGGATTAATGGATGTTGTGATCATTGAAAATCTGGAGAATGCTTCCATTTGATCTATGAGTCATTTCACAATCCATCGTATTATTGCTGAGGAAGTGAAGTACAAATTGTGCAAGGTTAAGAGGGTACAGGCAGGCCCCTATTAAATTCCATTCCAGACGACCCACGATGGACGCACTATCCGCTACCCAGACCCTATCATCAATGTAAACGACCCCAATCAGTTTAAGATTGCCACCACTAAAATTTTGGACTTCATCAAATTCGACTCTGGCAACCTGTGCGTGATTACTGGAAGCCGTAATTTAGGTCGTGTCGGCCCTATGAACAGAGAACGCCATCAGAGAAACTTTATGCACAATGTCATAGGATGCCCAAGGACATGTATTTGTTACAAAGTTAAATAATGTATTCATCCTTGTTAGGGGAGCCAAGGTCTTCATTTAACTGCCTCGTGGAAAGGGTGTGAAGCTCAGTATCGCCGAAGAAACAGATAAGTGGTTGGCTGCCATGTCAAAACTGAGTTAAATGGTATATCATTTACAATAAAAAAAAACTAAGTCTGTAATGGATAATTTTAGGATGCAATATTATTCCAATGTATTTAACTTGCGAAGCTAAAGGAAGAATAGTATTAAATAAGCAGGGAAGCTTCGGGTTGAAAGACTACGTTTTGTTGGTGAACAGCATCAACTATACCTCGAAAGAACTGACTGAAGGTTGTCTTCTATACATTACGTTCCGACTATTTAGTTGACACGTTTATGGCAGGATTATAAGATCATTTACGTAAACGATGGCTGAAAACAAGATTAATTTCGTTTCCGTAACAACTCATCCATTATGGTTTTATACGAGAAAAAATCGTGGTCCTTCCTGTAGACAAGGATGTACAGCTCAATATAAAAGAAATGTAAAACGATCAAAAAAAGATATACATTTTTTAGGAACATGTATTACGATTCTAAAGATCTAATTATTTGTATTTGTCTAATGGATTTATCATTGGATTTGTTATTGATTCACACAGATTTATTGTTGAAAACACTGCAACAATTGTTTCCCCGCACAGTGACATATGAACGACAATTATCTATGAATATAAGTAAAGCTGTAATTTTTATCGATTTAACTTCTCAGGAATTATGAAACAAATATACATTAAGAATGTCAAATTTTAAGGCTTTGCTTACAATGTATGCAATTATAACTGCTTTGATTAATATTTCATAAATTTAATTTTTTTAAGACGTAAGGAGTAAAATTAAAGCTTTAATTTGCGCTACACTTTTGATAGAAACAGGTATTAATATTAGATAATAATTGTTTTGTTCCAGAATAGTTTCTTTTTCAATTACCTGAGAAGTTAGGAGAAGTAAAACTCTTGTTATGTTCCATTTCTTTATTTTCAGATAACTGACACGTGTTTCGGTCCTTGCGGATCATTATCAAAGTTAAAACTTTGGACCGAAACACGTGTCATTTATCTGAAAATAAAGAAATGAACATAACAAGAGTTTTACTTCTCCTAATTTGAAAATTTGGTTCCATCAAGAGAGTAGCAGAACAAGTATCGATTATACCTGAGAAGTGTTTCGGTCTTCGCAGATCAACAAAAATAGTAAATAATAAGAAATATATAATGGAGGTGATAATATTTAATTAGCTCCTGCTTAATGTTTAATATACAGGGTCCGACAGAGAAGTATGGCGTTGTTGAAACGTGTATAACTCAGTGCGGGGACAGCCTAACGTTTTCGGAATGGTTGATGTGAACACCCAACCTTGCCATTTTGTTTGGTTTAGTCGTTGTGGAATCATGGCAACGCGTATTTGTTTACGGCACTTACATCGAAACTGGGCGTTCTGTGGTTGCTACACAACGCATATTTTAAACACAGTTAAATTTTGGAAGGTACGGTCATGTTCCTACACAAAACAGCCTCCTGCAGTGGGTGCAGAACCTTCTTACTAGAGGGTCGTTAAAGTCTGGAGTACCTCGAGGTGGAGAAAGAGTTGTCAGAACTCTTAAAAATGTGGCTCGTTTTAGGGCAGCTATGGAAGCAAGTCACCATGCTGCGTGATTTTTTCCTACCAGAGTTGACAAGGCGTAATGTTGATATTAGAAGAGTCTTTTTTCAGCAAGTTGGGGCAACTTACTACACCTCAGGGGAGTCTATGGCATTTTTGAGAGAACAATTTCCAAGACGACTCATTTCGTTACACCGATTGGCCTCCACGATCGCCTGATATTACGCCCTGAGATTTTTTATGTGGGGGTATCTTAAGGCCCGCGTATTTGTTAAGAAACCATGGACCCTTGATCAGCTGTTCAATGCTATCACCCGAGAAATTCAAGCGATTCCGGCCAACATGTTGGAAAGATGCATGAACAACTTCTCAATTCGACTTGAGGAGCGTGTGGAAAAGAACGGAGATCACTTAAATGACATGTTTTTTAACCTTTTCTTAGACATGAATACGAAATGGCAAATCCACCCCTACCTATTAAACATTTTTTTTTTAATTTAATTGAAAATTCTCGGAGTTATGATGGTTTCGAAAACGTCACACTTCTCTGCCGGATCCTGTATAAATCCTCTTGTTGAGTCAGTCACAAGATTAATAAAGAAAAAGAAGCGAAAGATAAAAATATAATTATTGTACATCACATACACGGAAAAGAAGACAATATATGTGCAGTTATCCCATTTATTAAAAATACCAGCAAAAAAATAAACTAAATCTAAAATCATACAATATACAGGCAATTGTCATCAATAGATTCAATTTAGCAAAGAAGATTGGTTAACAACAAAATATAAACAAATAAAAAACAAAATCGAGCAGACGTGCAAAAGATTGGTTAAGCAGGCAGAACTTTTGAATCCCGGTGTAAAGAACATAAAAAAACACATGGAAGAAAGAAAGTACTTAAAACTTGCAGAAAGAGGAATAAACATAACCTTTAGGAGTGATTAGGCCATCAACAAGAGGATTGGTGTCTTGAACAACCAGCAGGGACTAATTCAGACTGGTAACATTTTATTGTCGAGGTTGTTAATTTATAATTTATTAGTGGAAAATTACAAATATCATTTTTTATTGTAATTAGTTTAAATATCTAGTTTGTTTAGAATATTGTATATCTAAAAAGAAGTCGTAATGTAACAGATAGTTGTATTAAACACTTTTACGAGGGTTGTTATTTGGGCAAAGGTACGATAGGTTGAATCATCCTCCTGAAACTCCAGGAATTTATCCACGTCATGTAAAACAGGTCAAAAATGATTGTATGTTTACTCGTTAGTGCGTTCAAAACACAACATAAAAAGATGCCGCGTTTGCTGCGTTGTGGGCCTCTTGAAATTAAACTCGATAAATTTGCTTTACTACTATATACGAGGGCCAGCCGTAGAGTAGTATCCATTTGGGAATATATAAAAAAAAAACTAGTATATATTAACAAATTAATTAACGTTTTATTTGTTACTACGCATTTATAATAAGGTATGTTCTCTTATTATAAATGCATAGTCACCTCGAAAATTTAAGTATTTGTCGCAACGTGTGACAAGTTTTTTAATCCACTTTTCCTACGCCGCCAGTGAAAAAAAAAACTAGTATATATTAACAAATTAATTAACGTTTTATTTGTTACTACGCATTTATAATAAGGTATGTTCTCTTATTATAAATGCATAGTCACCTCGAAAATTTAAGTATTTGTCGCAACGTGTGACAAGTTTTTTAATCCACTTTTCCTGCGCCGCCAGTGAATTGAGGTACATAAACTTTCTTTACTGACTTTTAAACAGATGGTAATTTGACTATAGTGTGTGGGTGGATCCTTGGAAGTTCGTCTGTTAATTCCAATTACAGTCCTAGCTTTACAACTGGCAGCGTACTTTATTTTTTTGAACAATATTAACACTCACATAAATATTACAGTCAATACATGCGAGACCTAACTTTACACACAGACAGCAGAAATATAACTGAACATGTTAGCACACATCCTGCGGCTACTCTATTCGCCAACGCTCCGTACGGTGCAAACGGCTACTACTTTCCTACTATCCCTCGTAATTGATAAAATAAAGTTATCAAGTTTAACAAAAAACATTTTCAATAACTTAGCAAATAATCATTTCGAAATTCACTAATTACACGCAATAATTATATATAACAATACGAAATAAGCACACAGAAAGCACGAAGGACTCCTTTTTATTTCATTGTGGAAACTGGGTCTTTCTTCCACTTCAACCCAACAAGCCTGTGCTCGCGGTGGATAATTTCCAAGCTCCGGTAAGCTCGTTCCCCGGCTAATTACCGATTTTAAATTACTTCTCGAAAGCTGCCGGTATTCAAATAATACCCGACATCCTTCTCTTATTACAATTTCGCTGAAAAGGTTTCGCAATAATGAAATTCGAGGCACTTCGCATTTATTCCCTCCCGGCCGTGTTTTCCATGTCTTAATTTAAAACGACTTCCAACAACATGTGTTAAAGTGCGCACTCGAGTGATTCGATCAAGTAGTTTAAATGGAATCCTCGATTGGGCTCGTTAGTTTATGCATATCGATTTATTTAATACGTAAATGCGTGATTGATTGTTCTATAAGGCTTGGTATAGTAATTTTCGTGTATTTATATAATCATTTTAAAATTACAACCGCTTTATTATATCGATTATTGTCGTGCACAGAATGTTGGTTAAATTGGTAAAATAAAATATGAAGGAAACAAATTTAAAATAACACTTGTTTTGCAATAAGAGTAGTTTTGCGGTTTACCGTAAATCCCATCAAGGTTTAAATCTTGCACATATCCGCAAGAGAGATTATGATAGTGATTGACTCCTGAGTCATTTTTCAAACTGCATAATAGTAATGTAGTTCGGATAATATTATAATCATACAATTTACGTTGATACACCAAAAAAATGTCTGAAACTTGATTGACCAGGAAGCCATGCTGGAATTATTATGTAGTGATGGGCAAATTCTCTTTTAACAAACATTCGTAATTACAAACAAACATTCGTAATTACTTCAGATGAAATTCTTTAAATCTGTTAGATTATTATTTCAGCTAATTCTTGCCAATTGTTCGGTTATTTTACATATAGTCTTTTCGTTGGATCTTATGTCGTACGTCACAAACTATCGCTTCAAAAAAACGACGAAAGTTTTACAGTGCGTTCTTTTTCTAACGCATTTGGTTTACTTTATCAGACTGAATGTTTTTGCGTCGTTTCTCGAAGCGATAGTTTGGGACGTACGACGGAAGATCCAACGAACAGACTATAAGCACTAGACTTTAAATAACCCTATAGAAAATCGTCCAAAGGATTAAGGTCGGAATTTTGCGCAGGCCAATCGTAAGTACCTGTTTTTCTAATTTATCTATTATGAAATTACTATCTAAACGATCTAAAGCAATACGAGTGAAAAGGGGTGGTGCCCCATCTTGCTGAAACCAGATTTTATTTGGCAATTGTTTCTTTAACTCTAACACGGAAATCACTTGTTTGTATAAAAGCGGTTTTCTAAGAAGAATGGTCCCACGATTCTGTTGTAAATTTTAGCATTAAATATAAATTTTTGGGAATGTTTGCGAATAAGCCTACACAAAGGGGATTACTTTGGGGCCAGCAGCGACAGTAGCTTCGTCTGAAATTATCTATAATAATATATAATAGATACATCCTATCAATTGAGATTTACTATTACTAGTAAATCGATTACATTGTAATACGAAACATAATAGATACACTTATTTATAGAGCTTAAATTACAATACAATTACAATACATACTCGTATAATCTATTAATGAGAAGATGATGGTAATTTTATTCTTGCAATCGCAACAATTTAGACCAAAACCACAAATAATTGTATATTAAATAAATTTCTCACTACATTGAATAACGGTGTTTTCCGTTCGCTTATAAATGGGTTTTGTTTTCCACGCCGCCCGATGACTAATCTGAATCGAGTCTGAGAAAATACCTTTCGATGACTAATAAAACGGGAACGACATAAAACCGGAGATGCAGGCAGTAGTACCACCGCGTCCCAACGCTCTCTCGAGTATTTGCTAAGAACACTCACCATCAACAAAGAACCACTTCGGCCTTTTCATCCACTTGATTCTTCTCCACACGACTGGCCGTCGCTGTAATAAAAGGAAATACTTTCGTGTCGGTCACGTCGTGAATGCGAGAAGCTAATCAATGACCCTCGGCAAATATAAATGCAATGTATTATACAAGATAATATATTTTAATTATTTTTGCACGAGAGATAATGTTTCACTTGGATTAGTCGTAATTTTATTTATTACAATTAGTGGCCAAATTTTTTAAGTAAATTAACCACGGCAAGACGCAAACCGCACAATTTAAACGGTGGTCGAATTTTATTGTCGGTGCTAATTAAACTTGGCAATTTTATTACCCTGTTATTGTCGTGAATGGAAAATCTCATTAAGTGTAATGTTGGAATATTAAGCATTAATGGTCTTCATTATTCAGGCCTTGTAGTCGCTGTAATTTTTTTGCTAAATGAAATGCAAACTGCATAATAAAGTCTTTCATCCAATTCAATTTGTTTCGTGTGTATATTAAAGTTGGTTAAACTTTTCACAGATATAATGAACTGAACATGCTGTCTACTTCTAAACAAGGGATGTTGATAAATAGACCAAACAAAAGGCTTTACTTCAAAATCAAGAATAAACTCTAACAATCTAACTTTTTACGGTGAAATTGTTGAATTTATAATTGCAATTTATTATTAATTTGCTTAAATCTAAATAGTACCAGTCACAATTATTTTTAAAAGTATTTATATTATACAGGGCGGGCCACGAATAACGTCCATTAAACGTTTTCGGGGTTCCTGCGTGATAAAAAATTTGAAAAAATAAACATTGCACGATTGAATGTGATCTCATGGAAAATATTTCAACTTTCCACATTTCCGGTTGTACCAAAAATGGCTATTAACCTTATTATTTTAAATGGAACACACTGTATATTATTACATTTTAGGATTCCTCTTTCAATTCCTACCTGTGGATATGGATTTAAGTCCACTTAACTATTTTAGTTTTTGAGTTATCAATTTATTTCTTAAATATTAACATCAAATACACGTTTATAACTTCAAGTGGGTTTAAGATAGACATACGTTGGATGTTAGATGTTTTATGGGTGGCACCAACGCCTGATCCACCTATTCCATCTATTGTGACCAGCTTTAGCTTTGCCTGTTTGATTAGTCCTATTAGCCCTGCCAGAGGGGCTTGGGTACAGGTCTCCGCGCTTGGGTTTGTAGTGCCCAGCTTTTGATATCTAATCCTTGCTAGGCTCTCGCAATGGCATAGGATGTGGAACGAGTCCTCTTCTTCCTCTAAGCAGAATCTGCATGGTGCTTCTTCCACCAGGCCTATTTTGCTCATATGTTTGTTGAGCTTGCAGTGCCCTGTCCTCAGACCTACTATTGTTTTGACCATTTTCCTGTCTTGGTTTAGAAGTTCGGTCGTGAATTTTGGCGATTGTTTCTTAAGGAACTGTTTCGCCTGTCTCTGTCCTGGTGAGTTCGTCCACCAGGTTTGCGCCTGTGTCTCCACCCATTTTTTATGTATCCTTTGATTGCAGTTTTGGAGATTCCGCAGGAGTATTCCGGGCCAAATACTGCTTTTGGCGAGCCTTGTTTGGCCAGTTCGTCTGCTTTGTCATTCCCCGGATGTCCTCCAAGTCCTGGGACCCATGCGATTGTTACTTTTTTGTAACATATATAGTCCCACACCAGCTTAGATTCGATCTGTGTGGAGCTTAGTGCTTTCAGTAGCGCCTGGCTGTCGGAAAATATAGCAATTGACCTACTTTTGGTGTCTTGTCTTGCTATTTCTCTTTTGCAGTGGTGAAGAGATATCGCCTCTGCTTGAAACACCGTGGTGTCCTTGGTCAGACTGACAGAAATCTTTGTCTCGGGTTTTGTACCGTATATACCTGCTCCTACCCCTATGTCGGTCTTTGAGCCGTCCGTGAACCAATTTGATTCTGCTTTGGTGGGTTGACCCTCGGCTCAGTCTTCTCTTTGCGGGATCTGTATTTCTTCTGGCCGTTGGTGTGTTTTTGCGTATGATACGGACCTGGCCTCTCCTTGTAGAAAGATGTGTACTGGTGGTATTTTCAAGATAGATTCTAGGGCTGCTGTTGGGGTGGTGCTTAGGGCTCCTGTTCTTCAGATATGCTAGTCTTTGAATACTGCTCAGGAATCCTATCGACCCCTTTTGCTTTGTCCTAGTCTTATCACCCTAGTGTAAAGCCATACAGTCATTTTAGGGTTTAGTCCCCAATTTTTTCCGCACATTCTACGACACCTACCCAATGCTATTGATGCCTTTTTGGTGGCTTTTGTGATCTTTTGTTACTCCCAGGTACTTGGCTTCCCCTACGAAGGGGATTTCGGTACCCCCGAGCATCAGTGGCTTTAGGCCTTGCAGTGCTCTTCTTTTTGTGAACATGACAATTTGTGTTTTTTGGAGATTGATTGCCAGTGTCTCCTGTTTGCACCAATTGTCTACTATGTTTTGGTCTCTTTGTGTTCGCTCCGAGAAAACTCCCGCGAACCGGCCCCTGATGACAATGGCTAGGTTATCCGCGTACCCTAGGCAGTGGATATCCTCTTTGGACAGTTTTCCTAGAAGTGTAATCAAGGCTCTTTCTGGCTCTGGCCGAAAGTGAGGAGAACCTCTCGAAACGCGAATAAAAAAAATAGCAAATCAGTCTGATTCGGTTCCTGCCTCGACAACTGCACCGATAGAAGGTGAATTTATAAATAATATTCATTTGAATATCCACTACGTATATTCAATTTTTTTAAAAATGACAGAATAAACAACAACAAAAAATTAAACCAACACTTATAGAAATGAAACCAGTTAATTTGACCACTGGATCTCAACACAAAAAAAGTAGTAAAATAAAAACTTACATAATTACAGATCGACTGACGCAGTCAAGAGACGATTTCTCAAAAAGAGACCTTATGCTAGGGAGAAGGTGGAATTTATTCGGTCGGTGGTCATCCCTCTTCCTTTCTCGCCCCTCTAGAGACCACCGAACTCTCGTCGATCCACAAAATTAATTATTATCCTTATAATTTTAAAAATAATTTGATATTACTAATATCAATATGTATGTGCGGTAGGTTACAGGTAGTTACAGGTAGGTTTTACCTTTTCGACCAATTTGCATATTTGCAAATAGTAAATATTAATAATTATATATCATGACAGCTCGTGGTTAACATCGTTCGACGTAGGGCTAACCATTTTTGGTGTCGTTCGAATCGCCTTTCTCTCAGCCATCCAATGTCCTATGTGGTTTTCGCGTATGTGGGCTTCATACCCGAATAATCGCGAACAACGAAGGGGATGTTTCTAACATTTTTGTTTTCGCCACGTGCGTTTCGCCTGGTCGGTAGGCTCTGTCGGCTCGGTCGCAGGTAGTCGCGAACACAGGATTCCTGGAATTTTGGACACCCCTGGTAACGAAATTGGAAGGCGGCAGAACTCGACTCTATCTGCAGCTGTTGAGATTAGCCACGAAGGTCAGAGAGAGAGGCTCTTCGACACGAAGTTGAGCTATCATGATATAGAGGCGCTGTTCTCTGGAAATCTAACATATTACAGTGTGGCGAGAATTTTACTTATTTGGAAAATTTAAAAAAAGCAACACAAGTTGCTGACAGTTGCCGGTGCTTCGCGCCGGTAACAGAAGATCATCTACTAGTGTTGCCTATAGCAGAGGAGACAGCACCTTGTGGGCAGTCTCCTTCTGTCTTAGCCTTAATGGTATGGCCTCCAAAGTGGATATGATTGTCCTTTTCTCTAAGCTGGCCCTGATCCTTTGGCAAAGGCTTGGCGGGACTCTTTTCCTTGCTTGTGCCTCTACGAGAGAGGTTGTTGTGACGATGTTATTAAACGCCCCTTCTACATCTAGAAATGTGGTCATGGCTATGTTTTCCATTGACTTTGTGATAAGCCTGTTTAGGTCGTCCATTGACTTACCCGGCTGGTATGCATGTTGCCTGTTGTTGAGGGGATCTTACCCCAGTATCTCGTCCCTTATTTGCCTATCTATCAATCTTTCCAATTTGTGAAGATAGGCTCATAGGTCTATATTACTTTGGCGTTAGATCAGCTATTTTGCCTACCTTTGGCAGGTAGATTACCCTTATGCTTTGCCATGATTTTGGTATATATCCCCATGCCAGGCAGGCTTTGAAGATTTTTGACAGGTGCGGCATCAGTTCCTCTACGCCCATTTGTAACATCACCGACCGTGGCTAATATCTAGTCTTTTTAGGTTTTTGACTGGGATTGTCTGGCTTGTTATTTAATTTAAGTGAACTTTTAATAGTTCCTTGAGAGCTTCCTCTATTGTTTCTGTGTAGGTTCCTTCCGGTTTCTTGAGGAAGCCACCTCTTAGGCAGCGCTGCCGTCCTTAGCCAGGACTTTGTGGATTCTTGAACATGCTGGAGTGTCATTAATCTTCTCGCAGAAATTCCTCCAAGAGTCCCTTTTGGCTTTTCGGATTTCTTTATTATATTGTGTGACTTTTCCTCTGTAGGTGTCCCTGTCCTTTTTTTTTGGCCCTGTTGAATAGCCTTCGAACCTGGATCCTCATCTTTTCGAGGTTCTTGTTTCACCAGACTGTTCCGCAGCCCCTCTGCTGGGCTGTTTTTTCCGGGCAGTTTTCCAGATATGCCGTCCTGATGGCGTCATTAATTTGTTCCAGCCCATCCACCTTGTCGATGCTGTACCTCCCTTGAGAGCTTCTCTGAGGGACTCTTTATATTCTACCCAGTTCGTTTCTCTTGGATTTCTGTACTTGGGTGAGAGATGTGATAGACATACGAGTAGCATCTTGATTGTAACCAATAGATCCCTCCACAATTAAAAAAATGAAATATGATGTTTTTAAGTGGGCGCTGAAATATTGACATTTTTGAAATACCAATTGTCAAAATTAACACGTCAATTTTTTTCAGTTGTAGAGTAATCGATTAGGTATAATACAAGATGCCGCTCGTGTGTCTATCTTGTGCCTACTAGAAGTTATAGGCATTTTTCTAAACGTCTATATTTGTCAAATAAATTTTTAAAAAACCTGTAAAAGTTAAGTGGACATGAACCTGTATGGGGAGGTAGGCAATCGAGCAAGAAATAAAATAATATGCAGTATGTTCCATTTAAAAAAACAAAGTTAGTAGCTGTTTCCGGTATAGCCGGAAGAGATAGAAAGTCGAAATATTTTCCATGAGGAGATCGCAAGCAATCGTGTGATGTTGATTATTTTCAGATTTTTCATTTTACAGGAACGCCGTAAACTTTTAATGGACGTTATTCGTGGCCCACCCTGTATATATTATTATTACTATATCTTCAACAAAAATCGACGATAAGTTGACGTTGAGAATTTGAAAGTCATGCCTGAGCTATGAAAATCCAACGCCTCTTGCAAAGTTATTTTTGTTGAATAATCGATTAACTCATTATCTTTAAATTAGATAATTTTTAAACGAAAAGAAATTCCTAGAGTACAGATAGATATCCTCGGTATTAATTAGATATTTGTATATTAAAGTTGTAAATAACTAAGATTTTCAAAATGTGTGTTTATTTTCACTACAATTGTTTCGCAAATTTATTGCTTCTTCAGGTGAATGAAAGTTTACAATAAAATTAGAAAAACTTAGAACTATATATATACATTAACACTATTGGCACTATGGAGGGGTAAATATTTTAAGTAGTGGGGAGTTTGACAGTTCAATTTGTTCGTTTAGCAGGAGGCCCGTTTTTTTCGAATCTGTTGATTTCCAGGTTTTCGAGTAGATTTAATTTTCTCCCTTTCTTCTCTGTGTGGAGAATCTGGAAATCCTGGTTGAAGGTGTGATTTTCGGATAGTAGATGATTTGCATATGTAACTATGTAATGTAATGTTAATGTATATACAGGGTTATTCACGCTATACGGCACGGAATATTGTGGCCAAAATAAGTGACTTTCAAAAAGTTTCACTTTGGGGATATATGGGGGTCTAGTAGGGCTACTTTTTAAAATTATTTTCATAATATACAGGGTGTCCCAAAAACCCTAAAAGTATCAAAGTTGTGTTTTTTTAATGAAACACCCTGTATTTTATTGCATTTTTGGATCCGTATATAAAAATAAGTATGTGTTTTAATAAGGTTTTTATTACATAAACCTTAAGGTTTTTGAATTAATTTGAATTTTGTAAAAATGTAACCTAATTTTCATGTTTCAAATACTTAAAAAATAATTAAGTTATGCATACCAAATTTACACTGAAGTGTAACAATAGATCATATTTATTTTCCATGTATAATAAACTTGACATCTTATGCCCGGTGTAAAAAAATTGGAATTAAACAAATGGGAACTTTAAATGGCTATAACTTCATTTATTTAAATGGAACGCTATATTTATTAATTTATCAGCAAATGCACGTTTTAATTACCTATCGAATGGTATTTAAATCTTAAGTGTTAAGTCTTCTCGTTTTTACAGAAAACGCCAAAATATTGTTTATTGCACCGTAAGATGTCAAGTTTATTATACTTGGAAAATAAAATATGATTTATTATTACATTTCAGTGTAAATTTGGTATGCATAACTTAATTATTTTTTAAGTATTTGAAACATGAAAATTAGGTTACATTTTTACAAAATTCAAATTATTTCAAAAACCTTAAGTTTATGTAATAAAAACCTTATTAAAACACACACTTATTTTTATCGAAGGATTCAAAAATGCAATAAAATACAGGGTGTTTCATTAAAAAACACACAACTTTGATACTTCTAGGGTTTTGGGGACACCCTGTATATTATGAAAGTAATTTTAAAAAGTAGCCCTAATAGACCCCCATATATCCCCAAAGTGAAACTTTTTGAAAGTCACGTATTTTGGCCACAATATTCCGTGCCGTATAGCGTGAATAACCCTGTATATAGTTCTAAGTTTTTCTAATTTTATTGTAAACTTTCATTCACCTGAAGAAGCAATAAATTTGCGAAACAATTGTAGTGAAAACAAAACACACATTTTGAAAATATTAGTTATTTACAACTTTAATATACAAATGAATATGGATTTTCAATATCTCAACGCCTTACCTATCAACCAACTTAATTAGACATCTCCTAGTACCTACTAACCTGAATGGTGCAATAATGAATCATTAACTGTGTAAGTAGTTTTATTTGTTTTTAATTCGATTATAAAGGAAAATAAGTGGATTGATCTAAAAAAGATATTTATTTATATTTTATTAGTTTTATGGCTGTAATTTGCCACTTCTTCTTAATTTCCTAAGATTACATAAATGTAATAAAATGGTTTTGAATTTATTATATATAATAAAACAAGTAACGATACTTATTCAAAAGTTTGTCTTGGGAAGTGAAATATTTTAAATATATTTAAAGCAGTGTATTAAGATATACAGTGGTAAATCATTATATATTATTATTATTATTCTATTTTGCTCACCTTCTAGATACAAAAGTTAATAATAGGAATTATACATAATGTACTTTTCGATTGTACTTCATATGTAATAGTTCATATGTAAATAGTGAATACCGCAATATTTTAAAAATGCTGTTTTTGTTACTTTCTAGTCCATTGAAATTAAAATATTTTCAAAGGTATACGTAAAGTCTACATTTATTCACCAGACCATTCAGCTAAAAAAATTCTAACATTCACAGGTATTTTTAAAAGCTATCGAAATTAAAGTTCACATTTGCTCGTATAGGAATATGAAGTACACATTTTTTGCGATTATTTCGTTATTAATCATGGCGAGTGGTGATGAATTACTCGGCAACAGGAAATTTTCTGTTGATTTTAATTCGTTCAAATATTTGCTTCCCAGTCCATTACACAGTAATGATGAATTTGAGTCACAGGTGGACTGAAATTGAATAATCATATTACATCCAACCTTATATCAAAAACGGATATTTATATTTGTATAACCGAATACGTGAAATGCATATCATAAGCTATTCTTAAATGTTTAAATACGCAGTTAAACATAAAAATAATTATATAAGTTTTACAAATTGTTATTAATTTTTGTAAAGAATTAAATTGTTTTTTATTTTTGTTAAATAATAATAAGTTTAGTGAATATTATATGCTTGGTTTTTATTTGTAAATGTTTCTCTTCCTGGAGGATGAAACTACAAAGAAATAGAGGAAAGATTTATGTAAGGATAATCTGTACTGATAATTATTATATGTGTGCGTTTGTGTTGATTTATAAATCAACTGTTTGATTTACAAGAACGAGATTTGAAAACAACAATTATAAAGTAATAAACAGTAATAAATGCGACACTTTTCATTAGTCTTGTTAAGGGGACAGATTAAAACAAATACATTGCTTAAAACAATTGCATTTCACGGCCAATAAGAGAATTCAAATTTAAAAAATGAGTTTTATCAGTTTATTTTGAAATTTTGATGTAAATAATAAAAACATATGATTCATCGCATTTATTCACACTACAAATAAAGATGGCCATTTGTGTCATCGATAAAACTGTTTATTATCAAACAACCGCATTATACAGACACATTTTGTAACGTTATCAGACACGTTGTCCGCCCACATCACATTTTGGTCTGGACGATAATGTCTAGTTTCCTGCAAACGCAGATAGCTGTTGTCATAATAAATAGTTGGCTAATTCCGTTTTTCTTTAATTTGCAGATCTGGTCCAATGTACGAACGAGCCGAACGTTTCGATACCACAGCTAGCGAATTTACTAATTGAAAGATCACAAAACACAAATTGGGTGGTCGTTTACAAGGCTCTCATCACCGTACACCACATGATGTGCTACGGAAATGAAGTAAGTATATTATTTCAGAAACAACATTAAAATAATTTAAGGTAGTATATTAAGAAAACTTAATGATTAACTAGAAGAAAATATAGAATTTTACTAAAAAAGAATGTTAATTAAGTAACGAAATAAGTAACGTTTCTGATGGGAGGAGTTCCTGATGAGAGTACTAAATATTATAAATAATTAATATTAATATCATCTAAAGTAATTATAATATATAAATATACGTCAAAATGACATGAAAAGTCAGAAAATACAAAATGAGTATAAATAAGCCAGTTGTGGCCAAAATATTGTCAAAAATGGCTAAAATATACTACTGGTACAATCATCCAGAAATATGGGCTTGAGTGGAAGAATACTTCGTGAACTCCGCCTGCACTTTCCCCGCTTAATATTGTTAAGTAATTTGAAAAATATATTAATTGTTATAAAATATTTTTGAAGTGGACATGTAAAGTAAAATCAATAAACCAATCAACAAACCAATAATGTGCGACTAAGTAGCTACTTTATAATGCAGTTGATCAAAAAACAAAACTAAAATAGCTAAAGTAATTACGAGGGTAGATTGAAAAGTTTCCGGAATGGGCAAGAAAATGCAGTAATTAAACAGGTTTTTATTTTTATTTTTCAACATAGTACCCTTGCAGGGCGATACATTTTTCCCAGCTGTGCTCCAACTTTTTTAAGCCTTCAGAAAAATATGATTTCGGGAACTCTGCAAAATAAGCTTTAGTGGCGTCGATGACCTCCTCATTTGACGTAAAGCGCTTGCCTCCGAGCCAAGTCTTCATATTTCTGAACAAAAAGAAGTCTCAGGGGGCCAGGTCTGGAGAGTACAGGGGATGCGGCATCACCTCGTAGCCCAATTCAACCAATTTAGCATTGGCGATTCGGGATGGATGGGCCGGCGCGTTGTCGTGGTGGAAGAGCACTTTTTTCCGCTGCAAATGAGGGCGTTTCTCCTTCAATATGCCGTTGAATTGATCCAATAAATCGCTGTAGTATTGTCCCGTGATAGTTCTTCCCTTCTGCAAAAAGTCGATGTGTATCACACCTTGCGAATCCCAAAAAACGGTGCCCATGACCTTTCCAGCCGATGGGACTGTCTTTGCCTTCTCCGGAGCAGATTCGCCTGGAGAAATCCACTGTTTCGATTGCTGCTTGGTTTCTGGTGTGCAGTGGTGGATCCATGTGTCGTCCTCAGTCACGAATCGGCGAAAAAAATCCGTTGGATTACGCTTTAACAAGGCCAAATACTCTTTCGAAGTGGTCACACGATTTCGCTTGTTGTCCATAGTCAGCAAACGCGGCACCCATCGCGCCGACAGCTTCCTCATGCCCAAATGTTCGTGCACGATATTTTGCACACGTTCTTATGAGAGGCCCGTGGTCTCTACTATTTCGCGCAACTTCACTCGTCGATCGGCTAACACGAGATCATGGACTTTGTCGACCATTTCTTCATTTGTGGCCGTTTTTGGACGTCCACTGCGTTCTTCATCCTTGGTGCTCGTACGGCCACGTTTGAACTCGCTCACCCAGAAACTAATAGTCGAAAATGAAGGTGTGGATGTGCCATGAACTTTCTGCAAAATATCTTGTATCTCCGTCGCCTTTTTCCCATCCATCCAGAAATGTTTGATGACTGCACGAAATTCGTTTTTATCCATTTTTGCAAAAGTGCCTGACTTGCTTCACAAGATATCCTAGTAAACAAAAACGGAACGACACACGTGTCTGAAAATTTGACAGCTTACCTAAAATAGCCTTGACAACCATCATAACAATTTCACGATACGCGCGCTATCTTTTTACCCATTCCGGAAACTTTTCAATCTACCCTCGTACACTTCAACGGCTTGGCTGGAGATTAGTATTATGTCACCACTATGACGGTTTTATTATTATTTAAACCTATATTTAGGTATTAGAGTGGAGTTGTCCAACCAACAAATTAAATGAACTTTTTTAAATAGAACAAGTATGCTAATATTTTTTTAGAAGATTCCATTTTATTACAGTTATTGCTGCTGAATGAAACTAGCAAACATTTTCACTTTGAAACTATGTCTCTAAGGGCCATTGCAATAAACATTGCCATTATGATTGTGTACTACTCATGTAGTAAAAAAAGCAATTTACAGTTAATGGCCATAAAGAAGGCCAGACCAGTATGTATAAGCCATAAAGCCGACATTTCGCGTGTAATGAATACTTAAAACCCCAGACGAATGGATCATTGCTGTTCGAGTATTATCATGCCTTCTTAATTGCTTCAACAGGCTTCAACTTTAAAACATAATAATATTTACCTCATTACAATACAATACAAAATGTGTCATCAGGAGAGATGGAATAATTTCATCGCTCGTTAATTATACGGTGTTAGGACGGACGGTATTAGATTATCATTCGTCGTTTCCAACTCCGCTACCGGGATGTAATGGTAGCTCTGCCGTTCTAAAATATGCACGATTGTTTTACTTCCTTTCATAATTACAAGTCTTGTTTACAGCAAGGAGAAAGTGCATTTTACATAACGCAATCATAAATACAAGGACGTGTTGTACTGAACGAAAACGTAATGGCATTATTGAAAAACATGACTGCACTTTATGATCTCGGCAGAAAAGGTATTTGTATCACTGCATTGCATAATCTAGTCGACTAATATGGCCTGGGGAGTTCAATTTCGTTCAACGACTGATTTATATAAATGTTATCACAGTTAATGAATTAATTTTGAGGTTAATTATATATCTCTATCAATATATTACATCATTTGTCTTTCTCATATTTTACGAATGCCTCTGCTAGTATTATAAAGTAATCAATGATTTATAAGGACAATGTAAAGAATTTTGCGAAGGTTTTTTTGTTTTTGGAATGTAATAAAATAATAAAAGTTTTACAAGTAAATCAATAAAATGCTAAAAATAAATGACTCGTTGAAAATTTTTTCTACATGTCTTCAATTACAGAACATCAATTTTCAATATTAAAAAAGCCCTATTACTAAAGCAACATTGTTTTTAATATAATAGATATAAAAAGTACCAAAATGTATCATTTATAAACTTTATTGCTACTTACTTCTTCCTAACTTACTTTTTAGATTTTTCTTGTACGACTTTTTAAATTTGCTTTAACTTTTATTTTCTCATTATTTTTGTTTATGTATGTTAAATTCACGTAGGGTGAGGTTGCTTAAGAAAAGAACTGTATAAAACTTAGGATTTATCAAATAAATAGAAATTAAATGTATTATTCAGACCTTTGTTCATTTTGGTATTATGTGTTATAACGAAACTAGAAAATCCATATACGTTTTTACGTAAAAAAAAATAAATCTTTAAACACTAACATCGGTACAACTAAGTCAACTGGTTTCTTAAGTCGTACCACCTATAGCCTAAGTCGTACCACCTATGGTCTAAGTCGTAATTGGTTCAATTTTTATTCATATGTTTACAGATGCATTCAATTAGTATAATCATTACATACAAATCTGTATGTTCTTTTGTTCAATCCAACGCAAAAACATTTCACCCAAGATTTGCATTTCAAGCATTGTATCATGTTTTCCGCCCGATCTTCACTAATAAAACAATACCAATCGCTTTTCTTCATTTTATTTTTAGTTGTCAATTCCTTTTTATTCATTACTGTATTTCTTCTTTCATTTGCCGTATTTTTTACACCTTATATATTCGCCGTGGACGTAATTTGGATTGACGAGTTGAGTAGAGTAGAGCATCTATGGAACCTTTTGCTTTGGTTTATTATAGGGATCAGAGCTATAGTTTTATTTCTTGATTATTGATGTCCAATGGTGTAGTGCGTAAAGAGTCTTTAATAACAACTGTAGAAGCGTAAAAATCGTCATCAAATGTATGGTCAAATACCGATAGATTCGAAACTATTCAAAGCAATATTCATACGAATTGATTTTGAATATGCAATTTCAAATAGTTTTGACACAGACGTTTGTTTAATTGTATTACCAGGATTTGTTTCTAACCAAGAAGATGAAGCTTCGTTGATTGGTCCAAAGGGTGAAGACGGTTTTTCAATAATAAGACGGTGGGTTGTAAAAGCAGGAAATGAAAAAATATAATGTCATGCTTGCAAGCTAGTACTAGAGCTTCAATATTTTTTGTCCATCAAAAAGAAGAAATATTTGCTTATTGTTACTATTTTCCAACTATGTATACTTGATGAAATCTTTCAACCGTTGAACAAAAAGTTCTGACGTTATCCACCCGTTTTTAGAGCATCCAAATACAGTACCTGGAGGTGCTCCTTTTTTTAAGAGATTTTTCATCCGCATGCGTTTAAATATTAACAGAGGGGTGTGTATTCATCTGCAGCATTTATACAGCATAGACATGTAGTGGTTAAATCCCTTTTACCACTTGTAGGTACAACAACTTGATGTTCGCCTTTCTGATAAATTATTTTGGTTTGTGAACAAGTGGATGATCCTGTTTCATCAACGTTATATGGTTAGCATATCATCTAATATGGATTCATATTTATCAAAGAATCCATAAACACTTTTTTATTGAAAGCCTAGGCCCTGGTCATGTTGTTTCTGGAGTACTTAAAGATAAACAAGGATGATTCTTTATGGTTTTATAGTACCACTTCTTCCCTGCATTTTCTTTTTAAATTAAAACTGTAATGTAATTTATTTTTTTCTCTAACTGATGAGCAATACTTCCTAGATCAGTTGCAGTAATCCCAAAAAGCCTGATTCTAAATTGCGAATATGTGAAAAAACTCCTTCTCCATATTTTCAGTTATATTCGTAGGCCTCCCAAATTTGATATTCTTATTTAATCCTTTAAAATGACGACGTAATGTTGGTTTAGGGATGTTATATTGCCGATGAGCTTAATTGAATCCAATAACTACTTCCGATAATTTGTTTGTATTTTCTTGTTTCTGTGCATTATAAATTCGCTTCGACTGTCTTGACATGATTATGGTTTAACTCTTCATATGTAGAAAACATCACATTAAAGTAGGAAAAACAAAACATAATTTCTTAAGTCGTACCAGTACGATTTAGGAATCTCATACGGGTACGACTCAGGACACAGTACATTAAAATTTAAAACTAAATACATATAACTTTATATTGAATATAATTAACACAATTTTTTTCCGACCAAACGATTATGTAAATTGTACTGAAGAAATTGTTATGAAGAAAAATAATTTTATCAATAATTTACTTGCAAGATTTATTACCAAAAATATGCAGAAAATTATAAGAAAATTGAAAAAAATTTACTTGCTGGCGAATTTTACACAGTGGTTTGTTTACATCAAATAAAATACGTCACACTACGTGGTTGACTGAGATGTATATTTGGTTATCGCACAATCGTCGGTTGTCGTTGTAATTTGTACTAAATGCATGTGGTACGACTTAAGCAGTGGTACTACTTAAGCAACTTTACCTTATTGTTGCTTATTTATTGTTTTATATCATTTTTTCAATGTGTTTGTTCATCAATTTACAAGTTTTTGAGAAGTAGTTTATTATTCTCAGAAGTGTTTTGTTGCACCTTTTTGTTTGGCCTCTTCGAAGAAGGTTAGATACATTGAATACATGGCAATTCCACATGGGCCGTGAATATTTAGGCAATAGCTTATTTATTTATCTTTGGTCTCCTTCCTTGAATAATACATATAAACAAATTAATAAAATAAGAACATACATAAAATTTTGGACAAAAGAAGCACGGGTGGAGTTCACAATTATATATGTTCTTCCACTCAAAATCTCTCTCTGACTATTTGTTTTGTCCACTAAGTTCTTGTTCTTCATTTCTACATAACTATTTCATGGGCTTTCCTTACTCTATCTGTTTTATTTATTAACTCTTCCATAGTTGTTCTCTAGTGGTAGTAGATGATTTTTATTAGACTCGGTACTACGTGAACTGCCTTTCTAGGTAATATCTAATAGGGTCTTGTTATTCTAATGACCGCCCTTTTGTACGCATTTTAGTTTTGTGTAGTACAGCCATTTCCGTTTTACCGTTACAAAACTTTCCTTTTTGACCGTATTGAGTGTAAGCCTAGCAAGCGGTTGTTTTTTTCACTTTTTATATTATATCCCATATTTAGGTTGGGTTCTAAGTATATCCCTATGTATTTTATATACCTTGTTTCTTATAAACATTTTTTAATTTATTTTCTGAGCGTCCTTCCTACTAAAGAATCTTAATTTTTTTAAAAAAGAAGTTGGTATCTCTTTTTTGCTTATTAGTGGCTAGATCTGTATTTTTTAAGATTCGCCTTTATTTCTTTGTATCGTACTATCTTCTACTATTCTGTTATAAAACAAAGTTCAAAGTGTTCTTAATATCAAGCGTGTTTAATATAAGTTCTCATTTCTATTCTAATATTTCCCGCTATAGATCCGACTTATTATCATGCTCAAGTGATTAATTACAAAGGCAATTTCATTGGTTTTTATATTTGTACCTTACCATTTATTTATTTAATAGTATCTATTATCTCCCTCATATGAAAACCGAACCAGTTGCTTTCTTCGCCATTACTCTAGTGATTCCATAGTGTAGTCCGGTATTTCTCATTTTGTTTAATACATCATTTTCCCAATTCCCTTTTCTTGGCAGAGAAGAGTTTCTGTGTCAATGTTTTTTGTCTGGTAGCGTATGCTACACTTCTCTACCTTGCCGATAATGATTCTGAAGTCTTCCTCCTTTATATCATCATCAACTAAGTTGTATCTTACATATATCCTCATATCTTTTTTCTTAGCTTTTTGTATGGTCTTTTTTCTATTATATTATATATAATAACTAAGTTGTATCTTACATATATCCTCATATCTTTTTTCTTAGCTTTTTGTATGGTCTTTTTTCTATTATAACCTACATTATTTTGTGTACGTGTTTGTACGAGGCAGCTTCAATAAATACACGTTAGAGCGTTGTAGCACAAATGTTAGTTTTGCTAAAATCTACTGTGGCAGTTGACTCGTGATATTCGTAGAATACGCAGTCGCTGTGCGCGTTTTAGTATGGCAGGTCGTATCGTTGGAGCGTCAAGACAGATCAGCAGTAATACAGTTTTTAAACGCTGAGGGCAACACCCCTGTTTCTGGATCTGGATCTGGATTGAGTTTGCCAAGGGTGATCAAATCATTGACCAGAGCACTTAGGCCTCACTAGGCCCATTGTGCCCCCCTGACTGGGACAGCCCTGCGTTGTTCTATCACTCATTTAGCCACCCAAGGTGGCGAGCAAAGGACAGCACAACGCTTGGAGGGTTATCCCTTATGTTGGCCATGTTCGGCCAGAGCTCCCCTAGCATGGACTCTCTAAGGTGGGCGAGAGCCGGGCAGGTGGTTATCACATGTTCCACTGTCTCGTCCTCTTCTTCACATGCTCTACATATGGGGGTTTCCACCAGTCCCATAGTAAACAAGTGTTTCCTTAGCTGACAGTGACCCGTAAGGATACCTGTGATAAGACGCAGATTCCCCCGGGATAGTCGCAAATAATATTCAGCTGTCTTCAGATTGGGTGAGCGTATTGCTTCCTTGGCCTGTCTGCAGCCTGAGATGTTGTCCCAACGTTGTTTTAGCACCTTGAGAGTATTCTGTTTGAGGATATCAGTGAGGCATTTCGGTGTTGGCGCGATCGGGGGCCCGTACGTGGTATCACTGAGAACCGATCCAGCTCGCGCCAACTCGTCTGCCTTGCTGTTGCCTTCTTCATGATTGTGTCCCTTGACCCAGCGCAGCTCAATACTGTTTGATTGTGCTGCTTCTTTAAGGGTGTTGTGACATTCTTTTACTAGTGTTGAGGTGATCTTGTGACTACTCACTGCTAGTATTGCTGCCCTACTGTCTGTAAGGATTTGGATGTTCCTATCACGGATGTCTCGGTGTAGGATTTCTTTCGCCCCTTGGATGATGCCAACGATCTCTGCTTGCAGAGTAGTTGTGTGCTTCTCTAGGGGTATAGCTAATGAGAGGTCTATTTGTTGCGAGTAAATTCCCGCCCCGGATCCTCTTTTGGTTTTAGAACCATCGGTGTAAATTCGGAGGGTTTCCCCACCCTCTGCACTCCCGGTTCCTCTTTTTATCGATACATTATAGGGTCTATTGAAGACGTAGCAGGGTGGCAACTTGTCTGTCTTCCTTCCAAGGAGGGGTTTAAATTTATGGGAGAATTCGAGATGTTTAGGATGTGTGTTCTTCAAAAACCACCGTTGTAGAATAGTGTCGGAAGTTCAATAATGGACGACAATCGACAGCGAATTTGCCAATGCCGGGCGCACCTCGGCATGCGAAGAGTAATGCCAATGTCGCTGTTGGGCGAGCAGCCATTGTGGAGAATAGGCGGGTTCGTGTTAAAGAATTGTCAGATCGTTTTTATATCAGTACTGGAACAACCCATGCTATATTTCATAAGGCTGGATATCGAAAAGTGTGGATGTGTGGAGACCTCATCAACTGACTGAAGAACACAAAACCAACCGTATGGGTCTTTCACTGCAGCATCTTCAGCGGTACCGTGGAGAAGGAAATTCCTGCATGCACCGCATTGTTGCCGGTGACCAAAGTTAGTGCAACCATTATGAGCCTGAGTCAAAACGTGACAGTATGCAAAGGAAACATCCATCGTCTCCCAGGTACCAGAAATTCAAAACTTAACCTTCTGCTGGCAAGGCTAAGCTAACCTGCTTTTTGATCACCATGGACCATTACCCTCATCCTATCCTATCGCTAAAATCATGACGTCACAGGTAGCGCGGATGTGGTGGGAGGTATAACAGCACACCCCTACAAACCGGATCTGTCACCCTGTGACTTCCATGTCTTTGGACTATTAAAGAAGGCACTCAAGTGACAGCGATTCCAGTCGGACACTGAAGGCCAGCAGGCAGTTTAGACATGGTTCCGTCAACAGCCAGAGTAGTATTTCTCCCCATTGCGATATATTCTTTTTTTAGTTTATTCATTTCTTTGTTCCAGCAATATTATTATTATTTTCAAGTTTTTTGTTGCACTCTTCTATGAGGAAAGAAACATTTCGTTTCCTCTATTTTGATTATATATAATTTTTGAAATTTTTCTTGCGAGAATTTGTATATATTTTATGTTAATAAATTCATCGTACTTATTTCTTATGTAAATTTTTGAATATATTTGTATCTACAAAAGACCAGGAATAATTTTTGACAGGTACTTTAGTATATTATGGCCTTTTTTTCTGTCTGTTCATTCACTTCCTTAACCCCCTCGCTTTGTATTCAATATAACCATCTGTGTGCATGTCCACTGAAGTCGTCAAAGAGTAATAAGTCTTTTTGAGTTTTTTTTATATCTAATTCAAATATAAATCATCTAAAGAGATATATTTTTACATTTGATAATACGTTAATAGTAGATCTGTCTTTTCTGAAACTGTAGAATTATGCGACATATAACTTAAGATTTTAACCCATACTCAATAACAAAATAAAACATCAAATAAACATTTACTTCCAGTACAAAATTTTTTACTAAAAGCTCTTCGAATCTTTTAACAAACAAAAAACCTTGGTGGTTTTTAATGGATCGTTTTTTCAAACATACTCATACTCCCAGATAATTTAAAAATGACCAATAAGACCTTAGAAAATATATACATAAATATAAATTATGGTCATAATGCTTCTCGGTACTCCGGCAAATTTTTTACCTGATATTAGTTATTTTTTCTATCATAAATATTCACTTAGTTACTGTCGCAACTATCATTATGATTAACTTGTTTTACCTTAAATCCGTTGAATTCTTGTGTAATAATATATATAATTCTCACTTTATGTAACTATCTTTATTAACGTCAGCTTTATATTATATTTTCTCAAAAATTCAATACCGCATTGCAGTTGTCATCTGATTCAATAATTTTTGCTATAAAGTTTTCAGCCGTGACTATAAATCCAAATATTGTATTTTAAATTTCTCTCTCTTCATTTCATTCCCAACACCCCACTAAACTTCGCATTATCAATCCCTCCCAAATTGCAAAATATACTGATTATACAATCCACTTCCATAATAGTATTCACAGCATATTTCCCTGAAATAAATCCAAATTATTATTTAGCGATTAATTATAATACTTCTTTAATACTAAGCGGTATCATCTTCTCTATAATTTTTCCCTCGCCATCTTAATATAATGGTCGATATAAAGTAGCCACATTTTTATTTGGTTCGGGTACTAGAACTAATATTGCTTTTTTATATAAAATTGGAAAATTACCTTCGATTAAACAAATCTGTAAATCTTTCCGTAATAATTATCACAGTAAATTTTTAAGCTCGTTTAGTATTTGTCTCGGCGTTAGAGCTTTTTTAGTTTTAATGTTTTAGGTATAAGCCAAGACTCCGTCTAATGGGAAGAAATTTTCTGGTTCTTGTAAATCATTGTTTCTATCAGGAATATATTTACTATTTTTGGTGGAAACAATTTCTTATTATTTTTTTTAATTCCAGCAGTAGTTAAAGTTTTCACATTTGTTCTTAAATTGCCATTTTTTCATACAATTTTGTAAGGCATTCTCCAAATATCATTATTAACTTCTTTAAATTATGTCTATTTTAATTTCTTATTTTTAATAGTTTCTACACTAAATTTATCCTTAGCCTCAATTAATCGTTCTCAGGGTTAAAAATATTTTCCCGCATTGTCTTTTGGTATTTAAACTCCTATCTTCTCGCTGAGTTGGCTTCCTTTTTACTTTCCCTATACAGTGCTTCCCAAAAGTAACGAATACATTTTGTAAAGTCGTAAATAAAAATATTTCAGAAAAATGCTTTGGCAGGTCGATTTTTGATTTTAAATTATTATCTTGAGATACACTTTTAATCACCTCGCCCCCTCTCCCCTAAGGGGTGGTAACCCCAACTTTAAAAATTCATATAGCAAAGTACCCCTTGTGATACCTTAATTGTTAGATTTTTTTATTCTGAATACAACAAAACAAAAACAATCAAAATCGGTTGATAAACAACGGCGTATTTACAAAAATGGTGATGTGGCCATCATAGTACTTTCCCTATATTTTACTCGAAAACTATAAGGTTTACGTAAAAAACTATTTTTAATAATTTCACTTTTTAATTCTTTCCAATTATTTGTTATATAAATTTCATGTAACTCCAATAGTTTATTAGCAATTATCAAAAAATGCCAACATTTTCAAGTTTTATTTATTTTTTTCTTAAAAACTGAATAAGTTTTATTAAAATATATTTTTCGTAAAATTCTTTACTTTAAAATACTTTGCTATATGAATTTTTAAACTTAGGGTTACCACCGCTTAGGGCTGGGGGGCTTAAAAGTGTATCTCAGGATAGTAATTAATTTAAAAACAATAATCGACCTGTCAAAGCATTTTTCTGAAATATTTTTATTTACGCCTTTACAGAATTTATCCGTTACTTTTAGGAAGCACTGTATAGTATATATAGTTACTTTCTCTATATAGTATATATAGGGGAAGCATTGTTTTCTTGCATGAAAATGCCTGTGGGCGCTATATCTCAAAAACTAATGATCCTATTGAGATGAAACTTTAAACTTAAGGTTTTATCATTAAAAACTGTAAGTGGATGTTTACTCAAGGCATTTTTTTGTTATCTCTCGATAATTTTTTAAATATAACAAATATTACAAAAATTTTCAAACAAAAGTTGAAGCAAATGAGAAACTGCACAAGTTTTATTAAGATATTTTTTTTTATAAAATTCTGAACTTTTGACATTTTTTGTCAATTGCTAAAAAATTAAAAATTGAAAATTTTGACATTTTTGTTAATTGCTAATAAATCGTTGGAGTTACATGAAATTTACATAACAAATATTTGTAATGAATTCAAAAATGAAAATAATATTAAGAATAACCTTTTGACGTAAACCTCATAGTTTTCAAGAAAAATATAGTACTATGATGGGCACATCACCATTTTTTGCTTCTTCAATTTTATCACTTCACCAATGAATTCGTTTATTATTATTTACTTCTCTGAATTTGAATTTTCTTTCTGTGCATCTTCTTAAATTGTCATTATTAGTTTTGATTAGTTGATTCTGTCAGATTTTGGTATTGATATCTTATCAAAGATTATTTTAAAATTGATTTTTCTAACTGTTCCTTAAGATGCAAAAGTTAAATCTATTATCAATTCAAAACCGTGTCTTACAAAAATACTATCGTTTGTATTATTAATAATTTTCAAATTATGAATTGCCAAAAATTATTTCCACATTACTCTAATATTTGATTTTGTTTTCTCCCATAATGGTGCTTTTGCATTAAAATCTCTTCCAACTTAAACCTTGCCTCTGTGACCTTATTCTATTGGTAAATAGAATTTTAATTATGTCTTCAAATTTAATTCCAACATCTTCTTTAATTTCATCAATATGCCAATAATGTTTCACTCTTGTTATATTTGTAAGTTTTACAGAAATAATATAATTTATTATATACAGGGTGTCCCATTTTAATCCGCCAGTAGCGATAATTCTGAAACTTTGCATTGAATCAAAAAGTGTTCCAAATGAAAAGTTAATGATTCTGAGGGGGACATCTGATGCCGTAGACTTTGCCCCCCAGCCCCCCAAGGGGGGCGGGAACAGAGGGCAACTTTAAAATTTTAAATGGAAACCCCTATTTTATTACTTAAGACTTACTCACAACCTTACAAGATTGTTTTTTTCTCAGCCTGCCCAAATACTAGTAAGTGAGTAAGTCTTAAGTAATAATAACAGTTAATTACGTGACGATTTTCGCAATTTAATTGACAAAAATCTTTTACATTTGCAGCGCCATCTCTCGACCAATAAAAAAATGTTTCGGATAAAACTTACATACTTTTTAACCGTCTATTAGAATCTGAAATAAAAAATAGGGGTTTCCATTTAAAATTTTAAAGTTGCCCCCTGTTCCCTGGGGGGCAAAGTCTACGGCATCAGATGTCCCCCTCAGAACCATTAACTTTTCATTTGGAACACTTTTTGATTCAATGCAAAGTTTCAGAATTATCGCTATTGGCGGATTAAAATGGGACACCCTGTACATGTATAACAAATTAAAATTTAGACTTCTCCTGCAAATTTGTTCTTTGGTAGATTAACTGTTTTAGTATGTATATCCTTTGCCTAAGCTGTGTTATCACTCACCATCGGTGTTATAGTACTGATGAACTGTACATAAATATAAATATCTTTCTTCGATACAATTACAACTACAAAACGAAAATGTACCTTATTTATATAAATTATTGTAAATATCTTGTTTAATATCACACACTTTTTTAAACTTTATTTACGACTATAGTTTCGACAGCTTTCGCCTTTCGGACTCAAGTAAATCCATTTTTAAGTCTTTTTCAGCGAAATGAATTATCTCAAGTACATCTGTGTCGTCAAAATTGTAATTATTATTTAGCAAATAAGGGATTCTTAGAGTGCCACGCAATATTCATTAGCGATTGAAGCTTTTTGCATTGAAAATCCGTCGAAATAAATTATCTAGGTCTATTGTGTTCCATCAGCATTTTTAATTAAAACATGCGTAATTGGTTCAATAAAATGCAACTCTAAGAAGATGTTCAAGTTGTTATCGTAAGAAGTACATATTGGTAAATTCGTTGGCTTTAGAGTTGGATAATTGAAGGTAGTATTCGAAGAATATTATACAGGACTTAAAATGCCATCCATGCAAGTTGTAAATCGTCTAATAACTGAAACCTAATTCCATGAATTAATAATTCAAAACATAATCGAAAACGATAAGTTTATTATCAAATTGTAGGTTTATCTGACATCTATAATTTTTACATTTTTACAAATTATTGACACACACTTTATTTAGAATAAGATCAATCAACGTCAAACACTGCTCTAACATGTATTTGATATTTTTTTATCAAAATGACATCCAATGGCCTCCCAGATCCTATTGATAGGTCAGCTGAAGGGTGACATTAAATACTTAGTCGAGCAATTGCAAAATTTACAGTTGCTCGACTCGTGTGCCAAACAATGGATAATGAAATTAAAATGCTGCAGGAAGTAGAAGAATTGTGTAAAAGAGAGAGTAAGATGTTTCACCATTAAGGGGGTATTACTCTCCTGAAGCCCGTTTTGAGAGTAATTTTTAGGAATTATTTCTGTGAAAACTATCAAACCTACACTTTTGGGATTTTTCACACATATTAAGACATGTTTAAACTAACAATATAAATTTTATTGAATTACTTAATCGACATGTATACAAGTTATGCGCTGTTATGTATGTCGCGGCGTGAGACGCTTGTCCAATCGGGCGCACGGGTTGTGGCGATGCTAATCGTCTAAAATAAAAAAACAATATGTTTTTTCAATCTATATGAGTGTAGTTATCGTCCGAACTAGAACTAAACAAATACACATATTTTTATAGAAACGGCAGCTGTTTAAAGATCAAAGTTCAATTTTTCCGAAAATTTTTCAACTAAAACATCAGATTGAAAGTGAAATATACAAGCTATCAAAATAATCCTAGATCCAACCATAAGTAAAGGTTCCTTCAATATGTGTGCCAAACCACAAGTCAATCGGTTCAATAGTTTTTGAGAAAAACGTGCGCCCGTCTTGCAAAATGTCGTTCCGAGAAAAACGCGTTCAAAGTTTGCAATACATTTAGTACTGATACGGTTGAACTTACGGTGGATAACAACTGATTTGAGTAACTTACCCTTAATCAGGTGTACCGGGGCCATAGATACAAGGGGGGCCATAGAGACAAGGGGGGACCATACAACAGAAAAACAGTCGAGGTATAACAGTCGACGGTATAAGAACCGCGTAGCAGCCTAAGCTTGTGTAACTATGGGAATTCTACAAATTTCAAATTAATATTTTCGAAACACACTCTCAGAACCCCAGACTATAATAAAATGCAAAAAAAGAAAAATTGAATTGTCGAATTTTCTAAAGAGTAATTCCCCCTTAAGTGATATAAATATATTTTCATTAAATTGTTTAATTTTACGTTTCTTTGAATCACCCTGTGTAAGTAGAAATGTAATAATTTAACAACCTATACTAAAACATATTTTAAATAGATTATTTGCATTGTACCAAATTTAACACCTAGCATTTCTTGTTTTTGTTGATATTCTTATAAAAATATTAATAACTTTTTCAACATGAACTTCTCCTATAAATATCCATAAAATATATATGTTGACACAAACGCTATTAATCCAAAAATATAAATTAGTATCAGTTATTATTTGTGCACTGTTTACTATACAGGAGTAGGCAACAGTGGGTGCAAGAAAATTATGGAAATATATGACTAGAAAGTGTGATGAAAAAGCTAAAGATTATTATTATTATTGTTAGGATGTTATGTTTTGTTTTGTTTGTGTAGTATTCCCTTCATTGCTTTCTATCTCAAGTAATCTTCTTTGATTCTTTCTATGTATTATTCCCTCTTCTTTGTACGTCTTTTCTTATTGTCCTTTGGTTTTTATCTTGTCTCTTTTTGTTTTATTTTCAATTTTTCTAAAAAACCAAATGTTGATAACAAACAAAGAATAAAGTTTGTTATTTCTGTCATTGTCCATGATTCGGTACGTTATGTCAGAGTGGGTCTTATAACTATTTCTGTTTTCGTACTTTTTACTATTTCTTTTCACCCGAAGAATTTTTTAGCATTTATTTGCTGTTTTTCCTTTTTTTTGTCTTTTATCTCTTTTTTATATTTTTGCATTGTTTTTAGTTATTTTTCCTAATTATTTGTAGTGTTCCACTTGTTCTAATTTATTTCCTGCTATGATTATTTGGTGCTGTTTTTTCTTCCTGTGCAATTATCATGATTTTCGTTTTCTCAAGATATATTTTCATGTTGATTTCCAATTCATTTAATATTTCTATATTGTGTTATTTTCCTCTGTTTCTGCCATTTTCACCACGTCGCCTGGCAATAGTTAACTATATTAAATTCCATTTTTAAGACCAAATTTTTACTGATCTCATCTTTTGCTTTGCCTGTTTCATTGCCTTGCCTAATACTGTCAGCTCTTTTCTCCTAAAAAGAGAAGACTCTTTTTGTCCTGTCTAATTCTTTTTCTAATTCTTCAAAACATATGCTTATTTGAAAACTGTATTTTCGAAATTGTAAAGAAAAAGTTTTCTTAAATATAAAAGGAAAAATTATAGATCAACTCACCAAAACTAAACGTATCCCGAAATCAAAGGGAACATAAGCATCTAAATACTAAACAAAATAAGTATCAAATGATGAATTCATTAAATTTGGAACAGCGAAGGAAATGAAATACGGGATTGAGTGGAAGAAGCCAAAAGAACTTCGCTCTTCAGCCTCCTAATAAAATTATTGTATTATTTTTATATGAATATATTTTCTATGCCGTGTTTTCTTTTATAAAGGCATATTTGAAAAAGAGTAAATATTAATTAATTATTAATTACATAATAATAATACCGAGAATGTTATGGTTGCAATAAAGTGTATGGCTCAAGACTTTTTATAATATTTATTGACAGCATAATAAAACAGCGTAACAGAATATACTAACCAGTAACAGGGGAACGCAAACACATGCACCCGCAGGACGATGACCCTTTTGGATTACTTGCTAATATTTAAAAAGAAAAGAAACGACGGAAAACAAAACACAAATAATGCATTATTAACATATAATAATTCAATAAAAAAATATTAAAATGTGATATTAAAAATACTTGACAACAGCAATGCAGCGATTTCGATCTACTTGTTGTTGTTGAAAGGGAACAATATTTAATGTTTACATTATTATTGTTTTATTTATTTATTTTATATACTTTACAAGCTCTAATAAAATAATTGTCACCGTTCACAGATTCCTTTAATAGTTGGTGTTTATCCACTTAAAGCGATCTTGTGCAACATTTAGACAATATATGGCACCTTTATGGTAATATCTTAATAGGTAACGATTAAATAATAATTAGAAAAACACGAAAACATTTCGTAAATCTACAACAAATGAGTCTAATTAACACTACAAAACAAATTACTTATAAGACTCATTTGTTGTAGATTTACAAAATGTTTTCGTATTTTTCTAATTATTAGTTAATTTTCTACAACGTAAAGGACTTTAATACTTTTAATATAATAATTTTATGATAACGATTAACTCGGAGAATTAAGTACTCCATAGTAAATCTCGATTTCCCGTCTCCAACTGCGCTATATTGAGATTGTGTATGTTATTAACTACTTTGTTTCCGTTGATATGGAATAAATTAAAGAAAATGCTTTTTTATTATTTAAAATGAAAATGTTGCATTTGTTTTGTGGCTTTCAAATATTCCTTTTATAATCCTTGTCCTCCGTTTGTACATACTGTTCATTGCCAAAAACCATTACAAATTTATTATTAATATTTAATTGACGTTGCGATTATTACACTATGGATGTTTATTAACACATATTTATGAATTTGTCAACAATTGCAAAACCGCACGTTTGGCCAACGCGGTATCAACATCAAATTTTCTATTTCCTGTAATTTCTCGTTAAAATGAATCGTGCCAAGGTTAACAATATAATCAAGGGCAAAATTCCAGGACGATTTCGTACTATTTTTAGCAGATATATTGTAGTATTATATTTTTTTTCTTATATTTGTTTACTTTCTTGATGAATAAATAAAATTTAACTAATTAGATGAAGCATTTAAAATAGTTGTTTGATTTTTGTATAAATTATATAAAAATGCTCAAATTGTATCAATCTATATATGTACAATAGACTAATTAATAATATAAATAATCCAGAAAAAGTGTAGATATTAATTAGTGTCCTTTGGCTTTAAGTGAGATATTTAAATGACATATTTTGATTAATTACAATTCGAGCTTAATTATTAATGTTATAATCAACCAAACATTAAAATTAAAACACTTTGTTGTTTCCTTCCTTCACTTTTATTTTTATATGTCAGATTTACATTTCGAGTACCATGTACTGATTATCAATGACTGTGATTCTTTGGCTACTATCCGGAACGTTGTTGCTTCTTCGGTACTTAGAAATCTGGCTACTGTATCTATGTCGTTGATGATGGTTTCTATTTGTGTGAATATTGTTGGTATCAAATGTTTTAAATTAAAACCTTTTCCAGAAGTTTAATTTCCTCATTAGTGAAGGTAGTACCCGATTTGTTATAAACTTCTCTTGTGAGTTGTTCTTCTTTTAATTTTTCTAATTTTCTTCTAAGCATAGCTGATTTTCTTCTCGCCTTGACGTTAATTACTGTAGATTTTCTTCTCTGTTTCACAGGAATATAGTGGTGTTATTTTCACCAGTTTTAGGTTTAGTTCGTAAGCTGCGAGGTTTAAATATTCTCGTTTTACATTAAGTGGTCTAATTTTAAATCTTAACCAGCTTTGTTTCCACATAGACATTAATTTTGAGATGTCTTTGTTGTGTTTGCACGCCTTGATTTGTATAAACTTGGGAACGATTTTTTCGGATAAACAGTTTTTCAAAAAATATATGTCAGCACTAAAAAGGTGTAACTTGGTTTTTAGTTTAAAGAATTGGTTTGCCTGAGTTGACCAGGAAGCTATTGTAGAATATTCATGGTTTGACTTGAGTTGTGCGAAGTTATCACTATTGAATTAAAACACTTTGCTATTTCTATCCTTCACTTTTATTTTTATATGTCAGACGTACATTTCGAGTATCATCTATACAGTCATTGATAATGAGAAGTGTTTTAATTCAATAGTGATAACTTCGCATAACTCAAATCAAACCGTGAATAAAATATTTATTTAACCATATTATCCACTTCTAATAAACTAACGCTACCAAACGAATAAATGCAGTGGATAAAATAGTAAGAAAGCAACAGGTGTGAGACGACGAAAAATTTGAATTATAGAAGCGAAAGTGAAGTCCAAAGTAAAACTGCGGTAGGTTTAAGCAGTTCAAAATGGGTATTTTGCAGTGAGTGCGAAGAAGTACCCCCAAATGGACATTTTTTTCCTGTTTAATGGAGTCGTTTACTTTGTGGTGTATTTTGAATATAATGAAGAAGGAGATATGATTACTTTGTTATTTAAAATTCTACGTGACTATAGTTTCGACTAAGTGTTTCTAAATTGCGAAATATTTTACCTGGCCAAAACCCCACAGTACCATAATAATAGTTTCTACTAGGAAACAACCCATATATTGTTTTCACCAATAAACACCAAAAAATTATTTGTGAAACCACTATATTTTCAAAACCAAAATTGGCCGTTGGCCAATTTGCAAGAATATCGTTATTTATATCTCTTTCTATTAAGATACATCTACAAGAGACAGAATTAGCCAAATATACTGGATCCGAAAAATATTCACAACACGAATTCCAGAATGCGCCTTCAACGAGTAAATTGCTCTTTGGGCTATATCAACTCAAAGTTCTTGGATTATTTTATACCGGGCAAGCATATATGTGTGGACGAGTCAACGATAAAATTCAATTGTCGAATTTTGTTTACATTCCAAAGAAACGGACAAAGTTGGGTATTAGAGTTTATACTTTAGCTAGTTAGAGTGGTTACATTTGCTGCATTTTACCCTTTTACGAGGAGTGACCAAGGAATGTCGATTAAATGGATTACTCAGGGTGGTGTCCAAATAATGGCCAAGAAACACAATATACATCATTGTATTGTTTTCTCCGAAAGTCGCTTAAATGGTGGCGTAAGCTTTCTTGGGGGAAAACATTGGATTTATGAGACTTTAACTTGGTGAAATTCCATTATATAGGTGTAAATTCTTAATACCGAAGAGTTTTATTTATCACCTATATTTTTTGGGGAAATTTGCCTGATCAATTCTTAGATTTTGTATAAACTAGAAAAGACCAAAAAAGGAGTGTAGGGCATGCGGATGTGGATCAAACACAGAAGGGGTTTTAAGTGGGTTTATTGGCTATTTACATATGTACAAATTCTGTGTGTGGGTGCCGGAAGCTCTGGTGCACTTCGTAACGACGTGGATCGGTCGGGCGTTCTTAATAAACTTCTTTCGGCGCTGGTCCTCCGCAGTCGGCGGGGCTTTCTCGACCATTGGAGGTCTGTCTGAGTTCTGTGGGGAGCCCTCCGACCGGGGAAACTATGATGAGCCTGCCAACACTGTGCGGTGTTGAGATAGGTCAACGATGGTAAGTCCAAGTCTGCCGGTTGAGCTGTATGCCGCCCTTTTTGACTGCTGCCTGAGACTGTTCCGTCGGCTTGATCATTAGGACGTCCTCTGTTGGCATCCAACAAGCGCGCGTCACGGCCGCCAATATCATTCCGTTGTCTTCTGCTGGCGGGGAGTCCTACTCGTGCGTGCCACGGCCGCCGCTACCATTCCGTCGCCCTCTGCTGGCGGGGAGTCCTACTCGTACGTGCCACGGCCGCCGCTACCATTCCGTCGCCCTCTGTTAGCGGGGCTTCCTACTCGCGAACCCGGGCTGGTGATGGAGTCACCTTTGGAAACGAATGGTTTTTTTGGAGGTTCTTCCGGACCGTGTCGTGGTTGTTGCGCTATCGTTTTAGTTTCTTCGTTTGTTGGTCGGTTTGTGTCATCGGGGGTTTTTCTCTGGCTCGTTTCTTTGTTCGTGTGGTTTGCCTGCTAACAGCTCTCCGGGCAGTCGCAGCGTTCCTCCATAAACCATCACTGCTGCTATTGCAGCTTTTAACCGCCTATGGAAACTTTCTACTAGCTCATTTGTTTGCGGGTGGTAAGCCGTCATCCTTATTCGTTTGAAGCCCAAGAGTTCTTCCAGTGGCTTGAATAGTTGTGACTCGAACTGGCGTCCTTAGTCCGCCGTTGCTTTGAGAGGTGAGCCATATCTAGCTATCCAGTGCGTGACAAATACAATGACAACTGTCCTAGCTTCGAAGTTCGATACCGGGATTGCTTCGGGCCATCTAGTGAAGCGGTCGATTAACGTTACTATGTACTTCTTCCCTCTCGTATGCTCCAGTGGTTCGACGATGTCGTCATGGTAGAATTTTTCGAATGGTAGTCGGAATGTTCCGTTGGCTGGTGCGTTATGTCTCGTGATATTCGTCTGCTGGCAAGCTACGCATTGTTTGCTCCATTTCTTGCAATCTGCTCAAATTTTTGGCCATACGAATCTTTCTGCTACTAATTTGGCTATAGATTTTGCTCCCAGGGTAGCATCGATTATCATGCAGACTATCGAACACCTGTTTTCGTAAATTGGTTGTTACGAAGGGTCGTACATCGTCGATTGAGATTTCACAGTAGTTGTCCGAGTTATTCCGGAAAATGAATCTTTTTGATCTGCAGGTTTGTATTCCATTCGCTAATCAGGTTCTTGAGCTCTTCGTCGTTCTCTTGCTCGGCTCCAATTGCCGTGAAGTCGAATCGTGCTGTCACCTAATCGATTCGGCTAAATGTGTCGGTGACTATGTTCTCCTTCCCTTTAATGTGACAAATGTCCGGTGATAAGTGACCGATATAATCCAGGTGCCGGAATTGTCTTGGTGAACATTTTTCCGACTTCTGTGCAAAAGCGTATGTTATTGGTTTGTGTCGATGGTGAAAATTCTTCCTTCTAGCATGTGTTGGTAATGTTTGATTGTGGCGTAAATTGCTAGTAGTTCTCTGTCGTATGCTGCGTATTTTTGTTCGGCTGGTGACAGTTTCCTTGACATGAATGCTAACGGTTTCCATTTCCTTTTTGTAACTGTTGGATTACGCCTCCTATTGCGTAATCCGATGCATCTGTGGTAACTGCGAGGATGACATTAGGTTGTGGATGCTCTAACAATACTGCTTTAGCGATCTCGTGCTTGCATTGGTTAAATGTTTCTTTCTCTTCTTCTGTTCATTGTATCGGTTGGTTGCCCTTTTTGTTTTCTTTCAACATTTTATTTAGCGGCGCTTGAGTGTTTACTGTGCCCGGAATGAAACGTCGATAGTAATTTGCCATTCCCAATACTTGTCGTAGTTTCATCGCTGTCCGTGGTAGTGGAAAATCTTGAATTGCTTTCACTTTGTCGTCTAGTAGTTTTGTACCTTCTCCGGATACCATGTATCCCAGGAAAGCAATTTCGTACAATCCAAATTTGCATTTGTTTGGTTTGATTACTATTTCGTTGTCGTCTAATCGTTGAAATAGTTGTTTGAGGTGTTGAGGTGGATTCCATCCATGAGTATTTGGAATGTTTGTGCTACGTTTCGTAGTCCAAATTGCATGTATGCGAATTCGAAAAGTCCGAGTGGCGTTGCGATGGCTGTTTTTGATATATCGTCTTTTGATATCGGGATCTGGTGGTAAGCTCGAACTTGATCCTCTGTTGACATCCTACTCGTGCGCGCCACTGCCGCCGCTACCATTCGGTCGCCATCTGTTAGCGGGGGGCGTCCTACTCGCAAACCCGGGCTCCCATAAGAAGAAAGCCACTTTGCTATTTCTAAAAACTCTTATCCAGCAAGTCAGAGACTATATTGCCAGCATTGTGAAGATGCTTCTACGCCACATTCCGATGAAATCCGATTAAATAGGAATCTTCACATAGTACTAAAAGGGCCAAAAAGGACTGCAAGGTTTGCTCTGACCGTAATAGTCCAAATGGTTAATTTTAAATTATTTTAAACTATATTTCCTTGAGAAGTACCTTGTGCGCTGGTATCTTCAAATGAATAAATCAACAAATTTTTGTTTAATTTCTACGAAACAAAGTTTCTGGTGCTCTCGAATTGATTTAAAATTGTTGATTTAAGGATCGCCAACAACTGTTGGCGAACTATTAATTTTATTTATTAATTAATAAACTATTAATATTATTTGTTATTCCTATAAATTTATTGTATTCCCAAGGCATTTTCATCTAAAAAAACACGTCTATTATTTACGTTATCATCTCTTAACACTTAAGTAGATCGTAAAACTGTATAGTTTTTGAGTTTACGTGAAGTGATTAATTACAACAAATAAAAACACTGAGACAAAAGTGTTATGTAAATACATTTATAAGAGCACGAGGGCCTCCTTCTATATTTCGGGAATAGAGAACAATAAAAAGTCAATCATCTACCGTAGGTTTATTGTTTTTCAAAATACTCTTCGTGAAGATTAATATACTTTTCAATGTGCTTGAACCAATTTTCGAAGCACTTTCAAAGGCTTCTTCCAGCGTCGAATAACGTTGATCTCGTAATTCATCTTTGATATTCAGGGCTATAGGGCGGATGACCTATCAATTCAACTTTTTATGTTCTTAAAAAATAGCTTCTTTGAGCCGGTGTATGAACGTTCTCGTTGTCCTGGGAATAATGTTGCGAATGATTATGTTCCATCCGGAATTGACCTTCTGGCATTGCACTAATAGAATACTTGCCACATATCCGTTTGTGCTTTGTGCACTCATAACTTTTGTTGGATTTAAGTCATCTCGAAAGACCCGTACAGTCAAATACTATTTACTTTCGACCTTACATGCATATATACATGATTCGTGTTTCTTGAGCATAGACATACAACGTCACCATAAATAGTCTCATATAAAAATTAGCATAAAAAAGCTAGAAATGGTCAAAATATTGCCTAAATGGTCACAATCTACTACTAGTGAGGATACCATCATCATCGTAAACTCCGCCCGCATGTCCCTTGCTCTAAATTGTTAAGTGACTGTATATTAATAAAACTGTTAGCAAATTTCTTTAAGTGGCCATGTAAAGCTAAATAAATAAAATATTTTTTTTCGTTCAGTCGATAATTATTTTGATCCAACGCGAACCATTTTTATTAAAGCCAAATATTTTTGCAATATTGAACGTAGACTGGTCGCACTGATACCTAAGGATGCCTCAATTTCACGATAAGTCTTATGAAGACCTTGCAATATCAGTTCACGTACAGCATTTATGTTTTCTGGAACAAGAATCTATTTTGAACCACCTTCACGATGGATATTCATACTCATCAATATATAGTGATTTTTAATGATGCTTCATCGCCAAAAGTTTATCGATTGCATAGTTGTTAAAGTTGTTAAAGAGATAAATGACGTCGTAATTAAAAAAAAGCACGGAAATGTTCACGACTTAATTTCATTTCTTGGCCGACATCAAAACGTTCTGAGTAACTCTGCTGTTGAACTTTTGGTTAGGGACGTCGGTTGTCAGATTGCAGCACCTGGATCGTCCATTTTCGAGATATAAAAGACACCTCTCGTTTTATTTTGACTCTGAATATAAGAATATTTAACCTAAATTACCTTTAAACGTGTTATTTATCATTCTCATGCTATTTTCACGAAAAATCATGAATGATGAAGATAATAATATAATATATATAAATATAACGTAACATAATACAATATAATATAATAATGTTCACTCAAAGTAGAAACATGAGTACGTGTAATGTTTAATTAAAACAATCTCTCGGTAGTTTATAGTCTCTGATTTAATAAGGGTAGCTTATTAAATCAGAGACTGTTCTAATTGCTTCCCATATACGTTCGTGTGTAATATAATACAATTGATCGCCTCTATTCCTGTACTAAATATTTTAAATAATAACTCATTATTTACTTATATGGTTTCAAATATATTGGGCTCTAAAGTTATTTGTTTTTTTTTAATTTTCAATAGAGAATTAATTTTTCACAGCCAGCTTCACACTTCAACTGTATAATCATTATACATTTTGACAGCTGATATGGAAGGACTTGATTGCGAAAAGGTTTTATTGATTCTACCCAGTACTTTTGATTGGAGCACTTTCAAATATGGAACATGAAAAGCAGCAATTTCGGAATACTTTACTTTTTTTACTATAGAAAAGGTATAATTGTTGTTCAAGAAAGAAAAACATTATCCTATGTGTATGGTGAAAATGTATTGACATAGGGCCAGTACCAAAACTGATTTGCATAATTTCTATCCGGCAAATTTTATTTTGAAAGTATCTTATTCTGGAAAATCAGTTGAAGCTGATAAAGCTGCAATAAAGGCATTCATTAATGCAAACAGGCGACTAACAAATAGTAAGATCACTCAGAGATTAAATCAAATTCGATCGTTCATGATCATTTGTAATTCTTAAGTTTAATCTCAAAGCTCGACATTTCGATTCCAAGTGTTCTTAAGGAAAGGAATTTGTCCTATTATCGCATTGATCCTTTTCAAATGGCTACAAGATGATAGATTTTTGTTGTTTACAACAATGTCAAGCGAGTAATATCATAGAGTAAAAAATATTAACCAGCTTAAAATAAAGTTCACACATTCTCTGCTACACACTTGATGGAAAAGTATAATAAGTACATTTGAATTAAAACACTTGTTATTTGCAACAATTCAAATGTATTAGCTTAAAATACTTAAAAATCCGATATTCATCAAACAATGTGGATGTGCTTGGGCGGATTTCAAAGGAATCGTTTCTTGAGTTTCTACTGCACCATATAGCGAACAATTTTGAAGTGTACTGTCATCAGCTCTATAAATTAAATGATTTACTTTAACAGAAAAAATTAATAAAAAATATGTAGTGTTCACGATATAATTTAATTTCTTGGCATAAATCAAAACTGTCTGACTAACTCTGCTGACAGAAAGTAATTTACGTTAGGGACGTCGGTTGTCAGATGGCAGCACCTGATCCTCTCGTATTATATCGATTCTAAAAGGAAGAACATTAAACCTAAATTACCTTTAAACGTATTTTTATAATTCTCATGCTATTTTCTTGAAAATGTATCTTTGTAAATCATGTATGATAATTCTACTGGACAATAATATATTGGTCAATTCGGAAGTGTACTGTCATCAGTTGTATGAATTGAATGATTTACTTCAACAGAAAAAAATCAATAAAAAATGTGTATTCTTTCATCAAGGTAATGTAAGGTCTATCACAAGTTTAGTAACTCGAAAAAAAAAGCTTTTAGAGCTTTGATTAGATATACTTCTACACCCACCATATTATTCAAATCGGGCCCCTTCTAATTATTATTTATTCCAGTCTTTTCAAAATTTCAATAAGTCAAAATCACCGGCATCAGTTTTCCAGCAAATAACAAATATTTTATGTTTGTAGAATCATACTATTGCCCAAAAGATAGCAAAGATATTTGACCAGATTTATTTTCATACAAAAAAGAAAGTTATTTTCCGAAAAACACGTAATATAAAGTAAAGGACGTTAGTTTTGGAAATAAAATATGCATTTTATAATGCCAATGAAAAGATTTTTGTAAATATATATTTAATTTGATTTTTTATGTATTTTTCAGAGATTTACACAGTACTTGGCATCAAGTAATAGCAGTTTTCAACTTAGTAACTTTTTAGACAAAAGTGGGGTCCAAGGTAAGAATTTTATACTATTCACCTCTCACCTGGAAAATAATTAAATATACGTAATCTTATTAGTACGGCATTTTCATAAAAGTCCACCTTCTCTTCGTAACAATACTAACCGTCAGAAAAGCTTGGATTAATTAAATAGCATTACCTATGTCGTTTAACCCTTACTACAATATATTTTTTTTTCTTTTCGAAGGGATGCTGAGTGCTAGAACTGGTGAGTATTACTCTGACCGCTTGGCAGTAACACATTGCATGAACGCTGGCTGTTGGTAGGCTGTTGTCTTTAAAATTGTAATCGCTTGGAAGACTCTTGGTAAGGCAGTGCTTAATTAGATCAGTAGCGTTATTTAGATCGTTGCATTCTGCATTTCAATTCTTGAGTTTGTTCGCTTCATTTGCTGAAATTTTGGAGGGGTTCTTAATGCTATTTTTTTGTGATTTTAGGTTACGATATGTCACCGTTTATAAGAAGATATGCGAGGTATCTTAATGAGAAGGCTTTGTCCTACAGAACTGTAGCTTTCGATTTTTGTAAAAAGAGAGGGTAAGTAATAATATTTATATATATACATATACTAAACATAATAATATGCATATTATATGTATATAAGATCGTATTATTAGGTATACAATTATTAATATAATATTACCAAAGACTTGCTGAAATATGAAAATAATAGAAAACATACTTGGTTGATTTTATTCATTAGAATAGAATAAAATTGTAAATATTATAACTAATATAAAAATAAAGATATTTTATTTTTAATTAATGAAATATTTGCTTCGAAACAAATTATTTTTAAGGTAATATTGTCTCCATAATTTACATTTTCTGTCGGGTGTGTTTTTGTCACATGCTTTGATGTAAATAAACAACACCTTTAACCACAATTATTATTTTAAACCCTGTTTGTTTATATTAATCTTCCTTTTTTGATCAAAGAGTTTTAAGCCACATAATATTAATTTGTTTCATGAATATTATTTATAAAATAATACAATTTTAAGAAGTAATTTAATTTTTGTTGATGCTTTATCAATATATCCTTCTATAGGATGGAAATTACTTTTAATCGAAAATGTTGCAAAAGAAAAGAAAATATAACATGCAATGAAAGTCATATCATGTTGATTATCGATTACGTTCTGCTAAATGATCAACATATTCACCGGAAATCCAATTGAACTGGTAGGCGCGATATAAACATATAATTGACGTCTTAGCTCTCCACTGTAATTACGTTGTAGGTAACTCGTTAATAAATCATGAATTGATTGTTATAAATTTGTTTTCTTATGTCGCGTTAAAACAATGTTTAAAGGTTGTTTCGAAAGTGCAATAATTAATTAACTTTATTAATGTACTCTTGAAACTTTACATTCGCTTTGTAAATGTTCCGAAAATTTTTGGTATTAATACTCTAAAATGATTACACGTAATCTATAAAAGTTTCGCCACTGTAACAGCTGGCAGTATTTAACTGTTAAATTTGCCAAACCATACTAAAGCATTTGTATACAAAGAATTTTTATATTAATTTTCAATTTAACACATGATGAAGTCATAGCCATTCATTCAGACTGTGTTTGACTACTACAAGACTAATTATAAAAAAATATTTTCTATTATTTAAGTATTAAAAATATTAAATATTAAATAAATTAAAACAAAATATGGATTTTTTTATTCAATTTGCTTTACATTTTCACTTAAAAAAATAGTCCATTAATTTATATAAGTAAACAAATTACCTAACAATTTCGAACAGGGGAAATGCGCGCGAAGTTCTTCCACTGAGACCCAAAATTTCAGATAATGGTTTCTTAATCATTATTATAAGGAATAATCAAATTCTAAGAAAAATTCCTTCAGGAAATAACTATTATTTGAAATGCAATATTTAATATTCTAGAATGAGATAACCAATAACCAATTGTGTTATACTATTAGGTGGTTTCATATATTCGTTCGGTTTTTGAAGGCAGAAATGAAATAAGTTTTTTCTTCATACAAAGGATGAATTTTAATCAATGATATATTCTCCGTTTTTGTTGTTGACCTCTTGCCAGCTTTCCAATAATTTCATTACTCCGCTCCCATAGAAGGTCTGGGGCTTAGAAGCGAAAAACCTGTCGAGGTACGTTTTCACAGCTATCTAATTAGCGATTTCTCGTTGAGAGAGTTTTTCAGGGACCGTAACAAGTGGATTCGGATAGTGTAAGGTTCGGAGAATACGGTGGGTGGGGCAAAACATACCAGATAAGTTGAACTAATTTTCGCTGAGTGATTATTTCGGTGTGGTGTCTGGTGTTGTCATGGTGGAATATGACACCTTTGCAATTGACCAGTTTTGGACGTTCCTGTTCCAATGCTTCGTTCAATTTCGTTAGCTGCTACTATCTCTGAATAAATTGATTTTCCCCGAGAAAGCAGCTCTTAAAACAGCACACCACGATGATCCCACCATATGGATAGCAGAATCTTCTTTGGATGCAGGCCGGCCTTCGGGGTGGCATTCGGCGGCTCGCCAGCGGTTCCCCACGACCTCATACCACTACCTTGTTGTAGACGATCCTCTTTTCGTCACCGGTGACTATTCGTTTTAAAAGCGGTTCGCTTTGGTGCCGCTTAGGAAATGAATTGCAGATGGACATACGGTTAGCCAAGTTCTCCTCGGTCAATTTGTGTGGCACCCAATCGTAGAGGTGGGACACGTAGCCAAAATGTTTCAAATACCTTTGAGCGGTTCTTTGTCCTATTTTAAGTGTCTCCACAATCTCTCGAATCTTTAGTGTCCGGTCTTGCTTAATACCTTGATATCAGTCGAATCAACCTCGATGAGCCGACCATTGTCCATCCTTAAGACTCGTATCTCCGGAACAAAATTTGGTAAACCATTCCTGAGTAGTAGGTTCTGTTAAGGAATCGTCCCCGTATAAGCCACATATCTTTCGGTGAGCCTCCGCAGCTCACTTGCCTTTCTTGAAATAATATTTGAAAATATGCCGAAAATGCACCTTATTCTCCGACTTGTTCACATGTCAGTGAAAAGAAAAGAAAACAGATGAAACAGATAAGTTTTGTAATACTATTTTTCTATTTCAAAAAAATAAAAGTTTGATTTGATATGAAGACTGTATCATATCTTTATTATTAACACTTTTCATTGTACTTAGGTTTATTAAAATAAAAACATTCCCTCATTCTCTCTAAAAATTTCGAGGTCATATAAGAAACATTTTTAAGTGTGTTTTCGTGTGCGCTATATTTAAAAAACTCCCTAACGAATTTATTTCTAACATTATTGAAAGAACTAAACAGATTTTGGTAAAAATTAGTCAGTTAAGAACTTGTTCTCAAAAATGTTCAGGTCATTATGGAAAAAAAGTTGCTATGCTAAATACCAGTGTCATCCGAAAAGTAGTACCCGATTGGAAATATAAAAAACTAGTATATATTAACAATTATTAACGTTTTATTTGTAAAGAACATAACTTAAACCACTTCTCTATATAGTCACCTCGTAACTTTAAGCATTTGTCGTAACATGTGGCAAATTTTTGTATACCAGTTTCATATTTCTCCGCCGCCAATGTATTGAGATACTTAATCACGGCATCTTTTAGTTCTTCATCTTGTTTCAAATTTCTTTGCTGCCAAAAAGTTTTTTTTGTGTTTTGTAAACACATAGTAATCTGAAGGAGCTAAGTCCGGACTATAGGGTGGATTGTTGAAAATTTCCATTTGAATTGTTGCATAACATTTTCTCTATAATCATCCCTCAACTGACGATGAATATCGCAAGTTTCCAGAAATCTAATCACAACTTCGCAACTGGCAGCGTTTTATATTTTTTTGAGCATTATACACTAACACATAAACAGTACAGTCAATATCAGCAAAACGTAAATTTCAACACAGACAGTTAAAATACAACGGAACATATTAGCATACATACGACGGCTAGTCGGTGTAATCGGGTACTACTTTCTGGATATCCCTCGTATTTATATAGTTCTTATGTTTAAGTAATAAGAATAAAAAGAGATCTGCAATTCGCGCTTTATGGCAACCCCTGAAGTGACCTTCTTTGAAGCTAGGCAAATGCTTTCCTATGCGTACTTGTTGTATTTTGCAAATAAAACCTTATCTATTTGCCGATATTACCAAGTCCCATTAGTTCTGAATCATTTATATTTTGTGCTCACATTCAAATGCCTTGGAGAAGTTAGTATATATTGAAATAATTTGAGTTGTAATTGATTCTTAGAAGCATTTGTTAAATGGGTTTGGTACACCAACAGATTCGTAATAGTAGATCTACCTTTCAAAAACCTATTTTGTTCAAGATCGCATGCGGACAAGCCCTTATAAGTTATTCTTTGGTAAAGAGGTCTTTGAGTTTGGGGGTAACAGATTGTATAGATGCCCCCTCTATAATTATCAATTTTTCTTCTGTTGCCATTCTTTAAACGAAGAAAGTCTTGACTGCCATTCTGAAATTTAACAAAATCACACAAAAGTGATCTTCTAAACAAAACAAAAATTGGCTTGCGCATCCTTTTATAAAATATGCAGGCATACCTTCTATTCCAGTAGAACACGACTCATGTAGCTAGGATGACATTAAACATTTCTTTGACAGTAAAATTAAAAATACAAAGATCGAAAACACGTTTCCCTTATAATCAGACAATAAAAGGCTGAGAGACCGTCGATAGCCACTGATTAGAAAAAAATCTTAAGTCTACACACTTCACTTAAAAAAATTGTAAAAATATTTACTTCTAATAATAAAGATGTTTTCTCCTCTTTCTTCTCAGACAATAAATTTGTATTGTAATCTTTAAACTGATTTTGAACTTGCGACCAGTTTTACCTACGTAAATTCCTTTACAATTTTTGCATGTTAACTTATAAAATGGTCGCAAGTTCAAAATCAGATAAGAAGAGCATCTATATTCCCTCCGATTTAATCATACAAATTCAACATTCGTGAATCACCTAATCGAAAACCGACATTTGATGAATATTTCGCCGAAAATGGATTTACTCGCATCCTTGGAGATTCAAAGCACAGAATAATCCAGGTAGACCTAGTATTCTCCATCTTAGTTCACTCTGTATAAATATGTGTTTCATTGTATTTTAATTTATTAATTTGAAAATTATCAGTTAATAATCAAAATTCGAGTCACTTAAAAATGTGGGATATCAACAAAAAAAAACCAAGATGTATAACGAAGTTAACGCCTCAACCAATAACAATTTTTTTCTAATGCACTAATATTAAAATTTTCAAATAAATTAAATATATTTTAAAAAAATAATTGATTTTTGTTCCTAATATTTCATTTGTTTTTGTTAATTTCCATTTGTTATTTTGTCAATTTTTAATTGTTTTTAATTTACAATCATATGATATTCTTTCATATTTTCACAAAAATTTAGATCTTTCTATAAATTCGAATTATTATTTTATAACAATTTCAATTTTTCTTATTCAATTCTTAACAGCTTATTAATATTTCAACTGTTATTTTTATTTTATGTGTTGAGATCGCCTAATAAAATTAATTTTTTAATTGTTTTGAAGCTGTTCTTTTGCATTTTTTAATATTTTGTTCATTCATAAAACTTTTAATATCTAGGATTTTTAAGATAATCGGATTTTTAACTCCTTTTATCGACTTTATTTTTTAAATTTAATTTTTTTAATAACAATTTATTTTATGTATATGGCCTTTCATCAGAATATTATTTTTACGATTATCGTGTTTCCCCTTTTGTAACATTTTCTGATGTATCAATATTTAATTGGTATTTTGGCCTTTTAATAATATTTATCATAATTAAAATACTGCTTTCTTTAAATGTGTTTCCTTATTAATATATTGGTTTTAAAATGGGTGTTTTCTACAAATTTTAACTGTTATTTTATAAAAAATTCAGTTGTGCATAATGTTCAACTATTGTTAGATAATTATTTAAATAATCAATGAGCAAAATATGATAAATAGTTTATATGATAATTAAACTATATAATTAATGTAGCACGAAGGTATTATATATAGTTCTATTTAATATTATCCCGTAATTAGTTTAATGTAAACTGTTGGATAATAAATATTATTATTATTATTATTATAAATGACAGTTTTTAAATAAACATTTTTAACGCTATTTTTCGGACGATTTTAATTTAATTTTAATAAGCAATTGATAGCAGTTGGTAGACTTTCAATTCTTTTTGTGATGACATATGCCAAATGATAGATGGCAGATGTGACATGATGAATAATAGCAGACACATTTGAAATGATAAATGTCAGATAACAGATAATAAACTAACAAGCGACACAAGGCGGATGACAAATCACTAATTATTTATGGCAATTGACAGATGATACATGACAGATGGCTGATGACAGATAATACATGGGAAAAAACAAAAGTCAGATGACACATAACAGATTGCAAAAGTCACATAACAAATGACAGATAACTGATAACATGACAAAAGACTGATGATATATGCCAGATGACAATTGATAGATGACAAATGCCAGATATTAGATGATAGATAATACATGAGAGATGACAAATGGCATTTGACACAAAACCAATATTAAATGAAAAATTAAAGATGACGAGTAACACGTGATTCATGGTAGATGTCACGTGACGAATGCAAATAACACATGACAAAAGACATATGATAATTGGCAGTTAACAAAATACTACTGACAGTTGACAATTGATAGATGACGTACATGAAGTGATAAATGTCAATTAACTAATGAAAGTTGATATATGTCAGACTATAGATTATTTATGACAGGTGATATATGGCACGTGATAGATCACATATGATACATAACAGTTGGCAAAAGATATATGATAAATGACACTTTGAGAGGTGACAGATAACTCAAAACCAATATTAAATTTAAAATAAGAGATGGCAGGTAACATATGAAAGATGACAGTGGATACACAGCAAATAAACGTGACAAATGGTAGATTACTGATGTCAAAAGAAGATGATAGATAACATATCACAAAAAACCGATGCTACTTGACAGTTATGAAATGACAACTGTCAGAAAACATATGAGGCAAATGACAGATGATAGACTATTTAGGTCATCATATGCCATATACAAGGTTGTCGGAAAAGTCGTGACGCATTATTGCAACAGATGGTGCTAGCACCAACTATTATAGTAAATCGCATCTATTTTTTATTTATGTCATTTGACAGCTGAAGGTTGTAGCTTCATTACAAAAAAAATAATAAATATATAATTTACAAAAAGTTAAAGATGGAAGACAAAACTGTGTATTTTCGCCATATTTTACTCTATTACTTCCGTAAAGGGAACAACGCGCGACAAGCCTGTGAAAAGTTGCGTCAAGAGCGTCAATGTCAGCGGTGGTTCTCTAAATTCCGTGCTGGTGATTTTAATGTCAACGATGCTCCTCAGTCAGGGAGGCCAACCGAGGTTAACTATGACCAAATAAAAGCACTGATCGAGTCAAACTCACGTTACACGGCTCGGGAGATTGCGGAAACATTAAACATCCATCATTCAAGCGTTCACGATCACCTACAGAAACTGGGATACACAAGCAAACTCGATATTTGGGTTCCTCGTGAACTTAAGGAAATTTATTTGACACCGCTTATAACCGTCTACGATATGCTCATTAAACTTAAGGAAAACGATTCTTTTTTAAAGCGAATGATAACTGGTGATGAAAAGTGGATTGTTTACAACATGGTGCGCAAACGGTCTTGGTCCGGACGTGGTGAATCGTCAAAAACCATAGCGAAGGCAGACATTTATCAGAGGAAGGTTATGCTCTCAGAGTGGTGGGATTTTAAAGGTGTCGTATATTTCGAGCTCCTACCAAGAAACCAAACAATCAATTCGGATGTGTACGGCAATTGGATAGTTTGAAGGGATCAATCATCCAGAAACGTCCAGAGCTCGTTAATCGTAAAGGAATTGTGTTCCATCACGACAACGCGAGACCACATACGAGTATGATTACTCGTCAAAAATTGATGGACCTTGGATGGGATGTTTTGCCACATTCGCCTGACCTTGCGCCATCAGATTTCCACCTGTTTCGCTCTTCAAAACTCTTTGCGTGGTTTAACATTTATTTCAGATGATGCTGTAAATCAACAGCTTATTCAGTTTTTCGCGGATAAAGACAGATCCTTCTATGAACGAGGAATTATGAAACTCCCCGAAAGATGGCAAAAGGTTATCGAACAAAACGGGCAATATATCATTGATTAATCTTTGTACTTTAAATAAATAAATTACATTTGAATAACATAGAAAAAATACGTCATGACTTTCCGACAACCCTAGAGATTATATATGACGCATGAAAGATGGCAGATGATAGATAATAAATGGAAGATGACAGATGACACAAAACCAATATTAAATGAAACGTGAGAGATAGCAAGTGACATATGTCAGATGCCAGTTGATACATGGCAAATAAAGGTGATAAATGGCAGATTGATGATTGGTGGCAAATGACACAATACTGATAACAGATAGAGAGATATCAAATGACAAATGTCAGATAACGAATGAGAGATATCAGGTGACGTTATACACAGAATATTGGCATATTATTACAAACATGTTAATAACTTTAAAAGTAAAGAAGATAGGTATAGGGAACGCTAGTATAGATAAAAGCACAATTAAATTCTGCGTCCGAATATGTAAAAATATACAGGGTGTTCCATTTAAGAAAAACGAGATATATTGGTTTAAATTTGACCAAATGTGGTTTGAAATTTTGAACCATATCATTGGATACCGTCAGGTATTGACTATGTGTAGCTAAAATTACAATCCTTCAATTTTATTTTAGTCGGAGATATGTATTTTTAAAGTGAACTCTAAAAAAGCACAAGATTTTTAAAAATATCAATTATCTCGAAAACGCTTAAATTTAGACGTTATGTTACTTAATAATTTTTTTTACAAAATTTTATGTAGAATCTAAATATGTATTAAAATAATATAGTATTCCATTTGAAATAAGGAAGTTGGTGTTGACTTCCGGTATAACCGGAAGTCGTATAATCTTGAAAATATTTTAATTAAATAGAGCACACTTGATTACATAGGCCATGAAAATTTCATAAAAATATATTCACTAGAAGTCCATAAACTTTTGATGTGCGGTTTCGGTGGGACACCCTGTATACCACTGTCGAAAAAAATGTCAGAAAATTAAATAAATTTAAAAATACGAAACAAAAAGGTGTATCTCAAAAATCGTTAGTTATGTGAACTAAAACTTTATATTTTATTAATTGTTGCAAAGTTTTGGTTTAAACGTGCACCGAAATGGGGAACATACAAAAGCTAAAACAAAATTAAAACTGAAAAACTTTCTTTGAAATAATGATTAGAACACCAAACTAAAATTTTGATATTGCGGGAGAGTCTCGAAATAAAGAGAGCATTTATTGCATTATTAGGTGGAAACGTTTGATAACATTGAGGAAATCTCTCATGGCACTGATTACCTCAATTAGGTTGTAACCATTTTGTAAAAATAACAGTACTAACACGTGGTGGCGCATACGGTACAGCCGAACTACTGATAACGAGAGTGCAGTATCGTTAATTGGAATCAGCAATTGGCTTGGCTACTGGTACCATTCGTTATTGGGATACAATTAATGGCCCTTTAAAGTGACGGGGGCAATTATTTAAAGTAACAAACATATGTACACGCATACAAATACACAAATAACACGGCAGAAGGACCAAGTAGTCGATACCATAACACTACTATTACCAGTACTTGTAAAATGTTTTGTACGTATTTCCCTGAGAATGACTAATGATCAGAAAAAAATAAATTAAAAAAAACAGTGAAATAAAACCAAGTGTTCTAATCAGTAAAGTGTTATAATTAGAAATTAGAATTTCTTATTATTAGTTAATTTTCTACATCGAAAAGGACTTATATATTTTTATCAGTAAAGTGTGATATTTTCTCAAAATCTATAAAAATTTAAATTTTAAAATACGCCCTTTTAAAATCTTAAACCTCTATTAAGATTTTCACTAACATATTTATATATCTTTTCAGAAATAATGAAGATGGCATGCTAAGGACCATGCACACAGATAAACTACTAAAAACATTGCCCGTACTACAGAATCAATTAGACGCTCTGCTCGAGTTCGATTGCTCAGCGAACGACCTCACCAACGGTGTTATTAATATGTGTTTCATGTTGCTCTTCAGAGATTTAATTAGGCTGTTCGCGTGTTATAACAATGGTATTATAAATTTATTAGGTAAGCTTATTGTCCGACGATTCGTTATGAAAAAAAAAATGATGCAATGTGTATTGTAATTTCAGAGAAATTTTTTGATATGAACAAGAAACAATGCCGGGAAGCGCTGGATATCTACAAGAAGTTTTTGGTTCGCATGGATAAAGTCGGAGAATTCTTAAAGGTCGCAGAGGTGGGTATTTTAATTATTACAAATTTTACTTTCACAATCATTAATTTATTCGAAACATTAATAGTATTTTCTCCATTTAATCATTTCTATATACTATAGAGAATACTGAAAAAGAAAACCTGTATATTTAAAACAATGATATTAATTTTAAAATTATGTAGTTCAATTATTATATTTAATAGAAAATTATTTCATACAATATGTTATTGTATAAAATTACACAAATTTTGATTTTCTTATTTTAGAATATTGGAATTGATAAAGGAGACATTCCCGACCTAACGAAAGCACCGAGTAGTTTACTGGAAGCCCTCGAGCAACACCTGGCGGCCATCGAGGGAAAGAAGTCATCCACTTCCAGCACACCTTCGCAGAACGCTAGGTAAACATAACTACAGCTCTGCACCGTTTTGATTTTTGATTATTATTTGATTTATTTTCTAATTTTTGTTTCTATTTTTTTTTTATTTTCCTCCCACGTCCAAATCTCCAAACATGTGCAAATGTCCATTGTACATTTCCTTTCGATTTATGCAATGTAGCAATCAGAAGAATGTTCGCTCAGCTGTATCTGCTCTGTCTTCCACTAGCTCTAGCTTTGGAACAGTGGTTGCCAACGGTAGGATCGATTCTCACGCGAATGGAATTGACGAGAGTTTGAAGAGTCAGGTGTTGGCAGAGGAGGAAGCTGCTATGAACCAATTTAAAGTATGTATATTATTATAGTTATGGTATTTTCATATTATTTATTTAAATGCCATGAAAATTATATTACCATTAAAATAACGAAGTTTTTTTCAAAACAAATTATTTTAGTATTTTAAGTTAGAACGTCAGAATTGACATTTTCGTATCCAAAAGGTTGTGAGTGTAAAGAACGTCGACACTAGTATCTCTACGTTGATTTTATGTGATCGTTTATGTTAGGTCTCGTTCGGATTAAGCTCCAGTTTACCGTGCAGACCTATTTCCTCTTGGATATGAACGCTCGATATTACCGAACGTTTGAGTATAAGCCGTAAAAGAAGTCTAAGCGCTAAAATTATTTTCTTAAACTATATGTGCCCTTAAGCAATCCTGCGATTAATAAATATAGTAAAAAATTATTTAGATAACAGATGTCACATTAGAGTAAAATATATTTAGAATTTTATTATATATATAATTTATATTATAAATTTTTATTTCAGAACAAAGTGCAGTCTCCTTCGAACTCTGCGAATAATCCATTCTTTGCAAGTAATGGCAACCATACAATGGCTGCTCCTCAACCGATTCACTCTGTTGATTTATTTGCGGCCGAAGCGCCTTTAAGCACCAGTCAAATTAAGCCTTCTGATGATTTGCTACAACTCAATAATCCGTTCGCGGATGTGTTTTCACAGCCTATGCAAAATGCAGCTCCTCCCATGAATGCTTTCCAATTACCAGGTATACAACAGCCCAACAACGTGAATGCCTGGGTTGCAAATGGGAATGGTATGTGATTTATTCTTAAATTAAGATTAAGTTTTATTAAGTAATTGTTCTATACATATAGAACAATTTATGAATTATTTGTAAATAAATGTTTTTATAGTCTGAAGATCCAACGAACAGACTATAGGTCAAGTGCAATATTAAAGTGTCATAGATGAATTATATATATGATAAAAAAGAAACAGAAACTTTTAGATACATAACTGGCTGATGCAGTAGCAATTGTAAATGTATAACAAGTTGTCTATTCATATTCCTTAAATTATGCTAATATTAGACGTTTGTTCGTATATAACTGTAAGAATTGTAGTGCATAACGTTCAGAGTAAATAATATTTCACAATAATAGATTTAATACTTTATAGAACACGCCGGTGGTAGTGCATTCGGTTACGGCCTCGAACTGACGTGCAGCAACGTTGATTCGGGTCAGTAGTTGGGTGGGTGACCGGTGTCATTCACCATTGGGATACAATTAATGGTGCTTTAGAGTGATGGGGGCGATCCTTTAAAATAACAAGCACTCACACAAATACACACGGCGGAAGGACCACGTAGTCGATAGCCAAACTCTACTAATACTACTACTTTATAGAAGTAGTAATGTTTGGCATAATTTCTTCTTAATTTATGAAAATATATACTATTAAGTTTGTTTTTTGTTAAAAATATATAGGAAATAGTTGTTAAGATAATAAAATTATTAATTTACGGAGAAGAATTTTGTACAGGACGTGATATTTACTTGAAATATTCGGGAAAGTAACTTAAGATCCACACCTATTGACGCGTAAAATCAATTGCCAATGAACATTTATCAACATAACCTTAAAATAATAGTTTAATGACCTCTATTGGCCATCAGGTGACCTTAAATGATCATTAATGACTTTAAATAACTATAAATAATCTTTTGCATTAAAAATTAATTTAAGCTTAATTTGATGTAAGTTTTATGATCTTTTCAAATTGTTTTTAGAATTGGAAATCTATGTCTAAACAATTTCTCATTGTTAAATAACTCAATAACTTTTAAATAATCTCAAATGAACTATATGATGATTTTAAATTATTGCTGGAAGACTTAAATTACCTAAAATGTATTCTGGATGACCTTGAAACATTTAAAAGACCTTGAATAATCATTAAGTATCCTCAAATTATAATTTCAGTAATATTAGGATTTAGCATGCCATTCCTACCATCTTTTTAATTGTTTGTTAGATTTTAAAAATTCACAATCCAAATATATATTTATAATGTCCTGTACAATTTCCATAACAATAATAAAAACATATTAATGAGTGAAAAGACATGAATTAATTTATATCTGTCATTCAAATAAGTTTAATTGTATGACATAGGATGATAATTAGAAGACCTTGAATTCAGGTTTAGTGACCTTAACTAACATCGAATGACTGATAATTTTGAAAAGTCACTGGATGACTTTAATTACTTAAAATGATCGCTAGATGATCATTTGTCAATATTGAATAATGGTTTTATAGTTGGTTGACATTGCATGATTGTAAATTATCCTAAAATAATCTTGATTGTTTGTCAGATCTTAAATGAAGTTAAATATCTTTGAATTATCGATGGTTACTCTAAGTAACCTTAAATAATGGTTGGATGACATTGACTGAAGATATTAAATAACCTTATATTATTCTGTTATTCTAATCAGTTTGATTGGATGACCTATTATTATAATAAGATAGCCTTGAATTAACGTTTAATGATCTTAAATTACCTTCCAATAATTTTAAATGATTGTTTAATTACTTAAATGACCATGAATTATAACTAGATGACCCTGAATGACTGTCATGTAATAACATTGAATAATAGTTGTATGGATAACCTTGAATGATTGTCAAGTAAACTTAAATGATCCGAAATGTTTGTCAGATGTAATTCATAGAACTTTGACTGGATAATATAAAATATAATGATCATTGTATGACCTTGGATAATCCTAAATAACATCAAATTACCATGGGGAAAATTAAGACTGGATGACTGAAATTACCTAAAATAACGCTAGATGACCTTGAGTCATCGCTAAATGACCTTGATCATCGCTAGATGACCTTGAATAACCGTCATTTGATAACATTAAAATAATTATTTTATGGAGGATCTTGAATGATCATCAAGTAAACTTAAATAATTTTGAATATTTGTCAATTGTAATTCCAATAACTTGATGATATAGAATGGTCATTAGATGACCTTGAAAAAACGTTGGCTAATTATAAATAACCTCAAATGGCATTTTTATAATGACTTAAATTACCTCAATGAATGCTGGATGACCTTGAATTATGGTCATTTTATAACATTCAGAAATCAGATGACTTTAAATGATTGTTGTCCAGTACTTGAATGATCTCGATTGTTTGTTAGTTCTTCAAAGAGCGTGAATATCATTAAATTATCATTGGATGACTTTACATAACCTTAAATAACGGTTGAATGACATTAACTGATCGTCAGATGACCTTAAAAATAGTTTTATGACTTCGATGGCTAATTAAATAACCTTAAATTACTCTGAAAGACCATTTAATATCTTGGAATAATCATTTTATGACCTTAAAAACTAATTTCAGAAGTTTTG